>JASANH010001684.1:0-421401 GCA_030248295.1 Mesodorylaimus sp. YZB2_4
AAAAGCTCATTACGCGCCATCTGGTGGCACAGGCCTCGAAAAGGGCCTTTGATGAGCTACGTCCGCAGTCAAAAGTTAAGGGAATTTTGGCAAAAGCGGACGGACGTAGGGCCGTAAAAGGGGACCTCCGCTTTTGAGTTCCTGGGCGCAAAGTGATATCAGCAAATTATCTGAAAAACTGTTAATTCAAACTCGCCTTATGAGGATATCTATACGAAAATGATTTTGCTATTATGTTTTTGCCGTTCTGATAAACAGTTTGAAATTTCAAAATTTTCAAACCAGAACTTCCTACACAGAATCGCTTTTTTTGGGAGAACGTTTTCCTGTCCTTTCCTGCAGGGGGGCACTAGCATGCGGACGACGGAAGGAGAGGGGGATGGGTTGGGAAGCTCAAAAATATTGAGGATATTTTTTATGGATAGCCTACAAACAAAGTGAGTATCAGCTGGTGACGAAGCCTGTCATTTTTTTTCAAAAGACGCTTTTCCACATGCTTTTAAAAGCGCTGTTTTCCCTTTTTAAGAATTCGCTTATGGAAGTGGAGAATGAAGGAGTGGAAAAACTTACGCTTATCCTTTCTTCTATGTACACCCGTCGAAAGTGGGTGATGGCATTCGATCGCGACAAATCGGCGCACCTAAAAAACAGGGTTTTACTGTATGTGCCCTTGTGCCTGAACATTCGATCTTTTCTTAACTACTTCTCCAATGGTATCCGTTCATGGAAGCACAATAAGCGCCTGAACTGATCTCTTCGATTAAATTTCTCATGAAACTGCGTCCTTGACAGACCCGAATACAATATGTCATCGTAATAAATCAGATATGTTTCTCTTGACATAGTACTATCAAAGTGGCCCTTGGATTCGTATTGGTTGCATAAGTAAGTCCAGTCATTCATCATTGCCTCATCAGCAACGTCGTTTACATCGCAATACGGCACAATTATGTATTTCTGCTGCCTGCATGCATCCGCCGTGCATTCGCAAAGAAACTGCTCAATTCGACAGGAATCTTTCTCGCCTTCCTAGTCCCGGCCAAACGCAGGCGTTTCATGCTGCTGCATTCTGAACAGGATAAGTCCGCGCCTAGGGAATCTACTGTACAGCAGAGACTGAGAACATGATAAAAAACGAAGTTGCTTTTATATAAGTTAAGAATAACAGCTTACATGGCTGGAATACACAAGCAACAGGTGTAGGTTTTGCCAGAACGTTGGCCCGTGCCTGTTCAAAAACAAATGATTTATAAACATGGTTTATGAATACTTTTATCGAGGAACCTACCCTGAGTCCAAGGCGGATGGTGTGCTCAGGGTAGTCCTTGATCACTGCTTTGGCGTATTTTTTTTTTTTCGAGCCGTGATTTCAGACACCTTTGCCATGTGTTAGAGATGAGCGATGGCATTGAAAACGCAAGTCAGAGTCTTGTTGTAAGTTTCATCATTAGCCACTTTCCCTCCATGTCTCATAAAAATCAGTAACTTGCCTACAGACATCGCGAGCCTGCAGTATATGTTATGTTTGGGAGCTAATTACTGCACTAAGGTCACTTACAGCACTGAAGAATCATTATTTTTTAAGTCCAACCTTAAACCTTCCCCAGTTCGAATTAGAAAATCCAAGGTATTGTCCGTCAATTCAGCCACATTAGGATAAAACAGTGAGATATACGCCTACTCGTACCTGAAACAACGGTTGGGGTCACAGGCGAATCGGTTGGCGTTTCCGTTACAAAGTTTGTAGTATTGCCGCTTCCGCATAATTTAGAGGCTAGAATAAGATTATTTATTTGAGGTATGATAAAGTGCATCGCGACTTTGAATGTAATTTAATGAGAAATAAATACAAAAACATGGCCTTTTTTACAAGAAACCTTTCCATGGAAATTTCCAAAGAAAAGTAGTCGACAGTTCTATTACGGTCTTTAGTGATAGCCCTGAAAATCCCTCTCCAATTAGTCTCACGCAACTGGAGATAGATACTAGCTGTATGGTAAATATCGTATATGCAAATAAGTTCCCAAACTTCGACTTACTGTCGAGAAACCTCTGCACATTTCTGCAGTAATCCATCAATGGTGCGTGTTCAACGAGGAAATACTCGAAAGCTCTTGGATTCGCACTTGTGTTTATTCTGTGCTGTCCTCTCAAAACAAGGCCGTTCCAGTAGATCAGGTAGCTGTTTGAAGTACCCTGTTTGGTGACTTGAAATGCAGTGCAGTTCACGCTATAACACTTTACACTCCATATCTGCATGGACGCAGTCATGTTTGGAATGCTGCTGCTCAAATCGCACACAGAGTATTGTTCTTGAGATTCGTTAAGGCAAGATCTGATGCCGCATTTGCACACGTATGATAATTTGCATGTCACTTCGACTATCTCATGGCCAGGAAGCTGTGAAACTTCGAAAGGACCGTCCGGAACGTAGTGACAGAATGCGCAAGATATTATTGCCTTGATGGTCTCTGCATCAAACAAAGACAAAGTCAAGTTCAGAGATGAGAAGCCTGTTCACTGTCGCGAAATGCGCGATTGATACGAGGAAGCAGCGCCCCGCCCACTGCACAATGCCCGAGAATGGAAGACTTTACACCTCTAAATGATATGTGATTTGGTATCGTTCATGCTGGAGGTGCGTTTTCTCTGTTGACCTGAACGGTCTGTTCCTTCTGTTTCTCTTGATTACTGTAAAGCACCAGACTCGAAGCATTGTCGCCTCTCTCCATATTTATATCCCGCGACAAGTGGTAGCAGAACGTGGTTTACACCGGATGGACGAACAAGAACAGCGGCGACGTCAAGAGCTGCACGAAATCCAAATCGAAAACGAGCGCCGCCGAATCGCGAATCCAGCTCGTCCTGACGCGGCTCCGGAGGCCCCAAAAATCGCTAAGGTAAAGTTGCCAGTTTACGAGTTCCCCTCGTTCGATGGAGCCCCTTCTAAATTCCAGGAATTCATAGACGCCTTTGAGACCTGTGTGCACAATAGAGCCGATTTACCAAACGCTGTCAAATTTCATTATCTAAAAACCCGCTTGAAAGAGGGAAGCGTTGCTGCGCGAGCGATCGAGGGTATAGCGGTTACGAACGATAACTATGAGATGGCCTTAAGAACGATAAGGGAACGTTACGGAAATCATCAAATCATCGTTACGCAGCACTATCACAGCATTCAGAAACTCGCTACACCTCGCACAGATGCTCATTCACTTCGCATGTTTTTTTGACAGTCCAAACTCGCACTGCAATTCGTTAATCGCTCTTGGACAGCAGTTAAACCAAGACGCATTACTGCTCGTCACGATCCAAAATCTCATCCCCTCATCGGTCTCAGTCACTTGCGTGAACGAAATGACTATCAGCAGTTCACTGTCGATTCTCTACTGGATCGTCTACGACAGCATATCGTCAATCTAGAAATGACTGAACAATTTCAGACTCGCCAAGAGCATCCTAAACTATCCATACACGAATCCGCAGGGGAAACGTCGTCGGCTATATCGCCAGCGAAACGTGATCTACGACGTCAATCAACTGCCAGTACGTTAACCGTACACAACTCAGCGTCACGTCACTCAAAAGCGAAAGCCATTACCTGCCAGCTCTGCAACGGAAGCCACTGGGCTAGTGACGGCACAACTTATTCTGACGTTAACTCACGTAAAAAGCGTGTGACTGATTTGAAGTTATGTTTCAATTGCCTTGGAAATCGACATCGTGTTGACGAGTGCAAAAGCAGCCGAAGCTGTCCAACCTGCAAACAGCGTCACCATCGATCAATCTGCCCTGGCTATGGACAGAAACCAGGTTCTCAGTCTGTCCCCGCTACAACGATGATCACGGAAAATTCTTCAAAGGCTTCGTTTATGCTCTCAGCCAAAGTGTTCGTTTCTTGTGCCTTCTCTCCAGCCTTCTTTGAAGGAAATGCGGTAATCGATTCCGCTAGTCAGCGTTCATACGTCTCCTCAGAGTTCGCTAAGAAAATCAATGCTCGTACTGTTCAAACTGAAAAGATTTTGGTTTCTGCTTTCGGAGGTTTGCAAAGTACCTTTAAGGCTCGCATGGTATCATTCCATATTCGCACAAAATCTGGTCCTCCGATTTATGTTTACGCCTATGTAGTGCCCACTATCACTGACTCAACGAGTCGACCATTTATCCGTCTCTCCCCTGAAGGCACGCAATTCTTGGAGCAACACGACCTCGCAGATTCGATTCCCAGCTCTCCCGAAAATCGCTCTATCGATCTTCTGATCGGCGCTGAATGTTGGAATCAAATCTTCTCGGAATCCTGCGTCCCAGTACCAGGCCACCCCTCTCTTTCGCTCATTTCTTCTCGTCTCGGGTGGGTGCTGACTGGAGCAGGTGAATCTCTTGTTGATACTAGTGCATCCACGAATATCGTCTCTCACTTCACGACTCTCTTCACATTGGCATCGTCTCAGGATCAGAACGATCAGCATCAATCTCTAGAGATGGATCCTTGCGCCTGCGCTGCAGTTGATCCCTCTGTATTCTGGGATCTCGAACAAATTGGCATCAAGGATGCGGCTACAGATCGCAATGATGAACTCGTCCTTCGGAATTTTGAAGAAACCATTTAGTTTTCCAACAATCGCTATTACGTGAAATGGCCTTGGATTTATTCGGACCTTCCAAAAAACTATCAACTGTCTCTTCACCGACTTAACTCGATGCTGAAGCGTCATGGCTCTTCTCCAGAGGTTTTCGGTCAGTATCAAGCAGTAATCGATTATCAGCTCGAGAAAGGAATTATCGAGAAGGTCCCAGAATCTGCATGTGCGGCAAAGGAGCACTATATTCCTCACCACGCCGTCATCACCCCGGGCCGCTCCACAAAACTTCGCGTCGTCTACGATGGCTCAGCCAAGACTAGCAAGTCCGATCTTAGCCTAAACGAATGCCTCCATCGCGGACCAGTCATACTCGACAACATTGTCCATCTGCTCATTCGCTTTCAGCTTCACCCTATTGGAATCGTAGCAGATATTGAGAAGGCCTTTCTGCAAGTCAGCCTGCAAGAGGAAGATCGAGATGTTACTAGGTTCTTCTTGCTCAAGAACCCGTCAAAGTTAACTACAGAAAACAATTTACAAATCTTCCGATTCGCTCGAGTACCCTTCGGAATCATCACCTCTCCATTTCTCTTGGCAGCTACTGTTGCGCATCACCTCAAGAAATATAATACGACTCTGTCCCAGCGCATGCTGGAGGATATTTATGTCGATAACGTTATCTCTGGTGCCGACTCTGAAGACGAAGTGTATCAATTCTATCACGAGGGAAAACAAATATTCCACGACGCATCGATGAATCTTCGCGAATGGGCAACCTCATCCTCTGAGCTTAGGAAGGCTTTGCTTGGACCCGACCGCGTCACTAACTCAGAAGTTGAGGTCCTTGGTCTTGTTTGGAACACTGAAACTGATGAGCTTCGTATCAAGGGTTTTTGCTCGCGCTCTCATTCAGCCACGAAGCGCACTGTTCTCCAGACGATTGCCTGCATCTTCGACCCTCTCGGATATGCCTCCCCCATAGTCGTCCCTGCCAAGATTTTTCTTCAGTCCTTATGGAAAGCCAAGAACGACTGGGATAGCCATCTACCAGAAAATGCTGTTCGTGAATGGAATGAACACCTTGATTATCTTCAACTTATTGAAAAGGCTTCGTGGCCCCGTTCCTTTTTTCCTTCCACCCCCGCTCAAGTCAAATTTCAAATTCACTGCTTCGCAGATGCTTCGAAAGCTGCTTACGGCTGTTGTGTGTACCTTCGCTGCGAATCATCCAGCGATTTTTCGTCTCGTCTCATCTTTGCAAAGTCACGTATCTCGCCACTAAAGCACCAGCAGTCGATTCCCCGGCTAGAATTGATCGCAGCCGATATTGGCAGCCGCTGCATTTCCCTTGCAATTAAAGCGCTGCAACCTCTGAAGCTTGAGATCGAAGGAAGCTCCCTGTGGACTGATTCCCAATGCGTATATCACTGGCTTCACAACCCTCGCCCTGACACTACCTTCATCCGCAATAGAGTCAGCAAGATTCGTGAAGTTCAAGATACTCGATACAGATTCGTTCCTGGAAAACTCAATCCAGCAGACATCATCTCTCGGGGAATGAAGGCTGAAAGTTTTTCCGCCAACAAAACCTGGTGGCACGGACCCGAATTCCTACGAAGCAAGGAATCTGATTGGCCACAATCACCGTCGAGTGCTACAGCCGATCCATACCCATCGCATCCTATCCTGGTAACCTGGACCCAGGAGGAAGAGACACCTCTATTGCGGCGGTATTCAACTTTGACTCAGCTCCTGCGTATCATCGCCTTCATGTTACGATTTATCGCTCGCTGCCGCCGGCCAGCTTTGACATCAAATAGCTCGAAGCTCTCTTCATCGGAAATTTCAGGGGCACGACTCTTCCTAATCCGATATGTGCAGCGCGTGCACTTTCCTGATGGACCATCCTCTACTGCACCAATCCGCACCTTCACTGATGGGGAAGGAATTCTTCGATGTCAGACACGTTTGGAGAACTCTGACATACCTCAAAATCCGATCCTCTTGCCAAAAGAAAGCAGTCTCACTCGTCTCATTATTATGGACACACATATCCGATCGAGTCACGTCGGGGTCTCTCATACACTCTCTTTGTTACGAGAAAAATACTGGATCATATCTGGTCGATCATTAGTCTTTTCCGTTTTGCGAAAATGCCTTATCTGCAAATGTACCGATGGCGGACCATACAAGGCCCCTCTTTTCCCGCAACTACCTGCATCCAGAGTAACAAGATCACTGCCATTTGAGAGCACGGGGCTCGACTACCTTGGCCCGCTCCTGGTCAAAACGAAATATGGATTAGTCAAGAACTGGATCTGCCTCTTTACATGCCTCGTCACCCGCGCTATCCACCTAGAAGTAGTGGAATCTCTCTCGTCTTCGGAATTTTTGCTCTGCCTCTCGCGATTCATCTCTCGCCGTGGGAAGCCATCACTGATCATATCTGATAACGCGAAGCAGTTCAAGCAAGTCGATTCATTTATTTCATCGTACTGCAACGATCACGAAATTAACTGGCATTTCATCACTGAGAATGCTCCCTGGGAAGGCGGATTCTACGAACGCCTGATCGGAATGGTCAAGCAATGCCTTCGGAAATCAATCGATCATGCCACTCTAACTTCCTCTCAGCTGCAAACCAACGCGTGCGAAATCGAAGCATCTTGAAACTTGAATCTTGAACTCTTGCCCTCTCGTCTATGTCGGCTCCGATCTCGATGACGGAGGGGATCTAACCCCGCAATTATTCCTTTCGACGGACATCCGCTTCCATCGATGGTCTTGCTTCAACAAGGACAAATTCCGGAACACTGATCTCGTCGCTTTGTGGAAAAAGAGCCAAAATTACCTCGATATGTTTTGGCAATGCTGGCGTCGTCAATACCTGACATCTTTAATGGAAAGGTCTGGATGGACGCATCGACAGCCACGAATTCGATCATCTATGCCCCCTCGTGTTGGTGAAATCGTCCTGGTAAAGTTCCCCACGCCACGAATGCAATGGCCTCTCGGAAAAATCATCGAGCTGTACAAGGGAAAGGACGGATTTGTCCGAAAAGCATTGGTCAAACTGCCTTCCGGACGTACCATACGACGTCCTATTCAAAACTTGGTCCCACTCGAATGCACAACAAACTCTGCTACAGCCTGAGCATGTGTAAAGGACACGCAGAAGTACACGCACTATGCATGCATCTGAAATACATAAAGATTCGCTTAAAGTATTATCTAAAACGTATCTAAACGATTTCCGTCTAAGTTTATTTTTCCCGCTTATTTGAAATTCGAGGTCTGTTTATGAGTTCTCGTTCTAACACCGTTTTCTCTTGACTGACTCGTAAGTGCGCTTTTCCCTTTCTCGGGTTTCCTCTTATACGCTATTGAATGTGGTAAATGGGCATCTGCTGAGTTATTCGGGTCTACTGAAATCTATGACCTCCCAATCCCCTGGGTTTGGGAGCTCTCGCCCTCCGGAGTGTCGCGAAATGCGCGATTGATACGAGGAAGCAGCGCCCCGCCCACTGCACAATGCCCGAGAATGGAAGACTTTACACCTCTGCATGATATGTGATTTGGTATCGTTCATGCTGGAGGTGCGTTTTCTCTGTTGACCTGAACGGTCTGTTCCTTCTGTTTCTCTTGATTACTGTAAAGCACCAGACTCGAAGCATTGTCGCCTCTCCCCATATTTATATCCCGCGACAATCACGAATAGAATTGACAGTTTCATGTTACAATGAACGGTCCCATGCAGAAAAACCCTAGATCCCTTTAGAAAAAATACGGAAAAGCCACGTTAGACCGCAACCTTTAGGGGCCACGCCCGTTCTCCCCCCGGCCGCCGGACATTTACAAGGAAGGGGAGGGAGGGGCAACCACGGGAAAAGGGGGCAGGGAAAGGGGGGGGGGGAGAGGGGGGGAAAAAAGAGGGGGGGAAAAGAAGGGGGGGGGGGAGAGGGGGGGGGGGAGAAAAAGGAGAGGGAGAAAAAGGAAAAGAGGGGGGGAGGAAAAAAAAGGCGGGGGCGCGGGCGAGGGGGGGGGGGGGAGGAAGAGGGGCCCTCCCGCCCGGCGGGGGCGGGCCCCCAGCCCCCCCAAAAAGAGCGGGGGAAAAGAATGCCATGATCAGCTTTTGCATAACGGATATATCTATCGAAAGGAGGGTTCTTCCTGAGAAAAAGTCGACTAGAAATGTAATTTGTGCAAGCAAAGTAAAGGCCACTGTTTGGCCCGAATGCAAACAGCCGGGGATGCGATCACAAAGCAGCCTGGCGATCACAACCATGCGCTTGATCCAGCTCAAGCAGTCGTAAAAAGAACGATCGCTAATATGAAAGATCGAGCTGCTGTCACTCAAGATTCGACTCATCAAGTCATTGCTGTCTCCACAATTGGCTTGTCAGCCGCTGCTCAAGGTCAATCGCCCTCGATACCATATTCGAAGAAAGCTGTTAAACGCGTTCGCAGAGGTATTCTTGCTGCTTCAACGAACCCTCATTCACTCGAGAAAGCAGCAGACAAAAGCAGCGTCTCTCTGCTCATCTACATTAGAAGCGCTTCAAAGTTATGCGGTCACCCAGTTGGACGCCACCTTCCTGGGACAACGGCGGGCGGACTGTGAGCCATCCCTGCCGATGGTTGATTCCCGAGACCGCCTACATTTGGCTTCCTTTTCTTCACTCAGATCACCTCGACCCAAAAACGGATACAATTTTCAAGTGATAACATGATGACTGACTTTTATTGCTCAGCCATTTGCATTTTTTGGGAGTAAAATATCTGAACCATGGAACTCTTAGTTTTCCCTGCGACGGATGGTATATCCACCACACACTACACATCGCAGGACGCTGTGGCGTCGTGCATTCAACCTCCAACTAGCTTACTGTCCGTAATAGCTTACCTGTTGGCAGCAGACAGTAAGGAGTACCAGGTGAAAAAACGTCAGGCGATAAAGGACTATCGCATTTCCGTCCACCTAAAACCAACCGTCAACTCTATGTTAGCGCATAAGGCATGGGTTTATTTCATGAGCGGTAAAAAAAATTTTACAATTCTTTCTGGGAAACCTTTTTTGAGAAAATATGAGTACCGGTACTTCTGATATCAGTGTCATGCACAGAAAATTTGCAAAACTGCATTCAGTCTGATAACCCTAAGTGTTTGGATATCACATTGCACTGAGGCCCTTCCATAATGAAGTCTTACGATTACCAGTCTACCCCGCTTCATCCCTTACTCCGCCGTTTGAAGAAAACTTATGGTGGCTTCAGATCAGGGGTTTCAAAATTTAGCACGCAGAGTTCGTAGCCGTAAGATTTCGACAGGCCAACTTTTTGTTTGCAATCGCGGACCACTAGGATGAGTGCTGTGGGGCCTGGAAAATGTTGTCCCCTCAGAACTTCTCTCACAGTCAGTTGAACTGCTAGCGATTTTCAGCTCACCTTTCGCTTTGCAGCGGCGCATTTTTGCTGCAGTTTCATTGTTCATCCGTCTTGAACTTTTAAAATTAATTTGTTTAGTGCCTCTGTGTCTACTCGTAATTATGGCTGCCCCTATAAAATGTGGGTGCTGAATCTGAATATTATACTCTTTTTTCAATATTTCGGCATCGACTCCAGAGTCTCCGTCTTTAAGGGCTTAGGAATTAAAAATTTCAACCATATTTAGGATGTTTTTAAAAAATTGTCCAACTCTTGTAGCAAGCTGCGGTGCTAGCATACCAGCTTTTGGTGTCTCGAAATAAGTGGTTGGGTCAACTGTCTTCTTGCATGAATACATCTTGGCAAGTGCAGTGCACTGAACTGGTTTGTTTTCGGTAGGGCTTTCTTTATTCTTTCTCTGCTTCTGTATTAGACGATAACAAGGAATAAATTTAGATTAGAAAATTAAGACAAGAAAGGTCGCTCGGAAAATAGCTAAAGTAGGAATATTTGTCAGGGTTTCGACAAAAATTGTGGTCGTCCATATTGTTGAAAAAATGCTATTTATATAAGACTATGCAATCCTAACTTTCAGTCGTGTCACTTATTCTCACTGTATACCCTGGTTCGAGCCCGCTAGGAATCTTATAGTTTTCAGGTAAGAAGGTTGGCAAGGTTCGTCCTGCCAGTGACTAGTGTGGGTTAGGCTGCATATCAGGCCAGCCTCAGACACACAGCTACACGACGCGAGTGTTCGACTCGCGGGAATTAATATGCTTCTTTATCCTCTAGCGCGCATACCCGAGTTTTATGATGGTACAGCATGAACAAGAGAGGATTTATGATATACGAGCTGTTTTCCACAAACAGCTGACCTGTAATCATGTGTATGCGGTGTCTGTGACTGCCAACTCTGGCTTCCGAATTCAAGTCGCCTCACTAGGCATGATGTCGGCATGGTTTCCTCGCTGGTAATCGTTGACATCGTTTGCCAGCGACTATCACAAGCAGCTGATTGGCATGATACCTAAATGAACCCGTCTACTGTCGATATAGATGGCCATATGTATATCTTCATCTAAAATAATTATATTTTGAGATATGACTATGAATATCTTACCTACAGTATATCTATTGTATATCTTTTCTCAAACGAATATAGCTATATTGATACAGATACAGACATATATATAGAGATATTCATATGTACTGTGTATACATATATATATATATATGAGTATCTATTTATATATATAAATGAATATCTCTATAGCACCGCATACAGTACGCGCTGGCCAAAACGAGGAAGGTAAAAAAATTGACCCTCCCTAAAAGGGCCACGATGAGTAAAAAAGGTAAGTGGGAAAGATTTACTGTACCTCGCCTGAAGTTGCTAAGGTTCATTGTTCATCCAGAAGCTGAAGTTCATTCATTGTTCATCAGTCTAGATCTCTTGTCGATAAGTTATTTGCTTCGTTTGGGTTTATCATAACTGGATCAGATGAGGTCTATGTTGTCGGATAGCATATACATAGACACAGGTATTCTTGACAGTGTTTTTTCCATATTTCCCAACAATTCTTCTGGTAGGTAGGACACACAAAACTGTATTTTAAAGCTGCATAGTTACAAGACTGCTCCGTGCAAAATATCAATGGTGGGCGCGAATACAGCCCTTGTGTCTTGTCCTACAGTAACTACAACTAGTTTGAGCCAGCAGCAGATTTAGCAGCGCCACGCGAGCGTTGGCTTAGCTACGAGTATTGTATGCTGTAGTGCTAAGTAAAACGACATGAACCGAGTTTTAGTCAGTTTTTCGCTTCCCTCCCCATTCTCAAGCAGAAACCCCTGAAAAGTACTGTAAGAGCAAGATTCATGTAGCTGAAAATTAGCAGATCTTCACAGTCATCAGCAAGCACAGTGCAGTCTTCTACAACGTGACTGCCTAGTCTGGCGCTAGCCGTGCATAGCGGTTAGTTGGACACCGTTTTGCTGGCATAATGATTGTTGCTGCGTGGCAAGTGAATTTACAGAAGGGATAGGATCATATGAAAATGAGAGTATCAAGAAACCCAATATGCATGTTTTTGAAAACCTAGCAGTTTTACGGCGTGTGTTCAGGCTGATCTTTAGTCATGGCGAGTGCCAAACTCCGCATTTGGACTTCAACATGCTTAAAGATAAAAATTTGAGGCATAGAATAAACCTTCGACAGTCTGCTTGCATAGCAGCGTCACTTACGTACAATATTGCTCAATGGCATCGTCTTCAAACATGAGATGGGAAATTAGTCAGCGAAGGTTACTCACTTGTTTACAGTATATACGCGCTAGTTCTGTTTTGGCAGCATGCTCAAACCATCCATTACTGTTGGATACTTGTCATTTTACCACCTGCATACAGTACTTTTCAAGCTCTCATGCATTGCTTCTATCTGATCACCTTAGTTTTTTGTTTTTTGCGTCCGCGTACGCTCATTGCGGTTGACGTTAAATTGCGTTATGTTCCACAATCAGTGCCATCCAGCGGATTTCTCGAAGCTTTTATTGAGAAATCTAATAACGAAGAATTTTCAAATTCTTCGATGAAAATTTGTGCTTCTAGTAGCCCAACTGCAAAAATTGTGCTATCATTAAGTGCGTGCAAAAGGTTTGGCTACAATAACGGAATCACTTTCATTGGCACCAATGGTCCATGCGCCGAGTTTGAGTGCCCAAGTCAAGGTGCATCTTTAGATCAGTGCCGAGTGGAGACATATCCAGACACTCGACCAGTCATATCAGTGACGTGCTATTATGACGGAGCCTTTCCGTTGGCCCAGCAGCCACCACGAATCAGTGTAAACTCAGCTCAGATCAGGTCAAAGCTTCAGTGTAAACTGCGATTTCGACAACGGGACACTATGCGGCTGGGTGATGGCTTATGGTAAAGTCGCACCAGCAAAAAATTCGTATACCTCTGATGTGACTATCGTCACTGGCGAAGGTGGAGTCATTGCTTCTGATTGTACGAGGGAATGGGGAAGTCAAAGTTTTTCTGTTCTGACTAGTCCTCGAGTTGATCAATGTTACGTTCGCGGTCAATATTGTTTCATTTTTTGTTCTTTTGTCCCTTTAAGATCACCTGCCGAAATTTCGCCATCAGTCAATATAAGTTTAGTGGATGAGCGGGGTTCAGAGATCTCTTCGATAAATTTTTTCCCAAAAATGACTTCTGACTGGGACAGGAATGAATTCAGTTTTGTTTTAACTGAATCATTTCGTATTCAAATCAAATTCGGTGATCGCAGTGTCAAGTCGAATTGGCCTGGAATACTTCTGGATGGATTTTTGTTGACGGCAGGCGAATGTCCGAGGTCCAAGAAAACATACTGTTTCAACAACGGGCGAGCAGAAGGTCCTGACAGTGTCTACAGTTATTGTCGATGTGAGGGCCAGGATATTCGCAGCTTTGGTAGATGGTGCGAACTCGTGACATGCGGAGTAGCGTTAAATTATACAGTCGATTACAGCTGGTTTTCTGCTTTGTGTTGTTTTACAATTATTCGCGCGTGAAATTGTGATATTTTCTTAAAAAATTTCGTCTTCTTAGGCAGGGTTTGCTCTCTAGAATGCTTCTTGGGAAATGAGACACCTTCTTGAGGGGGGGAATACATCTGGGCCCGTGGGGCCTTATGTTCTTATGAAAGTTTGTGACTCATGTATAAGGTCAGTTAATATACAGTAATATGATTCGGAAGAATGGGATCCGGTTTCAAAGCTGATATTGCTCAAAGGCGCAAATACAAATAGGCATGCGCGTAGGCTGGTATCGAGTGATTTTACTGGTCCCTATTCTGATAGGATGGGTGTTCAGGTTTGGTCTACTGCCCTTCTCAGACAAGAAGACGTTCAGTTGACTTAATTTTTCAATATTTTATAAATGCATTCATGATTTTGGAAATGCCGTTTCGCTCAGAAATCCAATTTTCGAGCTCGCGCTCGTTCGTGCGAAGCCCATTATCTGGTTGTACCCAAGCCTTTGATGAGCCATATAATCAAAGCTTAGTATACTCGCCGAATGCTTTGTGGAATTTTGTATCTGCCGGCGATGAGACTGTTTCTGGAGGTTTGCAAATGACATTTCTGCAAGTCAGTTTCCGCCTTTGTATGCTTATTAACCGTATCTCTCGCTTCTAGAGAGCAAGCATTTGCTTGAGCGATGTGGAAAATGTAAGTGCTAGAGCAGTCTCCAAGGGATTAGGCATGGGTTTTGTGTGTGAAATTTCATGTAGATACATAAATGTATATACAGTATACATATATATAAATGTGAATGATTCAAATTCCTGCTCAAAGTGAAGCCGAGACGATATTAACACTATGGCAACTGTACAGTACCCGCAATACTTTAATACTGTGATACCTGGAAAAATTATTGCTCTGAAATACACTGGGTCCGAGGCGGGAAATTCGAAGGAAAATTTCAAATAGACTCTTTGGCATCAAAGTTTCTAAGAAAGCGATGATTATATTCAGGATACTGGAGCAGACACCCTCGCAGCACATGGAATTCACGCAATAGCCGCAGACACAGATGCAGTTTCCCATTTTTTACCCTCCCCATTCAAGACCTGGGCGAAATTTCCGTGGACCAACGTAAAGTGTACTCTAGCTCGTCGAGTGTTCTGAGCCCTGAGGCAGGTGGGACAAGTGAGTCCCCGGAGGGGAAACTAAATGGGGGCAGGCTTACATGAGGCCCAGTCCATAGAAAAGTTTCGCTGAAAGCTGCAATTTCTCCTACGGATTGAATATAAAGAAAGACGTATCACCATGAAATCATTCGTCATCATCAACACTTGGTAAAATGCAGAATATGCGGCGATGGTAGCCAAAATGGAACCATCAAGGCTCGCATATGCAGAAAATACAACAGTCTACAGTACTTCGTAGATATATCAAAAAGCACATATTTTAGAGTTGTTAAAGTAATGAATGGTCAGTGTACAAATATGTCAGATCAGTTCGCGATCATGGCACAGCTCCTGTCCCTAAGGCAGAGACTCTAATCTAGTGTACTGTAAACGAACTGCATCAAAGCGTTCTCTCAGTGCAATAGGGAATAACACACTGCGTCAGTGAGGGCATCTTGTTCTTTATATACACTTATCACATATTACGTGTTCTATGTACATATTGCACTTATTTGTCATCATCCAAACAAAACTGTGAGATATCAACCATAGCATCACCACGGTCCGTGTCAATCGCTGACGTTTCTTGATCACTTGGCTGAAGGAGCAGATGCCACATCTCCGTTATTTTTCCTCGTTCTTCCAATAGTAATGCCCAGTGAGCATTGCCAGACTCACTTTTCACAGCCTCACTCGGTCCTATTGAGAAATCACTCACCACCTTCCTAGCATTATCATTTTTTCCAGCAGTCCTTCCGCTTTCTTTGTCTTTTGTTAAAAATTCGTTTAAAATAAACTCGATGTAGGCATTTTGAAGGTTCTTGGATTTCAGTCGAAACATGCAAGAGCACAGTATTGCTTCAGAAATTGAAGCCTGTGGTCTTGTCTGGGTTGAAATAATTTTCGTCGCTGTAACTAAATTCATCCTCAATGAATACATGCCTAAAATTGGCTTATTTCTTAAAAAGTCAAATAAAAGTTTAATAATTCCTCGCCTACTCACTGCCAGTCGTATGTTTAACATTTCTGGTATCAACGATTGATACGCTCATGATATCGTGCCAGTTATCATAGCAAAGGGAAACCAGAGCCTCTCCGATGGACTCTTTTTTCCTCTATACAAACTGTACAGCATTAATTCTAGAAAAAAAAGTTAGCCAAATTTACAGATTCCGCTGAGTTTTGTGAATAATTCTTGCAAACGTTTGTCGCCAGCCACATCATAAATCCCTGAACATGATAAGGTTTCTGACGCATATTGTTTCTTTGATCACCTCTTACCACTGGTGACTCGATTCTATCCAAATCTTTTTGGATCGAATGAGTGTTTCCATCCAACAATGTGTAGTCAGAAAGAGATATTGCTAAGAGACCCAAAAGTGCAGGACTTAAAGCTGTGTCCAAGCAGAATAGTGATAACCGCAAAGTGGAGCCTTGGACAGCGTCCTCTGAAAGCTATATAAGCTGCTTTAGAGTCCCAGCTCCAATAATGGGCATGGCATTCTTACTTCTAAATGGCAGGTTTCATCAAAAATTACCTGCCCAACGTCCAAAAGTTTCTTACAGGATGTGCGCACTTTTATTTTGTCGTCGGGTAACAAAACAACCGTAAAATAAAGAAAAGTTAAATCTGGAATCTCCGTGCAGCCTGAAAGAAGAAAAAGATGTCCGAAATAGACAATCTAAGGCTCTTTTCCACGTTTTCCCACCAGCAGTAGGACATATGTGATTAATTTCCACTTCCAACAGCTCGGTATCATGATGATATCGAATTTGGAAGTCCACATTCCATCTTTGTGCCAAGTCAGAAACAATTGAAACCATCGTTTTTAGTATTTTCCTGACGTGCTGCTCCTATCACATGACTCTAAAGCTGTGTGAATCTCGAGATCTTGGCTTATTTTAGCTTATGTATACAGCTGTGCCATCTTCAGTCGCAGAGGAACGCTGTTTTTACCTTATCGTTAGGAATAGACTATGAAACCATAGGCGATTGGGGGCAGGGCGTATTTTTGCGCGTTAGTCCTACGCTAAAATGCGCAAAAATATACTTCCGAGGCCTCTTTTAGAAATGATATCGCAAAAAACCCATCGCAAGCACTTCTAAGCTCAATCAAGGAAGTGACGTCGACTTTTCGCTTCATTTCCAAAAATGGGCAAAACAGTTTAAATTTAGCGCCACAGGTATCCGTCTGCCAGCATTGCAATGAGGTGCGGGCCAATTACTCTACCAATTTGAGCATGCTGAACCGGTTTTATGGGCGCGCGAGGAGCCTTAGAATGCATCAGCAGGGGCTGCTAACGATTAGACCAGCCAACCAGACTGTATCACACCCAATTTATTAAAGGCCGCACCCGGCAAACGAGAAGGCAACACTGACAACACTGACCCATAGGCAACGAAGAAGGCACCTTCTATACCAGTGGAACTAGATCAATTTGCATGTAACATGCTGGTATCACTTGTTATCATATATCCTATATCACCTATCACTGGTCTTCTCTGGTCCAGACCGGATTCTATTGTTATCGACCGAATGTTCTTGTTCTTGATGTTCTCGACACTGGCGACCAGGAACTGGCTGCGTGTAGGCCTAGAATGTAAACACTACACCCCTGACAAGACGCCTTACAATGTTAAAGGACGATTTTCGCCGGCTAATAACTCGAGAGCGGATGGACGAAAATTTTTGATTTTTCGCACACTTCTAAGAATCGGCCGAGTCTACAATCGCACCAATTTTTATCAAAATCCGTCAAGCCGTCGTTAAGTTCAAGAATATACGCGATTTCTTGTTCACAGGGGGGAGCAGGTACTGGACGGATTTCGATAAAAATTGACGCAGTTGCAGATCTGACCTATCTTGCAAAGCGTGCGAAAAGCCAACTTTTTTGGTTCAGTCATTCTTGAGTTATCGACTATCGAAAGTAGTTGGCGCTGGTGTTTCTGTTTTTTCCGGCGCGGAGCTTAGAAACATCAACTGAACGGGTTGAGGCGCAACGCCATTCATTGACTAGGCTCATCGGGCTCTAACGAAGATGGGTTTGGTGCACAGCAATAAACTTGCCGATAATAAATTGAGAATACGTGAACGAATTTAAATGATGTGGAAAGAGTTTCCGTGGGCAGCACATATTTTATTTGATGTGGAGGTAATATTGTTGAGAAAAATTCGAGCTAATAATAACTTGAGAAACGTTGCGGATCCTGAATTTCAGCTTCTGAGGGAACAGAAGTTCAGATCACCCAGACCCATGACCCAGTTGTTTTTAGGCTGGCTTCAGTCTCCGATAGGTTGCCCTTTTTTACATACTCTATTTAGAGCATATTTTGTTTGTTGCAGAGAGTGGCTTTTCAATAGCACTTTTGTTTTCCGACCACAAAGCTCTCAGTTCGAGTTTAGAATGGTTCAGAATTTTTGGTTTTTGTTTCTCGTCTTTCCACGGGACAGAGAAACGTTATTGCGAACAAGGAATATGAGGGTGGTCCAGTCAGAGATAAGTCTTTTTGTCTAGTCAGAGATAAGGTTTCAGGCGTGACAGATGCATAACAGAAGTACTTAATTTGCTGGTTTTCCTGCCGCCTTAGTACATGCTCGAAAAATCTGTGCATTTCGTCAGTAAGAGTTTCTGACTAGTATGAAATGGTGTCTTGGGCCAAACTAGTTTGTGGCAAAAAAAACGAAAAACGGTCTTATTAGTTCCAAAAAGTCTCTTATGACAGACTCGAAACTTTTAGACCAGCCAATGCACACAGTGAAAGAAGGGCTTAGGATGGCTGGTCTACTCGGCCAGTGCTAAACGCAATCACAGTTTAAGAAAAATGTCTGAGCAGAAGCTGCTTTTTCTGCATGAAAATCAGGACGACTGATCGTGGCAACGAGCAGAGAACCAAGCTGAAACTTCTCGACTCTTTTTGGCGGTCATTTTTTTGAAGCTTCCATTTCTGAAAAGTTAATACTAGAAATATTCACTGTTTTGGCTTTTTTTATCCGTCGCTCGTCAGTTACCAGACGGATTTCGATAAAAATTGACACGATTGCAGATCCGACCTAGTTGCAATGCTTGGAAAAAACCAGCTGTTTTGGTTCGTTCTTCGTTCGTGAATCGTTCTTGAAAATATATCGATTAGCGATTGTAGATGGCGCTTGCGTTTCTGTTTTATTCTCTTGGGGCGGAGTTTAGAAACATCAACTGAACGGGTTGAGTGCAGCGCCAATGATTGGCTAAAAGCGGGCTCTTACCAAGATATCTACTTATGGTATACCCCAGCATCGACCGAACCACCGAACCGGCCGAAGCGAACCACCGGATTTGCGATTTTTACCGAACCGAACCGAACCGGCTTTTTTGGACCGAAGCACCGAACCGAACAACCAATTTCGAATTTCCTCTTCTATTGGAAAAAACGCGGTCATTTTGTCTAAGGTTTCGTTTTAGCTATAAATTTCTCTTTCCCTTCTGTCTTAATTATTTAGTCCTTTCTTCATTATCTTCAAAATTTTAACTTGAAAAATGGTTAGAAAGGAGTGACTTCTGAATATTTTGAAAATATCGGGTGCCATAAAGAATGACACTAACGGAAATGGCTAGTTTTCTACGGAAGCAGTCGCGTTGTAGTAAACTTTCCACTAACACAGGAAGGATAGAGCAATCGCTTCATCAGGCAGTGCACTCACAAATCAGTGTACACAATACTGAACAGTTGACTGTACAACAAATGAAAAAGTCAAGACCTCAGAAATTTGGTTACACCGCTAGTCCTGTCGGGTAAAGTTACAGTCAATGATTCCGTTCAAATGGAAATGGTTTGTTAGCAGCTGAGAAGTATGGAAGAAAGGTATCTGGGAACAACTGGACATCTCAGCAAGATGGCGCGAAGGCTTAAACCCACTACGATTCAGAGAAATGGTGCAGGGATCACTTTCCCTGATTTTATCGAAGCTAAGCGTTGGCCTCTAAATAGTCCCAATTTGAACCATTAGACTACTCAGTCTGGGAAGAATTTGCTCATGCAATAAACTGTGATCGAGTGAACCCCAACGCACCCCCAAAAGCAGAGATATACCACGCCGAAACGATTTTTTTTGATATAATTAAAAAAAGTGTCTGTTTCTTCCTCCTCCCTTCCCCCTCCTAAACAAAAAGAGAATATAATAGATAACCAAATAAATCCCACCCACACAGAAAAGAAAACCGAAAACAAAACAAAATTATCTCCCCCCACACCCTACAAAATACAGCTTAGAAGAAGAAAAACATACGGGTCTCCCTTCTTTTCTCCCCCCAAACAAGAAGATTATTTCTTCATTATGTACGAAAGAGGAAAACATAGAAAATTCGGTTCGGTTCGGTTCGGTTCGGTAGGTAGGTTCGGTTCGGTCGGTTCGGTCCGGTTCGGTTCGGGTTCGGTGAGATTTGAGAAAAAGTTCGGTAAGATTCGGTTCGGTGCAAAAACCGTGTTCGGTCGATCCTGGGGTATACCCGGGAGGTTTAATCTTTTCATGGTGCGAGAATATCAAGATGCAAAACTTATGACTACTTTTCCTTAGAAGTTTACAAAGAGAGGGTCGCGAGACAATGCGGGCCCTCGCAGTAACAGTTCAAAAGGCATATTTGACTTCGAAATTTTGAATTTCGCGCGAAGGAGGTGTACATAGTTGTTGAGTGTGCGTATGTGTGCGTTAGTAATCTAATTTAAGAATCGAAGAAAAAAGTGGCGTTACGCGAAGAAAAGGTTACTCGTGCTAGACGACTTCAACCGAGTTTCCTAACACTACATCAGTACGCAGCTGACAATGAATCAGAGCTTGGGCTTTGGTCGTTTATTAGATGCTTATCTGAAACCTAGGCCGGGTTCTGCATGGGCATGAAAATCATCCTAATACTCCTTTATCACTCTATTCACGCATGTCTCTAAATGCTATCATTTGGTCAACTTGCCTTCGCCCAAAGTCACAGCTTTGCCGCTTTTACAGAAACTGCGTTCTCTGGGCCGCCATCGCATCATCGGCGAAGAGCAGGGTCCATGGCTGTTTTGGTTGCATATCAGACGTGACAGTACATATGACGAGTGGTGGGTAAAACGCTGAGCCTTGGTGGGCGCCCAATTTAATACTGGTTGCATCAGATACCAGCTAGCGGCCGCGGTGGTGCAGTGGTTCGGCATTCGTCTTTTCGTATTGTTTGGGAGCGAGTGGCTGGGCTCATCCCGGGATCGATCTTCAGTGATGGAGGTCGGTTTGCGAACCATAAATCCTCGCTGATCTTGCGAGCCAGGCCGTGGGTGACTCACCCGGCACGCGGTACCCGGGATAACAGGAAGGACGGCTCCCCAAAAATTAGCTGGAGTCGAGTTGAGCGGACGAACACAAGGGGGAGCGGGGAAAGCTTCGATCTCAAACAGAATTCACAGAGGCCTGTTCTTAGTTACTGCCCTGCCTCCTCCGCACTGAGCTATCCGCCCTTGCCACACTCTCAAGAATTTTAGGCGCCCTCAAGCGGTATTCGTGTAACCAAGCCTGGCAGGCGTAGGAGGGTGGCAGCTGACCGCAGTCAGCGGGACAAAAACTCCTGCAACCAAACCAGTTACTCGATCTCGATCTCGATCTTGCTCTGGGTCTCATGCTGGCCTGACTCAGGAGAGAGGGACCAATTCTCTTAACCAAGGCGCCAATAGGCCAGAGGGCGTACATAGTACATTGATAGTCCATGCCTATTACACTCGTACAGTCACAAAACCACTAAAAACTGTCCATATTACTACGAAAGGAATCATCGTTCGCTTTGCTGCTCTTTCAATACATCAGCGTACTTACTCTCATCCTACTACTGGTGTGATACCGTCTTCCATGATCAGCTGGAAACTGGTCTTCCGATCAGGCCAACGTCACACAAGAAAGAAGAATCGACGAAGCGGCAATCGGATCGAAAGTCGAATACAACGGGCAATGGATGAGACCAGGGTTAAGCATGGTTTACTCAGCAGACTGACTTCTCGTGCCTTAACTTTTAGGCCCGACTTCCGATCCGAGGGGCACATGGTTGGATGAAGATGGTCTCGTTGGATTGATCTCCAAGCTGCTGGTCGACAATCAATGGCTCGGTGAGGTAAGTTTGGTCTCTTCCGGTCCCTTGTCGCCCCTAACTTGCAGCTTGCTTTTCAGGTATCGAAGCTCAAGTCCCAACTCATTGGTGCATCACGATGAGCAGCTGAGCAGTCAAGCAGCGAATACTCATACATACAAGACTGAATCTACATGGCTAAACGAAACGATGGATCGAGCTCCAACTCTGCCGTCGACCATTGGACATCTTGGTTGGACGAAGTTGCGATCGTCGGTGTGACATCCAGAGTGATCTTGATTGTGGCAACATGTGTATGGCGTGGCATTGCTTGTATCGATCGCTTGAGGTTTGGAAGAAGGCGCACGGCAGTCACTCAATTCTCTCAGTTAAGACAAACTACAGTATGCAGTGTAGCAAAAAACTAAAAACGGTCTTATACTTTCCAAAAAAGTCTGTTTTGACAGACGCGAAACTTTTTGACCAGGCAATGCACAGAGTGGAACCAGGGCTTAGGATGGCTGGTCTACTTGGCCACTGCTTAGCGCAACCACGGTTAAGAAATATTTGTTTGAGCAGAAGCTGCTTTTTCTGCGTGAATATCAACAGGACGACTGGACCTGGCAACGAGCAGAGGATCCTGTAATCCTGTGCTTGTGGTCCACGTAGTGGGCTTGGAGTGTCTAACTTTCAGGCTTTGCGCACACATGCTCATAGAGGTAATGTTCAAGCCGCGGCTAGGTAAATCAATTTGTGTTATGGGTCCCCTCAGCTTCGAGCGTGTCATCACTGATATGATAAACCATGAGCATGAACATAAAGTTGGAAAAAGAGGAGGAGAGATTGTTGAGAGAGTTTCTCGAGGTTTAGGAATGTAAAAATAAGCAATATCGCTATCCTCGCAGCGCTACAGCTCTAGCATACAGTAGGCAGGTTGCTCGTGTGGAACAGCACAGCTGCCTGTCTGAAGAGCAGCAGTACACAGCAGAGGAGCATGCTGGATTTGATTCTAACATCGGCAAGCATCTGTGAGCCAGTGATTATACTCGTACACTTGTAAGGGGGTATATAAGATCTAGTTTGTTTGTGCCATGGTTATTGCATCTGGTGCAGCATTGCGACCTTTGCCTGTTAGGCCTAAGTCAACATTGGGTACAAGTTATGCTGACTGGTTCCCTTGTCTTTCTTTTGTTTTGTGAATTGCACTTATAACCTTCTGTTGGTATCCTAGTTAGTCTTCTCGGTGTAACTCTTGGCGTACGGTGCGGCGGAGTAAATCTATATCAACATCTGACTTGTTGTGAGACTGACGTCTTACATTGGTTCCCTATGCCGGTCTCGCAACCTAGCGTGCCGCGTATCCATCTACCAGTCCCCGCCCGTCGCTATTGAGGCTCTGAGAGCTCTATCCGAAATGATTTTCGCTGATTTTCGACATTTTCAATGGCCGATCCGCCACCCAACGCTGATCCGCAAGTTGACAATGACGACCCAGAACCAGAGACGACGATTCAAATCATAGTCGGCGACGGCAACGATCCCAAGATGGTCCAGCAACCAGTGGCCGACACCGATCAAGCAAGTACGAGTAGCACACGACCACCTCCAGTGTCATACCTCCAGGCCAAGCAGATCAACGCACACTTGGCATCTTCAACACAACGAATTGAGCGGGCGTTGAAGGAAGCCGAAGCCTCCAAGAAATTGGCAGAGGAGGCCCGACGTAGCATCGAACAACGAGAACAGCAGTGAGCTCAAGATCGATTGAAGACGGCCGCCATTGAAGCAGAGCTCAAAGCGATGAAGGACACGCTGGCCAAAGCGATAACAACCACCCAGGGTAAGCAATCTGATGTTCGCACGTCTGCATTGGGTGGCCAGCAATCCCGGTCCACAGTCATTCCCGTCTGTTCCGAATATGCCCGCCTCAATCCTGACACGAGAGCCAACGCCCCACCGCAGTCCCAGGAACGGTTCGACCCCCTTGACATTCCCCCGGTCAAAGTGGTAACCAGTGACTGGTTTTCATGGTCCGAATTCGAGTGGTACGACAAGATTCGTTTTTGGCGACAAATGCTCTCTGCAATAACTTTGCAAACTGCCCCTGAACCCGGTAGTGAAGACGACACCGAAACGCTCCGGCAGACAGTTTCAACAGCAGCATACGCTCGTGCTCAGAACGATCTCGGTCCTGACTTTGGCCCAGAATCCGATCTAATGCAATTCTGGATGGACAAGATCACGACGACCTACGCAGCAGGTGGTGTCTTTGTTGATTTTTTCTTATCAATCCCTCTTGATATCAGGCATCTGCACCCCGTCACCCGCCAACCATTCATGTACGATGCATGCACGAAGAATTGGGTACTTCCGCCGGTCTCCCGACAACGAGCGGAGTCCATGTCCGACGCCAATTCGAATCAATCCACAACGGGTGCGAGGAACAACCAACGACATGTCCAATTCGCAGACCCACCAGAACAAGTACAGACGTTTTCTCCATCGACGCCGCTAGACCCCGACTTGTCCCAGGTGCCACGAGAAACGCTCCTCGAGTGGTACAAGGCTCAAGACAACGAACTGGCGATTTACTCTGGCGATATCGCTGAAATGCGAATGCGTAAAGCAGCAGATGAAGAAACAATCCGACGTCAGCAGAGAGAAATCGAGCAGCTTCGACAAGGTTTGCAGCCAAACCCTGATCCACCAAAGCCAGTGCCAGTGCAAAATCTTCCAACAGCGCCAGCACCACCCCAGACACCACCAAACGAACTGCAACAATTGATTGAAAAAGCCTTGCAAACCACGATCGCACCAGTCCTGCAGGAACTGCCGAGGGCAACATCAGCTTCAGTTCCAAATCTAGCTATGCCAGCTGCAACTGCCCAAGCTGGCATCGGCTCCACTCAATCGCTCGAAAATATCGATCTTGCAACGTATGAACGACGACGAGCACACAACGCCAGTGCGCCCCCTCCTGGACAACTGCAGCACAGTCAGCAGCATACACTGACCGGTTCACGAATCCAGATATCTTTGGATAAAGGCAAGATCCCGCAGCTCAATATCGACAAATATACTGGCCAAGTAGGGTCGCCACCATTGGACGAATAGTTGGCTGACTTTCAATTTCGTATGCAAGCGTACCAAGCAACATCCGATCGAGATTTGTTGACCGTTCTTCCTTTGTTTCTGGGCGACAAAGCGGCCCACTGGTTACGTCAGTACGTTCGCAAGCTTCCTGACCCGAGAATGGCCACGTGGTCTCAAGTAACGAGAGCGATGTGTGTCCAATTTCAATTCCATGACGAATCATATCTGCACACGCAATTCAAGCAAACGAAGCCACTGCCAGGAGAAACTTACCTCGAATATGCAAACCGATTGGAACTAGCGGCAGCGAAGGCATATCCCGATACGCCCACATCCACCCTTCGATGGCTCCTGGTCAATACATTCCGTAGCCACTTGCCCACCGAACTCGCGAAAGTAATTCAGGAACACTACATTGATAGACCTAGTCAAGCGAGCTTCGATGAAGTAAAGTTGCACGCAGCAAAATAGCAACTTCGGAATGCAGCTACGCCTATCTCAACCATGGCGATGGCAGCAGCGGTAAACACAATCGATAGCGAATACACGAATGCTTATGCTAGTGGAACCGCACCAAACCATCCGAGCAACTACGGGTACAATGGATCTGCGCCAATTTCAGTTCTACCACGCAATGCCCCCCAAAGTCCAGGAAACCCTGCTTCTCAAAACGGCTCTAATTTTCAGCGCGGTGCCCGCGGTGGTGCCCCAGGCGGACGTCAATGGCAAAATCAACAGCAAAACGGACGACAATGGTCAAATTCGAATCAGAACCTCAATGCCAACCAGAATCAACGTCACAATCGATCGAATCAAAATCAACAGCTGGTTCGAAATGAGCAAGCAAACCAACACCAGCAAACTCGTCAACGGCAGCAATCGGGCCAAAGACAATCAAATCGCCCGCCCCCACTGGGACTTGGTAATCGAGTCTATACGTGTCCAATCACTGGCTATTCGTACGATACCACTTACCAACCTGCTGCACCTCTCTGTCACGTTGCTGTCCAACGTGACCGCGTGTGGAGAAGAGTAATCTCCAGACCAACCGCACTAGACGAGAATTATATTACGGTCCTCTGTACTCTACCGAGCTCGCCTGCTCTGGCCGTAGCCCTGGCGAGCAAGCTTTACAATAACGCACACTACACTACCTGATATCCACGCTGGAGATACAAACTTGACCGTGCCATTCACCTCCCCCTCAGTTTACACGAACTCCTACACGAAACACAAAATATCGAGACGCAAAAATCATGATCATTGGCGTCGTAAGTCGCCCATCTCCATTGACATCGTACGACTGTATTGTACGCTGTTGATTGAGTTTGACTGACGTCTCTGATTCCTATTGCACCCACTTCCGTCTCTCCTTCACCAAAGCCACACGACTGCGCGTGTCCTTCTCCTCCTCCAAGTACCTCTCCGCGTCTCGCATCGCACGAGGCAAACCTCCCGCCTTGGAGGCTAACACCTCCTTATACTGCCTGTAGTCGAAGATGTTATCGCGCTCGACTAGTCCGTACTTCTTCTCGCCGAAGAAGTGTACACGAACCCAATTGGTTTTATAGGCCTCTTATCCGGGAATTCCGTTTCATCCACTATACGTGCTGGCAAATATGGGCGGTACTTCATTTTGGCCCACACTGCATCACCGACCTTCAGCAGACTTGGTTTGCGTGGCCTATCCACCTCTGGCACATACCGCTTCACCTGTTCTACGTGAACACGCTTCTCTTTGCCAACTAATCCTCCTTGCGGACGGATAATCAAGTGGTGAGCCGATATCACTTGCGTGACACGATAGGGTCCAGTCCAGGAGCCCAACAGCTTCGATGATAAGCCTGCCGGTGTATGCATTCGCTTATACATCACCATATCACCAGCCTGAAACTCCTTCTCCAGTTTCGTATTCTTATCCCAACGTTCCTTACGCTGTTCTTGCACCCGTTCTATGCTCTCATAAGCTAACCTCCGAGCTCGCTCGAGCTGCTGCACAACGTTCTCGCGATATTTGATCGCGCTGCCAAATTTGTTAGCTGAACTCGAGATACCCGTATCGATCCCCAACCGTGCATCAAAACCATGCATCAGAAAGAACGGAGGCTCACCCGTCGCTTCATGGACTGACGTATTGTACGCGAATCGGGCAAACGGACCAAAACCACTCCAATTGTCCTGGTGATCTTGGTCTACGTACATTCTCAGCATATCGCGAAACACGCGATTCACTCTCTCAACTAAGGGGGAGGTGAATGTCACGGTTAAGTTTGTATCTCCAGCGTGGATATCAGGTAGTGTAGTGTGCGTTATTGTAAAGCTTGCTCGCCAGGGCTACGGCCAGAGCAGGCGAGCTCGGTAGAGTACAGAGGACCATAATATAATTCTCGCCTAGTGCGGTTGGTCTGGAGATTACTCTTCTCCACACGCGGTCACGTCGGACAGCAACGTGACACCCGAATCTGACAAATGGTTCTGCAACGACTGCAACAACACGGGACACATCAGACCACTTTGCCCATCACGCCCACCATGCGAGGTGCCAGGATGCGGCCGCACACCAGGCCACGGTCCCTTTCGGTGCCCTTTATTGTATGGTCCGGACCTGGTTGCTGCCAAAGGCACACCTCAGCAACCGCAGCAAGCTACAGCTAATATCGGTTCTATTTTCAGTAGCCATGCCGGCCTCGTTCAGACCCCTGTCATTCGAGGTCAAGTAGCAAGCAATCAAACGATCAAAGACGACGGTGTTCAATCGATTGAGTTGTTTCAACGAGTGCCACACGAAATTCCATCCGATGCCATTAAGCCAGATTGGGTATACGCGGACGAGGACGAACGCCAAGAGTATATCCGCCGCATCGAAGTCGCCTGTCAAAGCGTTGGTGCCACGGACCAAATCCAAACTGTTCGACTCCAGCACCGCAAGTCCCCTGAAATCATAATCGGAATTGATGGTCGGCGAGTCCAAGTCATCCTGGACTCGGGTGCAAATATCACTATTATGGGCCATACGCTGTACAAACGAATTCGGCCTGATTGGGATGGACAATGCGAGCCATGTCCTTTCAAAATTCGAGCTGTAGACAACAAAAGTCCGCGAATTATGGATACTCGATTCGTGTATCTAACATTGGGTACGGTCACAATCGCGCACGAAGTGGTAATTCTGTACGACCCTGAAGGGCTGATCACTATGCTCGTTGGTCAAGATATTTCTGATCGACATGGTGCGACTATCTGTCACCATGCGCAGTTAGTCAAATACAACGTTGGTCCCCTGAAAGGTATCGGAATTCCTTTTGCCATTTGTGGTCCTGCGGGACCCATTGGCAATGTCACTGTTGGCGCAGTCACAATTCCACCTCGACACTGCGTGCTAGTTGAGTCCATGATCAATTTCGACACCCCGAATCAACCGCAAGTATGTATCACCGAACAGACGACCAACAGTTGGTCAAATTGGGAAATCGTCATCCCGCGAGGCAAGTGGGACCCCGCCGATACATCTCAGACGTTCAAAATCGAAATTTTCAATTTGGCAAGCGAGCCACGCACGCTCAGCGGCGTCGTTATGAACGTATTTGCTGTTGATCCATTTGTCTATCGAGCCGTAAGTTATGAATCTGTTATCCTAGTTAACAGTCTCTTGGCTTCTGACGAAGGTACCCCAACATCGACATTAAATTCCAAAGTCTATGCCACGGTCAAGAACCCAGTGCCTGGCTCTGCGCCAGATAGCCAGAAGAAGCATACTGCCCATATTCCTGCCGTGGGATCCGTAGAACATAAAAAAGGTGTCATGGAACGAGTCAAGATTGGCGATACAGTAAAACAACTGTGGACAGACGCGGAAAACGAAATGCTGCGTCAAGCAATCGAGACCAATTCCGATGTGTTTGCTTTTCATGACGCACATTTGGCCACGACCAATCTCGTTCAACATCGAATCAACACTGGCGAACACCCACCAGCAAAGCAACCACACCGACATGTGGCTCCACCAATGATCCCAGTCTTGAAAGAATTTCTAGAAACGTATCTCGAATTGGACAAAATCGAGCCATCCTATAGCGACTATGCTAGTCCTATTGTCATGGTTCGAAAGAAAGATGGTACCACCAGATTCTGCATCGATTATCGCGAGCTCAACAAGCAGACTGCTCAAGATATGTATCCGCTGCCGAACATACGTGATGTGCTCGACACGCTAAAAGGATCGACAGTATTCTCCACGTTGGACGCTGCCAGCAGCTACCACCAAATTGCACTCGATCCAGAAACAGCCCATAAGACCGCTTTTTGCACGCAATTTGGTCTGTTCCAGTACAAAACGATGCCCTATGGTGTTATCAACGGACCAGCCTGTTTCCAACGCCTAATGGAGATGGTTCTAAATGGCCTAACGTGGCAAGTATGCATGGCCTATATTGACGACATAATCATTTTCAGTCCAGATATTCCAACGCACTGCCAACACCTGGAACAAATTTTCGATCGTTGCCGCAAAGCCAATCTGAAGCTGCAAGCGAAAAAGTGCGTGTTTGGCCAGCGAGAAGTCCAATACTTGGGACACGTGGTCGACCATACTGGTATTCGCCCGCTTCCATCCAAACTCGATGCAATCAAGCAATGGCCTATCCCGCAAACAGCTAAGCAACTGCACAGCTTCTTAGGCCTTGCGGGCTATTATCGCATGTTCATACCTGCATTCAGCCGGATAGCCAGACCACTGTACGAACTCATGAACGATGGCCGATGCCAAAAGGAACGAGACTTTTGGAATGAGACGCATACCCAAGCATTCAATCATTTGAAAAACGTATTGAAAAACCTGTGCTCCGGTACCCTGATTTCAATTTGCTATTTACAGTGACTACAGATGCAAGTGGCCTCGCATTGGGTGCCGTGCTAGAACAGAGCAATCCATATGACCCAGATTAATTGCGCTGGATGATCGAATGTGCATCCCAACGACTAACGGAATCCGAACTGAAGCTTAGCGTACCAGCCCAAGAAGCATTGGCAATTGTGTGGTTTGTTTGCAGGTGGCGACACTATCTAGCCTGCGTTCGATTCACCGTCTACACTGACCACGCCCAACTGGTCAAATTGTTTACACGAAAGATTTTGATGGTGCTCTGGGTCAGCTAACCTTGGCACTCCAAGATTTCATGTTTGACGTAGTTTATCGCCCAGGACGAACGAATATCAATGCGGACATTTTGAGTCGAATTCCACATGGTGACATCCTAAACGATGCGTGGGATGCCCGAGCTCAACAACAGTTCAAAGAATACATTAGCCGAAACGATTACCAATTGGGAATCCACGGAGAAGTGATCGACAAGGACCCGCCCAAAGCCTCTCTGCACCGCCTGGAGAATGAAGTCCAAGTTCTTCATGTGCCGGTGCCTGGCACAGTCTCGATTCTCAAACAGCCGACGGATCAGACAGCCAAATCAAATCGATCAGTGCGATACTGCAAATTCCTGTCAATTCACCAACTGCCAGAAGAACAAATCGATGAAAATGTACTGTCCCGATCATTCAACAGACAATGGCCACCAAGAGCGAAGGAAGTCTTCTTCACTCGATTGCCTGGCGTGGCGCCCCTGTTGGTCAACACATTCGGACCTGCTATAACAACACGGTACAAAGTCGATCAAAAGGCACCTTTCCGAATTCGTTTACGAGTGCCAACTGGAAACGACCTGTTGCAACTGCGGAAACGATTTCCATCATTGCCGGATGGGTCAATGGATCCAGCCATTTTTTCGGAACGACAACAAGCAAGCTTGTCCACGCAAATGGTCCCTATCTGTGAGGAAGTGCAAGAGGATGACGCGGTGCCTGCGGCCCCTATTTCTATTCGTGAATCCGATCCATCGGTCCCTGAGGAAGAGATCGATCCTAGCCAAGATTCCGACAATGACCTGTGCACTCAAGCTGGTTGCGATAATCAAGTCGATACATTCGTCCAAGTAGTCGATCCAGATTTCCAATACGATGATATCGATATGTCGCTCGCCGAGGCTCGCAGCGTCGTCATGCTCAATGAACGGAAATTCCTGTATTATGTCCTGTTAACGGAATGGGCTCAACCACCAAGACGACACACGGCCGATGCAGCTGGCTATGATTTGACCAGCGCATACGCATATCTAATTCCACCAAATGGAGCAGCCTTGTGCAAGACGGACGTTCAAATTCAAATCCCGCTCGGCTGTTACGCACGAATCGCGCCAAGATCAAATTTAGCAGCTACTAAAATGATTGCAGTCGGCGCTGGTGTTATCGATCCGGATTATCCTGGTAACATTGCTGTTTTGCTCGTTAATCACGGTCCTTCGCCTTTTCTAGTCTGACGCGGAGACCAAATCGCTCAGCTCATTTTGGAACGAAATTTCACGCCAGAAGCAGTTGCAGTGCCCTGGTTGAGCGCTGCGATGCAAGATGACGATGAATCCAATACGGCCAAGATCAATCGAGTCCAGTGCACCACACTTTACATCAACCCAGCCCCTGGCATCGAAAGTGGCGAGGTAGTCGAGGGGTCTCTCGACAGTGGTGCCAGAATACAAGCAACTATGGCTATCAATCCAGAATCTGAGCAGTCCATCTCGCCTGTGGTTTTGCATGCTGCATCCACACTGCCGACCGATCAGTGGGATGAGTTCAAGGACCAATTCAAAGCGATCGTGCTATCATCGGAACCAGATGCATTGAAAACGATCCTGTCACACGAACTGACCTCCGTTGCAACTATTTCCGCTTCCAGCCTAGGAAGCGATGATTATGGTCAGTACGCCCCACGCCCAGTTGACTATCCAGCGATGCAAGACCTATTGCCAATTCGCGATCAGTTGCGTACAGCTCAGCGTGGACAACCCGCCCTATGGGATATTATTCAAGCATTGTCCGGCATTTTCCCAGAGAATGTCGATGCTCGAACAGCTCTCAGGCGAATCCTGTACAAGAACAAATTGGCAAGCGACGGTGTCCTCCTGTACCGTTGGCGTGAACGCAAACCAGTTGGAAAATCTCGATGCATAGTAGTACCGACGATATATCGCAAATTGATATTTATTGCCCATCACAATTCGCCAGATCAGGTATCTGATCATCCAGGCTCTAATCGGATCATGCAAATTTTGCGCCCTCTTTATCAATGGGATACGATGGAAATCGATATCCGAAGATGGTGCGCAGCGTGTCTCCCATGCAAACTCAGGAAACCAGATCGAGTCAATCGAACACCCCCGTTGACCGAAATGCCTGTCCCAGAAGAACGATTTACAGTGTGGGCAGTCGATTCAATGGGTCCTCTCAAAGTTACACGCAAAGGCAATCGCTATCTGGTGAATTTCATTGATCTTCTGACGAAATACTGCTATCTGATGCTGGTGCCTGACATCCGCGCTCGAACGGTAGCCAAAGTATTCTTGGACAACGTCTATATGAACCATCCGCAAGCTCACACGCTACTATCTGACAATTGCCCCGAATATCATAATGTGATGCTTCAACACGTCTGCACAGAACTTGGCATCACGAAGAAATTCACTACCCCATGGCATCCGCAAGGCAACGGACAAGTCGAACGATTGAATCAGAAAATTGCTGATTGCGTTGCGTTGCCTTGCACATCCGACAAGGAGACGAAAATTGGGACGAATATATCCCATTAGCACAAGCCGCCATCCGTCAAAGCTATGTCGATACGATCGGCATGTCCCCGTATGAAGCTACGTTTGTGCAGGAAGTAACGAAAGAAATCGATCAGCTTTTTGGCAGCCAAATCAAACCGAACGCAGCCTCGAAAGGTGCGAAAGAAGCTGCAGCACTACTACAAGAACGAAGAGAATTGTTAAAAGCCATGCTGGCACGCCTCCGAGAACGCCAGATTAAGTCAAAAGCGAAAATGAAGCGAGAATTCGATCGATATCAAGCTGGCAAATTCACCTTTTCCGTTGGCGACTATGTGGTCCGCAGAAATCACGATAAGAACAGATCCAAATCGAGCATGCGATTCAAAGGTCTTTTTCGTATTGTGCGTATTCAACAAGGTGCCCCAGTCGCCTACATCGTACCAACGGCCAATGTGACAGAACAACCAAAACCAGTCAATTTCTCCGACTTGGCAATCTACCATCCGGAAGTGTCAAGCGGTGCGGACAACGACTACGATTTCCTCGATGCCTTGACGTTCAATGACGCGAAAGAGCAAGAAGAACCAACTGTAAATGTACCTGGTATGCCAGCCTCTCCTGCAGCACTGCCAGAAACGACTCCGGGCCAGCAGGCGACCATTTCGAAGCACGGTGAAAAGGACAGTTCTTCGGTCAGTTCTAGCAACGATTCTGTGCACACTGCGCCAGAAGCGAAGTTTCTGGTCGAGTCCATGCCATCGACAAACCAACCAAAAGATATCAAAGTAGAGACTGTGCCAGTCTCAATGCCTACAGCACACAAGCCCGTAAAACAAGTGGCAAAGTCAACCAAGTCATCTGGAGCATTCAAGAAGCCATCAACCCCTAGTCCTGTCAGACGAAGTGCTCGAATCGCAGAAAGAAAACTGCGAACGCAATCTGTCCGCTCACCATCCGGGACCGATTCCGATTCAAGCTATGTCGATGCAGTTAATTCCAAATCCTGTGCATCATCTTCAACTACGATGTGGAAAAGGGCCCGGACTGGTCTCCTCACACTAACGGATGCTGAAGCCTCACCTGGACAGGTCATTTGGGCCATTCGCACGAATCTCAGGACACCATGGCCAGCCTCGATCTTGCCCGACAACGACGCCGCCGTTGAATTGATGCGCCAACGTGATCCGAAGAACCTCGATGGCAATCGGCGGCCAGTACGGTATTTCATGCATTCTCAACCGGCAACTTGCGAAATGGTCCCTAAAAAGGATATCTATGATTTGGAACGGTATTTCTCGATTTTCGCGAAAGGTCGCGCTCTGATCCGCACGACAGTTGCGATGGCCAGCGAGGAACTCAAGCGACAAAAATCGTTGCAATCAGCCGACCCAAATTTGGAATCGTCCGCCTGCTCAACTCAAACGGACGATGTAGCTTCATCAGCGTAACCAATTCGGTACCACGTAAGTGGCTTTTTAGGAGCTGCGCTCCAAATGTACAGTTTTCGTCCCAATTATTCACTAACCCTCTTCCTCCCACATCCCCTACCCTTATCCCCCCTCCTTTAGAATTCAATTCCCCAACACATCCGCCATAGCTCTACATTCTCAACAACATTTGCCCACCAGCCAAAAGAAAAACTCTCCTCCCCCTTCCCCATCCAGTCATCCCAATTCCCCGAATATTCCCATCAATTCCTTCCTAGCCAACATCCCACCCCTGCCTTCCCTTCCCTTCAGATATTCCTTTCCAACCTTTCTATTGCCCGTTCGCCGATACTGCATACATCAACACTTCATGCCGAAATCTGCCAGTACGTCCATTACCCCCTACCCCTCTACCTTCCTATCAGCCCATTGCCAGCCTCTCCTCCTACTTGTCCCATCCTTTTCCTAGCCAACGTGATCTAGACCCCAGGTGATCCAGTCGACCATCTCGCTGCGCAGTCCGTGGCCAGGACTAGCCGGCATCTTATCAACATCATCGCGAGCCGACAACGCTGGCCTGTCTACGTCTTTGTCTAACCTAACCCCCCTTTTGCCTATATTCACTATGCCCCTTCCAACTCTGCCATGCAGCGACGGCCTATCATTGCGCCATCAGCCTGCCTTTCCTACTAAGCCATCTCGCCAACCCTACATTACCTTTATTTCGGCCGTCACTTCTACGCCACTTGAGCATGCGGTCGTGTTCTTGTTTGTGGGAGCTCCCCTTAGCTAATCTGTATGTGTTACCAACCAATTTTACTTTGCAAGTTTATCCCCTCCATTTCTCACATAAATTTCCTTTGCGGGCTGAACTTAGCATCAAAATTATGCCCCCCCCTTTGCTGCGATTAGCTGATCATTTTCTTTGGTGAACGTACGATGATAACCCGCCTCCTTCGCTCTACCCGTCTTTTACAATCTCTACTGGCTTTACAATTTTCGCGCCGAACTCTATTGCGCAATAGGCGTCCTGCAATCTCTTTATCTCTTTCTAACAAATTTCGAATCTATATCTACCTCCCACTCCCTATCCTCTCTTTACGCCCGTTCACCTTTGTTGGTCAATACGTGATTTTACTCGCGATCGTGATGGTCCTGTGCGTTATTTCACTTTACTTCCTATTGCAGCCATAAGTTTTCGAATTTTCGGATAATTCTCATTTTTGACGAACCTTTTTTTGACAATTCTCGATCATGCCTGGTCGAGGACGAGGACATCGACCAAACAAAGACGAAAAATCGACTAGGCCACCTGCGGTGCGTCGATCGGATTCCGATTCTGACAATGATCGACCGAATCGCCCAGGTGCCAGCCAGCGACAAGCAATTTCGCAGCCAGGTCATGAACGTCGACGTGACACCCCCCATCATCGGTCACCATCGAGGCGCCCACTACCAACCAAACGTAAATCGGCAGCCTTGAGTCCAACCCGACCAGCCGACGACTCGGATTCAAGACCAAGTCGCCAACGTCGAACGGACTCGAGCCCTCGCCGTCAGCATGCAGCTCCTACACCAGCTGCCGTGTCCAAGGTGTGCGAACAATCGAAGGAGGATTTTGAGAAGAAATTGCGTGAAATTTTTGGGAAATTTGTTCGGAATACACAACCAGCTGATTTTGGTGATCGTGCCCTGCGAGAACGATTATTGGACAAATATCTAAAGCCAATGCTTGGCACATCCCCTGATCAGCGGTTCGATACAATCGATAAAGCCCATACGTTTACTACAATCCCTGCAGCTGCAGCGGCAGCTCGGCAATGGTGGGACCGTCAGCGAAATCGATCGAGCGTGAGTCTGGAAATTCCCCCATTAAAGTTGGATGAAACTAACTGAAGCCTGGATCAAACCGAAGCTATGGACACGAGCGCACCAGGACCACCGATACTGGCCAGTTCTGATACGCTGGTCATTCCGCCGAAAACCGATACCGTGCCAGTTCCGGTTTTGCCAATCACGGTGCCAACCGAGCAACAAGAGAATGACCTTCGGCGAGCGGAACAAGAAAGCGTTACCCGTGTGATGCAAGATGCCTATGTCGCTAACCGCCGCGCCCCTCAGGTGTTCGAGCTGGAACACCGAAGGGTATTGGAAGAACGGATCGAGGAAGCGATCGAAAATTACAAAGATGCTCAATCATCGTTCGGTCGATCTCGAATTACCAAAGACGAATTTAAGGATATTCAACGTCGCGCCGAAGTTGCACTTTACATCCGCAAGAATATGGCCACATTCGATGGTTGGTCCAAGTCGCACGTGTTGTGGTTATTGCACTATTTGAACGCGTGCACCCATTCGAATTTGCATCCCGGACAAACAATCAATTTGGTAATCAATAATGGGATCTCGTCCAATTCAGCCGATGATCCTCGATGGACGATGGTTGTCCAGGACTTTTTGTCAACATCTCGTGGTATTATATCATTTTATTTGGAATGCGCAGATTTTCACGTGCCATACCGTCACTGGTCAAGATCTAATCCAGGGCAAACCTTATGGTCAATCCCCGCATTTTCCTCTGTTATCGATATTTTGGAAAACCGACATTACGCTCATATTCACGAGGTCCTGAGGCGGTGCCTGCCTACTGACCAGATCCTGGGTGAACAGCGTGCCCGCTATTCAGCATGCGCCGGCCCATTCACTCGACTGATCATGATGTGCAACGCCGAAGGCCGATTTTTGATAATCGATATCCTGAAATTGGGCGGAATTCTAAAACCGGTACGTGATTTACTGCTTAACAAAGAAATCATCAAATTGGTATTTCGAGGAGTCAGCAACGAATTGCGTGCTCTGTCGTATACGATGGCGGTCATGACCCCTGATCGCGGTGATCAGTGGGGATTCTTCGATATTTCACTCGCGGAAAATTATTATCCAAGGCTAGAACGATCAAGTGCGATGCATCAAGATTGGGTGCGTCCGCCATTTGAATCGACTTCTTTTCCCCTGCCCGTATCCTTATTGGAAGCAGTATACTGGCGGTGCTATGACTCCCTACCTGTCGGACGAGGAACAGGGACCCTGAAAGCAATTGCGAATTTATTCGCGTTGCAATATCGTCACCACGGCAGCGACTACAGCCCTAGCTGGTTTTTCGAATATGGTCGTGCCGACCAGGCGATCCCATTCTCGTTGGAACGTGAATATTGGGACTATATTCTGTACGATGGCTCGCTTCCAATGTACCTCTTCTTGGGCTCATATATTTTGAATCCCTCATTGATCGACGCACGGGCACCACCTCAATTGCTCCGTGACTCTGCCGGGTTTCGTCAACAATTCTGCCAGTTCTTTCGTGATCCATTACTGATACCGACGTATGATCAGATTCCCCACGGTTACCAATATGGTGCAGCTTTCGGATGCACTCGCTGTTTGATGCCAAAATGTGCGATCACTCAATTGGTTCGTGACGATCAACGAGAGAAAGAACTGATCACTTCATTTGAACAGCAGCTGGGTGATCGGTTGCCTAAAGGACCACCTCAAGGATGGTATACGGTAGGTCGGCCTACTACAGCCGCCTCGGATCGAACTGTGCAGCATGCTGCTGTGTCATTGACTGTATCAACCTGCCCTCTGAGTCCATCCTTCGAACGGAGATTGAATGATATTTTGTTAGAAAGCGATGACGAATTCGATGCAATGGTCATCGATGACCCGGAAGATTATTTTGAAAGCGACCTATTCCACGCAGTCCCGATTCTTGGTGTCGCTCAATCATCAGAGCGCAGGGAACCGCATATTGACCGTCAATATTGGGACAACCCCGATCCTGACTTTCTCAGCTGCAATGTGTACGAGCATCCGATATTCCTCGAGATATTTCACAAATATCCAGACAATGCGATTCAGGCCGTTTATGAACATTTGCGAGCAAAATTTTACAACGCCGAAACCATCTCGTTTCACGGTGCTGCGCGCTCGCTTATTCGCTGAGACTTAGGGCCGTCGCATGAGGATCGAATTGCCAATCGAATGTTGTCTATTTTGCAGGATGGTTATGACCCTCGAGATGGCGAAATTTATCACCCAGCCCATCCCTTGCCATGGCCAGCGACGGGCCACGAGATCCGTCGTATGTGCGATCTACGAAGTGTGCCTATTAGTCGGATTCCGCCAGTTCCTAAAAATTGCGAAGATGCCAATTCAACGGCGGCATACAAACAATTTCGATGGTTTTTGCATCAAGAATTCACGTCCTGGCGGGCAACATTTCCGAAAAGACCAACCCTGGCCCAATATTGCGCAGAGATGCAAGTCCAGTTGAACGCGCTTATTCGTGACTGTCGAGAACGACGCCTAGCCAGTCAGTATCCGACATTAAATTCTTTGGATCGGGAATGGACATTCTTCCTGTCAGCTTTTCGTACGATCCAACTGGACTATCGCAACCCGTTAGATCCCGCTGCGCGGAACCGAGCAACAGCCTCCCATGTTAACGCTTTGCTCCATGGGACGGGTGCACAAACGCAAGATATATCGATCTTATTGACGCGAGCCGAAGCCGCATTGCATTTGGTTCGCGAAGGAATGGTTTTTGCTGCGAACTACCCCCAGCTAAATCTCGCTGCGTTACAGGAGAAACACTTCAAGATCATTCATCGAATAACTACGCTCAAGGCGGCGGTCGCTGCCCAACAGAACGAACAGGCTGGCCCAAGTGAACATCGGCAGCCAGTGCCAGCTATTCCGAGCCAATACGTGACGACGCCAGCAGCTCCGGTTCAATCAGTCGCTGTGCCAGCTAGTACAGCACCTACCATCACCCCGGAGCCCCACCCAGTGGTGCAAGCCCAACCACAACCACGCGAATGGGACGACATATATCGAGCTCAGGAAGTTCGTGGTCCAGTCAACTGGGAAATGCGACCAATCAATCTGGACGTTGCAGCCGAAGTAGGAATCGAATATTTGCGCCCGGAGTGGGTTATCGTGCCCACTACAGCAACCAACACGCCGCAAGCTCGTCGATTGGCTTGGCAGTTGCGCATGTTACCACTAGAGCTTGCTCCACGCCTGCTCTCCCCGGACAGTCACTACGCTTTGAATGTGATCACTGATCGTGAGCAATTTGCCGATTTCATTCAGAATATTATCGCGGAGCCCGAACCGTTTTATACACCCCCGAATGCGGCAATTACCGATGCTATTGCAAATATTACCAGTACCAGCCGAGATGCGTGGCGCTACGGCTGGGAGCGAGAATCAGATCGAGCAGACGGTGCTGCGCGGGAACAGCGTGAAGCGCAGGCGCGGCGGTTGCGTCAAGAGCGGGAAATCGAACTGGCGAATCGACAACAGTCTTCCGCATTCATGCGATTGGGACCTCAACAGCCTCGTGGTCAAGCAGAACCAGTATTTGCACCGCGAATGGTTCGTGCCCATCTCCCAGAGGGCGATGCTCGCCACGTGCTGGGACAATCTCAATCTGCTCCACCTGTGTCGACTCCCAGTCAACAACGACCCTCAAACGTGCGAATGACAGTTTTTCCAATTGCCTGGCAGGGCCCACGACATGGCCGTTTGCCCCACGACATGGCCGTTTGCCCCAAACATGGCCGTTTGCCCCTGAACGTGGACGAAGCTTATGCGATCGCTGCCTGCAATGCCGATAAACGAAAATTTCTTTCCGATTATATCCACCTTATTCAGACCCCGGGGTGGTCCTGGTCTGATCTGGATCCAATTATGCGTCTCGCGTGGATCATGTATGCGGGTTGCACCCCATCCGCTACTGCCAACTTTAATGATCCCGAGACGGACGACGATCTCCTATGGAATGTGGGTGTGGGACGTGACGATCAACCGTCCTCAACGACGACCAATCTCCCTTCATCGTCTGCCGATCGTGAACAGCAGCGTGGCGGGACCAGCGACTCGTCCCCCGATTCCGTTCAATCCACGATTATGACACCTCCGACTTTGACCGACGAGGATAGTTCGCCTCGCGGCCTGGAATAGACTGTTGCTTTAATTTTTAACAGTGAAGTAATGCATGTGTCCTGCGGACCATTCCGCTTGCGAGTGCCTTCACAATCCAATCTTCAATTATTCTCCATTCGCTACATTCCATTTTTCTCCTCAATTCATTATTCGCTATTTTGGATCGGTTCTGGTATTCTTTTTGCTTTTTGGTGTGTTGGGGATTTCTAGTCCATCCATGTCCCACCTCTGGTCTATGTTCGGCTTCCCCATCGAACCCGCTTCATGCTTTTGGAAGAGTGTCTTCTCCTCAACTTCACACCTTATTTTTGAACGAATTCGGAATTTCATTTCAACTTATTCTGTGCTTTGCGTTTGTCGTTTTTCACTGCCCAGTTTTCTCTTTTTTGTCCGCACCATACTATTTAAGTGACTCCTCTCAACTTCCAGTTACTTATCTTTTTCTCTTGAGTTAGTGACTTGTGTGATTTTCGTGTTATGTGTGTTGCACCTAGGATACCAACCCCCCCCCCCCCCGCTCCTGTTCTGATCTCCCGCCTTGTCAGGATTTTTCCAGTTACTCGATTATGTCTCAGGATTTTTTTCCTTGTGCCTTTATAGTGCCTTTCTAGGTCCTTCCTTTTTGCGAGATGGTCTTTTGCTTAGGGGGTATATAAGCACATGTCCGTAGTGTAGGCTCTTTCCCTCGCACTCTTTGGGTCGTGCCATTGGAGGCATGCGCAGGTCACCAAGGCATGGGCGGCCCCCTTGGTTTTGGGGAGGCGGGTTTTTTTTTTTTGCCCTTTTTTTTTTTTGCCTTCTTATTTTGTCCTAGTGTGGCTTTTTTGTCTTTATTTTTTCACTGTTGGGGGGGGGAGAGAATGGACCCCCCCCCCGCGGGAGAGAGAGAAGGGGGGATAAAATATATTTTTTGTGCCTCTTCCACCCCTCGCGCCCCCCCCCCCCTGCCTGTTACGCTAATCACATGACCATTTTCCTCCCCCTCCCCTTCCTCTTTCTTTTGTTTTGTACATCTCTCACATCCCCCTGTTCCATATCTTCTCTCTGCAACTCTTTCCGCGGCGCGGGGGAAAACCTATACAAAAACATATCACCTCGAGACTGCCCCTCACACACCCGTACACAGGGCCCACCTCTCCTTTCCTTGAGGGCCGATTAGACCAACCATCCCGCCCAGGCCGTGCGCAGGAGATGTTATTCCACAAGTTTTTCTTTTTTCGGCATATCGGCACTTTTGCTTTTTGGTCCCCATTATAGGTTAGCTTAGGCTGGTATTAGGCTTAGGCATACTCTGGGATATGACTTGGCTCGAGCTGGCAATGTTCGATGTATGCTAGTTTGTGTTGCTGCATCCGCTTTCACTCTTAGGCTTAGGGGGACCCCCGAGGCGCAGCCCCTGAAAAAGAAAGAAATGAGTGAAAAAAAGCAAGAAAGAACAACTGACGGTCAACTCAAGATAGCAAAATTTTCGAGTTAAATTGGGCGCAAATGGGTGCTTGTACAGCTGGTCTTAGTGGGGATGAAATGTGTTTAGGACTACTAAATTATTTTGAGTTAGAGCGGGAGCTTACTTTCTCTCCTTAGTGCCGGGTAGTTGTTGGGCAGCCAACAGACTTTTCGTATGAGTTTTACTGTTCTGTAGAAACGGGAAATTTTTAGAGGAAATTTCAGTTGTGTTGCGCAATAAGGCTAAATAGTCGTATATTTGTGGGCTAGCTAGCTTTTTGTTGAGCAGTTTTGCCACAGAGAGTATATTTAGGATTTTGAAAATTTTTTCGAGTAATATTTTGAAGTTTTTGACTATATTATTGCGGTATTATGTTGTTGGTCGAGACAGCAAAATTTTCGAATTTAATCGGGCGCAAATTGGTTGCCTGTACAGCTGGTCTTAGTGGGGATGAAATGTGTTCAGGACTGCTAAATTATTTTGAGTAGGAGCGGGAAGCGTAGGAACAATTTAGTGCAGTCTTTAGTTATTGGGCAATCTGACAAAATTGGGTATTTTGTCGAAAGCATAAGTTGCTAAATGACTTTTTTAAGTGAAAATAAAGTTGTTGGCGCTGCTAGTCTTTTAAGGTTCAGGAACTAGGAAGGTTATAGAGGCAATGAACCTACTGTTTGGACTATACTTATCGTAAGTGCACGTCTACATTTCAGGTTTTCCAACCGAGTCTGCCTGTTGGTGTAGAGAATTCGTATTTTCTTTATTTTGGCATCGCCAGATTCAACTTTTGACTACTGTGGCCACTAGAAGGCAACTAACTCATACGAATAGTGCGTGTACTGTAAGCTGACACCACGATCCCTAAAACAATGTTAAATATGGTGCGACTCCGCAAACAGTTGAGTACGAATGCGAGAACTTTTCCACAGTATGTGTCTTTGTTGGGAGCGTTTTCTATAATTTTTTCCAGTGGGATTTTAAAATCGCTGCCCTACAGTATACCAACTCGGCAATTCGCGAGTCTATCCAGTCAAAGTCTTGCCAGCATTGAAAGGGGTTTGAAAATCATGACGAACCCACTTATGGTAGCTGCAGTCGTGTCTACACGCTGTACTTCCACCTGGCTCTACTCACTCTTTTTTCGCCAAGAATACCTGCGATAATTGGCGTCTTTTTACGTAGCACTTGGACTGCTTAAAAATGTGCCGACAATGTAAGACGTACTGTAAGTGCATTGCAGGCTTATTTAGGGCGATCGAAGAAATTAGTAAAGCTGCAGCCAATAAACTTCTTTGAACTCATTTTATAATGCTCCAACCGCACGACGCGCCCTCTGGATCATGATGCGTTGTGACTCAGATTTTTCGACAAATTTTTTGGACCAACACTGGAAGAGCGTAGAGTGGGCACGACTCGAGTAAATGTTCAGCTCCATGCGGAGCTACAGGGGTGACTGTGCTAATCAAGCTGACAAAAAACAGCATCCGTGTACACCTTGAACCCATTGTCGACCACATCTTCGAACAATTTTTTTGTAAATTCTCACGATCGAAGTTCTTTCACTACACCAACAAAATTTTTTACATACGAAGGGACTGACCCGAATATGTTATGAATCAAAACCTTTCCGAAAACCTGCTCAACCTCGCCAAGCAGTCGCTTGCCGTAATCAGATATGGTCGTCGTCAGTCGATTCCAGCGCCCTTTCACAACAGTCGTATTCGACACCATCGAACCAACACTTCTTGAGCTTGCAAGATGAGCTTGCGATAAAAACCCAGAAAATTTTGCCATTAGAGGATTCGTATCGCTGATTCTGGAGAAAAGGTTAAACTCGAACAGGTCGTATTGGCGCGAACGAATGGCCACTGTCGAAAACAAAGTAAGATCACGATAAAGGTCGTTCACAGTCCCGCCAGTCATCTTGCGGATGGCGTTAATGATCTTCGGACTCACACGAACGGTATCTTGTATGAAGGTTTGGTTTACGCTAGAGGCTTGTTTGGGCACAAGTCTCGCCTTGCGTTTGGTCAGAGTACGATTGCTGGGCCAACCTTTTCGTTGTCTGATAAAGCATTTCGCTAGAAATATGTATGTTTACCTCGACCGCGCCAGTCGCTAGCATGTCTACCTGAAGTTCCCAAAACGTAAAAAATCCCTATATGTGTAATATTTGAGGAGGGTGTCCTCATGCTTATGTCATCACAAAAGTAAACGCCATTCACTCGTTGAGAGCATGTTTAATAGCACAGGAAAGTATGCGGGCTGAACAAATGCCTTATCTCCCAAAACTCAGCGACAATGACTGACGTTCTCCTCATCCAGGTCTCCAGCCCGGTAAGCCAGACCCATATTCTGGTGAGCGTTTTTGGTCTCTGTAAGTCCATAATGCAGTACAGAAACACAACTTTATAAATATACTGCTGCTACTGTACCTCTCATAACGTGATTTCGAATATGCGCTTTTCTTGGCTTTGTTGAAACTTGTTTCGGCATGGCCCAAGTTCGGCTGAAGAAAAAAGCATCTGTATGCGAAAAGAGTCGAGCTACCTACAATGATACCATTTGATCTGCCAGCGACATGATGAAGAGACTGGCCAGAATCAGAATCATAATTGCAGTACGCATCGTAGCTACTGCCGAGGCAAAAAGTTAGCTTTGATCAGGTGTCTTTGTCAAACTGACTTGTAGGAAAGGTGGTTGTGCTTATATAAGGCATAGCGCAATGAGATGCGCATCAAAAATGGTTCTTAAAAGCAATTCCGTTTTCGCGAACTGCTCTCATAACGGCGCTCGTAATATATTCCGATTCAAATGCTAAAAATACAAAATACTTTTGAATTTTTAGAAATGTAACTTGGTCAGAATCTGTCAATGGTGCCGCTTTGTTCTGCATTAAAATCCACAAATACTGAGAAAATAACATGGTATGCTCTGCTACCCTTTCTCATGATAAATCTTTGTTATTGCCCAAGGCTTCCCACAGCAAAACTAACGATAAGTACTGTGTATAAGTTATACATCTTCCTGGTAACAAATAAAGCTGCCCTGAGGTTGGTTTTGATGGTGTGGGAAAACGAGAAATTTGAATTATGTCTAAAAAGAGTTTATACAATGATCTTTTGCAGAAGACTTCAAACGCGTGTGATCACACCACCCACATAGGTACTACTACTGTCCTGCGGTCAGGAATTTCTGCAGTATTGTAATCACATCAGATGAAGAGTGGCATCATGAGATACAGATCGTGGATTCTGTAGTACCCTGCTTGAATAAGAATTTCAGATTCTCCTAAAGGCATATACAGATAGTCATGCTTTCGAGGCAGCCTCTGAAAAGTGCGCAAAACATGAAAAACTCCTAACGTAACAACTTTTGCCATGGATGCTAATATGCTTTATGTCGTCACAAAATTAGGTTCGAAGTGATCAGACGCACACCAGGCGATTGATTGAATCAAAATCAGGGTGACCATTTCCCGCCTCTTAAGGATGCTGTACTGATTTACACCAAAAGCTTGCCCACGTCCACATAGATCCTCATCATGAACTTTTTGTCAGATCGTATTAATTCAATTCTACGTCGTATCTTCCCAACATCAGACAGCTTTCCTCGAGTTCTCTGCTCTGAACGAACGTGGGATTGTTGCTACAGTCAGATACGAGGCAATGTCACTTATTGGGGTGACTTTGCGGTCAGCAGGTCATCAAACGACATGATGATTACGATTCTGATTCAGCTTCAGTCTTAATTTGAGGTGAGTCTTCTTTAAATAACTCGATTGTTTGCATCTCAAATGTTTCTAATCTTGGGTGCGCTTCAGCGTTTATCCAAGGAATAAAACTTGATGATGAGGACGCTGTTTCGAAATCCTACCACTTTCGGTACCTTACTCTAGATTTTCTCTTTCTCCCTCAAGTTTCTGATTTGCTGGCACTCTCCAATATAGCACACCAGTATACTGTATATCTGCCTTTTAGCCGGGGTGGTATTTCGATGCAAATGCGGATGCGCTGGGCAAGCTGATGGCCTCACGTCCACAGCAATGAATTCACGTCAACTATTTCTGGTTCATCCCACCAAAGAACAAAAGAAATCGAGGAAAATGCACGCTGGCCAAAAAGACTCGCAAGGACATAAATGATGGTAAACCTTGAGTTTTCTGCCCGCGGCCTCCGCTGTCTGGACCCAGATAATCGGTAGCTAACGCCAGGTCGTTGAAGTGAGACCTAGTGTTTGCGGTTAAATCCGTAGACTGCCTGTTGTGGAAAGCTGTGTTAGTGTCTCTCCTGTTGTAGGCTTTGTATTCTCTGATCGCGGGGGCTTTTTTGTTTTATTTTCGAATTAGCCACCTATTGAAATAGTTTTGCTCCCCTTGATATTCAATGAGTCTAACGATTCGGCAGACGTAGGTGACAGGTGACTTGAAACTGACAATGGGGATACGGAAAGCACAGGACGTCGATCTGAAATGGGTCGCACGATTGTGTCTTATATGCGTGTAGGACGACATATTGTGTGTAGCTAAAAGAGTATCTCACCCTAACCCAGGCTAACATAGCGTACGCGCCCGATTAAGAAGGCATGGTAAGAATTGTCTGCGCTCTTTGCGGCTTTCGCTCGTCTCCCATGGTTCCTGCCACTTGGAGCCGTCCACGATCTTTTTCAACCGCTTATGACAAAGCACGTTGTTTGCTCCGCAAAAATATTTTGCACTCAGCTTTGTACAAACTCTTCAGAGCAACATGCTCTTTTGTCACAAGCGATAATGATCGTGCCCAGTCACCAAAGTGAGCTGCCATCTTCGATTCGCTCCAATGGAGACAGGCGCACATTGTCAAAGAATATTGATAATACCCACTGGCCCTCTCTCTTCTCACCTATAGCTCTCCCCAACAACTTTCTAGTCCAGCAGCGTCATTCTGTTCAGGTGACCAAGCGCACTCCTGCCTTCTGGCATGGCGAACCCCTAATTTCCGTGACTAATTATCACCTTTGAAGACGACGACGACAACGTCAACGTCGAAAACAGGAGATGGGAGGAACAGGAGCAATAGAAACGCAGTCACCTGTCACGACAACTCTCGACGTCAATAGGAAACGGGCACATACTCTGTAACTGACGCAAGGCATTCCAATTGGAGCACTGGGCCTTCCAATTGGTAACAGCACCCTCCCCCCACCAACCAAGCCCGAGGCCCCCCCCCCCCCAAACCCCAGGGAAGAAGCCCAGAAAACCCCCCCAAACCCCCCCCTCTTATGCCGAGACAAGGCAGGATTGGAGAGATGCCAATAGAGAGAACTACGTCTTTCTAGGCAAACTGAAAAAGGGTCCTGTTCAATCTCCAAACTTTGATAACACATTTACAAAACAAGTATCCACTCCAGCACACATATTTGACTGATCGCTACGACACCCGAAATGTGAACGCAATTAACCGGTTATTCAGGATTTTCGATCATCAGTCGCAATCATCGCCATCATCTGGTGAGATTCCCATTTCTGCGTGAACTTGCTCCAACGACTTGCCGATTACACTTCCTATGTCGCAGACAAAGCGATATGAGAATCGTCTATCAAAAGACTTATGAATAATGTTCTTGCTGTAGTAGTAACGGATTCCACGAGTCAACTTCTCAAAATTCATCTGAAAACACAAAGGCAATTTTAGATTGTAAAGTCAAAGCAAAATTCTTTTTGTGTGGATGTCTGTATGTGCAACATCGCTTGTACCCGTTCTGCCCATCCCCGAAGCGTTTAAGTTGTTTGCCAAAATACTGGTATAATTAAAAATCGAGAAATCTCGCAACAAAAAAGGGCGATTTTATATTTCTTATGAGCGAGGCAAGGATTACTGATTTTATGCGGTCAATCTTTTGCGAAATTTTGAAACAGTAAAATAGCCATAATAATCTTTCAGATGGTCAATTTGGCCCGTTAATTCATACTCGCTTCCCGATAAATTTGATATCATCTACTAGCTGTCGCAGAAATCTGCTCTCTCTTGACATAATTGTCAGGGATTTAGCATATCTCTCCTAAAATTGCCTCCAGATTTTGCTCCTCGATCTCTCGCTGTCCCTCAGCACGGGTCGAACTTATTCTACTAACAGAACCCAGCCACATAAGCAGAGGACGTGTACCTCTTTCCCACCAGTACATGACTCAACCCTACATCGCTCGATAACATCCTTTTTCACTTCCCCACACCAAACAATTTTGCGAAGTTTCAGCGGAAGCTCCTTCATCATACACATCCCACGTGAGATTCTATGAAATTGGAAGCCCGCCTGGCTGCTTCGACTATTGGGCACAAAATTATCGAGAATCTTTCTTAACTGTGACGAGAAATTAACAGAACAGAGAACCACTATTAAATGGTGAGCTCCCGATAGTCGACGCCATGAATTTCTAATGTTTTGAAAAGAACTAACGATAAGCTCCGCATTCCGCACACAAACACCGCAACTCGTCATGCTTACCATCGGTTTCTTCTTCCTGACGCCCCATAATCTGGCGACTTCTTGTTTGTCGATAAACCTGAACTCCCATTCTCGACCTGTCCACGCAATGATCCCTTTGTATTCTTTATTCATCAATAATTCAAGAAGGAATTTCCACAGGTGGATGGGATTAGCAGCTAAAGAAAGTGATGGTCGTAAAGTTGGTTTCCATATAACTTTTCATAAGATCACTCCCAAGCAGTCGTCCAGGATTAACTTACCAGGCTGCTGCTTGATGATCGAACGCCTGCAATTGGATTTCGAGCTAGCTGGCTCTCGCTGCCCGCCATGCACTTCACCAGTATGCGCTGAACTGACTGACGAGCATGGCTCGAGTCCTGGCTGATCCCCCGATTGCTGGTGCTGTGGCGAGATACCGGCTTGGGCCAATCGATAAGGAGACACTCGGCGAGGGGATTGGCGACTAGAAGAGGCCTGAGCGTCACTGGTGCCAAGAAAGGGTGTCGATAAGCCATATCCGACAAGTGATGGTGCTATCGTGTCTTGAACTGAGCGTTGGAAGGACGCGGGCGAGGTGTAGTTGCCAAAATAGGCAAAATTTTGTGAGATTGCTGGCGAGAGCGATTGATACGGGATTGGAATTTGAGGGGACGCTAGTAGGCTTTGGGCAATGACAGGAACTGATGATAACGGGTCAGGATAAACCCGTGGCGTTGGTGCAGCTTGAAATGATTGATGCAGGTTTTGGGTTAAATTGTAACTATCTGAAGTGGTAGCGCGAGGTGAAAAAACAGTCAAAGAATACCGGATTCTCGAAGATTTTTTATGGCTTTTAGATCTTGTTTAGTCAGAAAGTGCTTTATCGCGTCAGTTTATGTTCATGTTTTACCACAACACCAAACGCTTATGCGCAGTCGAGGGGGGAGGGAAAAATCACACGTAATAATTTAGTAGACCAGGAGTCGAACACTTGCCTGTAACTGCGCAGCTTGGAGTCAGAGGCAGAAGGCAAACCCATCAGGCCACGAGCCCGGGTTGGTTTTAGTCTGTTGATACATGAAATTATTCTCTGTTTTGTTCTGGCACGCAAGCAGCCCTGACTTTGGAGTAATATTTTCGGGCGCTACACAATAATAGAAAATTTTAAATCGTTAAAAAACGAATGTTGGAAAACAGTTTTAGATAAGTATTTTTCAAAGGCAAACGAATCTTTTGTATTTGTAGTCGTGTTTTATTTTAGTTAAAAATATTATTGGAACTTTGCCAAAATGTACCTGACTCTTATCGTGAGGAATTGTTTTTTTTGGCACTAAAATACAAGGTGGTGAGGCATTGTTTTTTTGGCACTAAAATACAAGGTGTGAAATAAGCAAGCGAAGGAGTTATGAGATTGGCAGTTGGAAAAAAAGATGCCACATGTTTTTTTAATCAAAGTGCACCATTTAACTGATTTTTCTAAATCAACTTTAATTAGCTTTGATAATGTCACCTAAAACCACATTGATAGGGGGAAAACTTAAGTACTTTTTGATTTGAAATAAATCCCAACTGAAGAATTTTTGTGAGAAAAAATTTTATAAAAGCAGATTGCGAAATCTTATTGAGGAGGCGGTGCTTTTGTTTCTAGAATCAGCGAACCTTGTTATGAAAGGTGCGGAACTCATTAAAATAAGCTCTTTTTCACTTTATCCTCTTTCCCTCCATCAACGATGATGTGAGGATGTGTCCAGGGTACTGGCACCAAGCATGTCTCTTCCAATGGAAAAATACCATAAGGAGGCCCCGGGGAAACTATTGCAGTTGCAGAACGTTTCCGCAGGAGGCAAACCAAGCGACTTCAGGGTGTACTGGACTACTTCAAGACAAATTATTCAATCGAGAAAGATCAAGATGGTGTGGGGCGGAAAGTATTTGAGAGGAACAAGAACATGTTCCAAACTGGTATAGGGGTCCTGGGACAGTAATTACTCAGCGCAGGAAACGAAAGAGGGAAAAATATCACGAGGTGGGGGCATGGCATGTACTGGGTCGGCTGACCAAGGCAGCTATGTATTTGAGGGGAAATTTTTGAAGGAAATGGGGACATTGAGTAGAGGAAAAATATTTGGCTGTTTGTTTGGCTATAAGAATTTCTATTCTACATTTATTCGCCTGTTACTGAATATGGGGTATGTCGTTTATTTAAACAATCCCTAAATCTGCCTCATGATGTACTTATACCACAGAAAGTATTCGCGGTCAAATATTTTTCTCTGTGTTGGTCAATAAGGAGGAAGTATATTTTTAAAACAGAAAAAGAGGGAAAAACTGATTTAGCCATTTCATCTCTGACTTTATTTAAAGCTTCAAATTCTTGAACGCGCCAAATTTTTTGGCAGTGGCTAAAACGCCACAAAAAAAATATTATTAGCCTGGCCTAAAGTGGTGTATTAAATTTATCGAGAGGATAACTACGGTTTTTCGTCCATTCTTGCTCGATGAAGTGAGATTGCTCCCACGAACTGTTTCATCGATATACACTGCATATTTTCAAATCTACCCCACAGACTACTGTATTTTCTCTAGAGATGCGGGCTCCGCGGGAAAAATTGTTTGGGATACTCGGCCCTTTTTGGTGTGAGATTATTTTGGATACTCGGACCTCGATGGCTTCTGGGTGCACTAATTGATGAGCCCTATGACGGGGCTATTTAATAAAAGAACGGAAAAAAGTATGGTCCTGATAATTTATTTATGAGACCAATCACCACAAAAACTCCCCAAAAAAGGCGAAAACTATTCTGAATTAAAGACTCTTTTTTAGCAATCTTTGACAAATTTGAAAGGAAACGATTTAAGAGAAAACTTTTCGACCTAGTGGCTCCACATACAGGGGTTTACGCGAGCGACTTTTCATACAATGCTGAAATCATCTAAATGACACAATCCAATTCTCTTGAAAAAAAAAAAAAAAAAGCCAAAAACAAGCACCAAAAAAAAAAAAAAAAAAAAAAAAAAAAAAAAAAAATGAAAAAAAAAAAACATCGATACGGGTGTCCGCCCGTTTTACAGAGGGGCGTTTTATAACAGCTGGGTAATTTACCTTCGGAAACCACTGATAAACCTTTTTCATTTTTATATTACTGGATAGCAGAGTAGATGTGAATGGTTTTTTTTTACTTTTGACTCCATAGCTTTCCTTTTGGCATGCGAAACAAACTTTGCTTGCTCGTCGTTCGACAACGAGAATGAAAAGTTCTCATATAACTAAAACCAAATGAAAGGTATTTTCATTTCTTAATTTTTTAGCAGTGTGCCACTTTTTTGGAGCTACTCTAGTTATTACAAATATCTCCGAAAATATTAAAATTTGTGAGGAACATACTGTATGAATGACGCGAATAGTAGTTTATTCGCAGCTGGTCATGTAGAAATTTGCTTTTTTATAAAGCCAGCTCAGTTCCAAAAGAAAACAAGAGAGAAAAAAGAAAAACTAAATGTGTGAAAAAAAATTCCCTCCAAGTTCCTTTCAAAACCATTCTCTTCCTGTATAAACGTCTATATTTAATTTCTTTTTTTTCCATGCGTAAATTTTAAATTTTGATCTTTTTAGTAACTTCTACGAGAAAAAACATTTGAAACACAAATATCGCATAGTTTTAAGAATTAGATAGAAACTACACCTTTTTGAAATTTAGGCAGCTTCAACGATTTTTACGCTTTTCACATACAGAAAACGTCATTTAGTCACCAAACGGCGGCGAATAAACATACACTTCGTAAACCACAGCTCCTGTCAATGTCAAAAAGAAAGCCCAAAGATCATGTTCCCTCATCATGACTAGTCGAACATAAAAGTGGTTGAGGTAAGACGCTCAATCAGGGAAGCTGTCTAAAATTCGAATAAGGGAATTGTTGAAAAAGTGTCGAATGTGTCACAACAAGCAGTCGCTAGTTTCCCTTTCACACAGATTTCTGTGTGCGCTGGGCCAGTTCGCAGTGCCAGTCGTCAAAAACAAGAGTGTCAATCTGACCTACGCAAAAAATTGAGGAAATTCGTTTGACCAAATAGTTTCTACTAGTGAAAGGTAAAAGAAGGACCAAATGTGGCGGCCAATCGAATAGCGTCTTCTTTTTTCCACAGAAAAACGGTGTCATGGGTACGCCGTTGTACAAACCTCCAAAAAAATTGTGGACCCATGGAAAATATGTATTTGAGAGGTGAATCATCATTCACGTGATTGCACTGGGGAACTATTCGAGGAAATATGATTCTGCCAGAGAGGGAAGGGACCAAATCTAGTTGTTAATGAGAATTACTCTTCCTCATTCTCTTACCGATAGAAAAAACTGATGACTATATAAACATGAGGCCTCATTTCATCCACTATCCATGAACGATCACGCCATACTAAGCCCGGAACATTAGATGGGGACTCTTTTAACTTAGCAGGTCTCAAATAGGGGAGACTATTCGAGGAAAACTTATTCGACTTGATATTTCTAATTAGAAAACGGCCAGGGGTTTTAACTTGGCCGCTCATGGTGCACTGAATCTATGGTGACGGATAGAAGATTGGGGACCTGAAGTCACCAAATGATACAAGTTCACCTCTCAGTGATTTTAAATCTTCTTATCGATCGATAAATCTCTGACGTGAGCACGGGGAGTGCCATTAGATATTCTGTCTAAAAATGAGGTTGACGTTCTAACGTGGGTAACTTTTTGTGGCGGGAACTTTCAATGTAGCGGATTTTCTTAGTGGAAATAATGGTTTTTTTTAGATGCAATGTTTAGAAGGATGGTAATTTAATTAGATTTTTGTGCTGTCTAAAACCATCGAAGGAAACTATTCAATAAAATGGCTGAACAGTAATCAGGGTAGACAAGGGGGGGGGGGGGTTCATTGCGAATGCTCAATTTCTTCCCTTTTACATTCTGTCTCAAAAATGTTGACGATTGAGTCGAGCATGAAACGGATTATTGCAGGGTCTTCCAAAAACGATTTTTCTAAACTGAGTCAACAAAAAAGTTCAGCAAACTTTCAAATTTAACACTCATTTTCTCTTCGAATGAGAAAAATCCACGCAAATATGCCACGCGCGTAGGTACTCGAAAAACGAGTCCTATAAACTAGGTTCAAACCATTTTGGGGAGTTCTTAGTGAGAGAATATGACGGAAATTTGAGTGATCGAGCTGATTGAGGTAGACGGCAGGCTTCAGTATTTTGTCAACGATCACATAACTGACAAAATTTATGATTGCTTGAATCAGATTAGACCTCAGCCATATCTCCACCAGGTCCCAAAAAAAAAAGCCCGGGTTTTTGGTCATCTAGTCTGGATATTACCAACTTGGTAAGCTTATTTGTTCGAATGAAGAAAATATTTTAATGAAAAAGTTATAATTTTCATTTCCATTTTTTTACCTTTCACAAAGAGGTTTTGAAATTGTGGAACGATTTTTCTTGAGCTTGTTGAAACATGTAGCAAAAAGTGCTCCAAAAAAAAACTACCATGCAAGTTCTTTCAAAAATTAAAAATATGAGGCAGGAATGTCTGTGGAAAATATCTTGCTTGACATCAAATTTTTGAAAACACTTTTTCGATTCCAGATTTCGGCAAACAAGTACTTTATGATCACTATTATGTTACGGATGAAAAAAACTGTCCTTGGGAAACATTTAAGGCAAACTCATGAAAGCGTAGTTTTAGGAAGACATTTTTTGGAACATGATGATTTTTTATTATTAAACCATTTGTTGCCTTCATCTCAAAAAGGCTTTTTCGTGGCTTTTCAAGTTTCTTCTTTTTAAATCATGTATATTAGGGAATTTATTTGGTAAACGATTTCAAGACTGGGAAACTTCTAGAGTACCTTCATTTCTTCCTTCTTTTATCGATCGAGAAAGACCATGAGGGTACACATCATGTTGGCAGTCGCACCTGCTCTCCAAAAACGAGTGCCAAACGAGGTTTGTCGTCACTAATAAATGGGTCCTAGGGTGAAACTATTCGAGGTATTCTTTGACTCTGGTCCTAGAAAGAGGATCTGGACAGGAGAACTAGAGAAGTCTTCACGGCATACTCAATAAATTCGAGTGTGTACTGTAGGTTTCTTTTCTTTTTTCGATAAAAAGGATTAGGAAGATGTGAACGCGGAAACTGAGGACCTCGAGAAGGCCAGTTCAAAAAAGTTTTAATTAGTAATTTTTATTTTAACAAGCTCATGAGCTCATAGGTGAGCTCTCTGGAGAATAAAAAAAGAGGGGCTTAAATTCTTCGAATTTCTTTGAAAAATTATTCTTGGAGAAAAAACAAACTACTCGAGGAAATCTACCAAGCCCAAGTCAACGATGGTACTCTTCCAGTACAGTAGAGATACAGTACAGTAAGCTAAGTTGCTTGCCGTCGTACCCTCCATTTCGTCGATGACATATTGAACAGTGAGTAAGCCGCAACTCGAGATTCCGAACAGTGTCTCTACCCAATTTTTTTAAAAGTTCTGAAGTGCTTAGTTTAGCCTGATATTGGAAAAAATTTGAGCACTGTAGAGGGTGCGGTATTCAGACTACTTTAGCTTTTATCGTAACAAAAAGGTAAGACAATTGCAGATGATATAATAACAAAAAAGACTATAGAACTTAACGGGTCCTAGGGGGGGGGGGGGGGGACCTGTTTAAAGGAAACTTTAAACCACCCTTCTGGTAATTACTACTGCGCTAGCCCATGGGAAACGTGACTGGTGATGATTCCTTTTTAACATTTCGTAACGCTGAAATTGGGCTTTTTCTTTTTTTCCAAGAAGATGTATGTGCAGTAAGTGTAATAATATATGAAAAAACATATTAATTCAAGAAGTTTGAAGACAGAGATTACTTTGTCAAGGCAACCGAAAAAATGTTTTAAGCAAGTTTTGGAACCCCGCTAAGAAAATGTTTTCTGAAAAATTGAGAGGGAAAACAGTTCTTTTAGTGGTCATTGAGATAAATCACATGATCGATTGTAAAAACACTGTATTCGCCCACGAAAAAGAATAAAAAACGAGTCCTTGATGGGATGTTTACAATATGACAGCAAGTGTCGAAAGAAGAAAGAAATGCACGTAGTGTGCACGGAAAATTTAAAAATTGAGCAGTATAGAGGATCGTAGACATGCAGCGCGCAGAAGTCGCCAAGGGGTACTACAGTAAGCGTCAACAGAAGAAACTGTTATGAACAATGCCAAGCTTAAAAACAAAACTAATGCACAAAAATAATGGCGAATAATGAGCCTGATATTATGCGTGAATGAAATTCTTGGTGAACACATCTGTACAGTGTACTGTGTCGACAGTATTCCGTGCTGCTTGGCTTGCACATAGCATGCACGTACTCACCTAAATCCAGTAGTTGCGATGAAGTTGGGAACGGTTCCACGAAACCGCCTGTAGCGCCCACATTTGGCTGGTAATAAGGTACTTGAAAAAATTGTCTTAATCCGCTGAAATGATCGCTAGGTTGCGGCACGTGAGCAGGAATATTTGGAAACTGTGGATGGGCGAAGTTATGAAAATAATCTAATTGAAAATTTCTTTGATCACCCATTATCGTCTCCTGCCCCTCACAGTTGCCTGCTCATTTATCGATAGGTAACTGCCAGAAGGTGCCGTGAAGGCTGATATGTTGTGCATGGCTTGAGGACTGGAGCGAGTGTACGGTAGTTGTAGCGACAGCTCAAAATAGCACTCGCGTCTCTCCTTGAGGCGACGAGGGAAGTGACTTCGTTAGCGGAAAATGTATCTCCTCGCACCAATCCAACATAGGTAAGTTGGCGTGCTTTTCTACTCAGCTTGTCACATAGTAGAATGACGATCATCAGTTCTCCAGTCAACACCAGTCTCTGGCTAGTATGCAGTGCTTGCTCCAAATACAGTACATGCCCAATATTCGTATGTCCGTACTAGTTTTTCACACTAAGTGTGGAAAACTTGATAAAACCTGTGGTCGTGCCTACATATGCGAGATGAATTATTGTGACCGACTGCATGTCAGTTTGATATTGCATAGCCATCCGAGATTCCGTCGAATTGGATACATTTGAAAACTCATTTGGTGAACCACCCGCTCTTCACCTGCAGTCAGCCGTAGTTTTTGAGAATATGCCCGCCCTTCAGGGCACATCACGGAATGTAATCGATTAAGTCGTTCCCCTGGTGTTTACGTGTCAGAGGCGCCCTGAAGTTGTCCCGTGGGAGCAGTAAGCGACACTTATGAACCCAAAACTGACGCGCTGGCCAACTTGTAATTATATGTATCTTCCAGCAGTCCCCCAAATTTCACTCGGCATGAACTAATTAGCCGCCGTCAGACGGGAGTGTGTGCACGGCGGTGCCTCAGGGACTTGGTGGATGTTAGACGAACGTCACGAGGGGAAAGGATGGGATCAACCAGCAGTCGCCTCGCGCTAAGAATAATCAAACGTTCGAAGATAACGAGCTCGTTCACCTGACAAACTTCGCAGCCGAAGCAACGTCTGTGTCAAGCACAACTATGCCAAAACGGTAACAAGTGAACTGGAACGACAGTTAGAAGCAAGAGCAGCTAAAGAATTTGAGTACTCGTGGAACACTGGCCAGGACTTAGTCAATTTTAACTCTTGTTTCAAACCATTCGAAACACAAAATTGCGAAACGCGGCATGACGCCTTGTACAAGGTGTCTTAAAAGCCACGATAAATGCCGTCAGTCGTTTTTAAAACTGTTTTGGTCTACGTTTTGTTATTCCTCGGAATTTTCTCAGAAGTCCAATCGCTTGACCTGTAGCAGTCCTGAAAATGATGGCGAGGCTTTAGTCGATTCGACTACTGGCACGACAGCTTTCCTCTGCCAATGCCACCAGAAACGCGAGCATTTGGCATTCGTTTACTGCAATGATCGCAGGCAAGAAGTGAGGGTTCCACCCGATTGGTGCTCGAAGACCAGCTTCCTGATTCCTGCGGGTGCTAGGAAAGTGTCCAGATCAAGTATATTTCTATGCCGTGCTGTTTCAATTGTCAGCATCGTCCTACTCGTCAACAAGTCTCGTTTCGTCAGCAATAATTTATTACGTAAGAGTCGGACTGCGATTACGTACTCTTGCATGAAGTTAACTACACTGCTGCTACTCCGTACTTGGCACTTGCGGAAACACATACGCCTAGTTACTTTCGCTAGCGAGCAGTCATTCCAACATGAACTTTTCCTGGATGAGCCTAGGGAGCGGCCTAGAGTCGGGTAGCCGAGCAAACGTTGATGGCTGGATTGAAGTGGTACAGATTCTATGACTTCTATGACTAAAGTTATTTGTTTTGCTCGTTTAGCTCCGAGGAGCCTTATGCTGTTGCAGCTGTCATTTTCGCACAGTCTATAGTAGACCGGCCTGATTTCGGCTCGCCGTATGTCGTTTGGTGAAATAGCGTCTCTAATCAGTGGCTCTTTTATCAGGCGCAGGCGATGCTCAATGGTCTCTCCGAGCACGAATGGGGTTGACATGTCCAAAATGGAACCCGTTGTGTGGTTCGGGATCGTTCAATTCGTCATTCTCGATTGGGAATAAAGAAGCGTAAAGTTTAGCTCACGATCAGTCTAAGAATGTTGACAGTGACTCTTACACCCAGCGATGGAGGGCTTGGTCCAAAATCTCGAAGGTCAATTTTGGGGTAAAGGACAAAGGACGAAAAGGCAAGCAATATACTGTACAAAACCCGTGCAGCGGTCCTGCTGATTCGATCTTCGCTGTCCGTGTATGCTTCCATGCACAGCAGAACGATAATAACTTGCTGGAAAAGGATCTGATTGCATAAGTCGCCAGCCGTCGAGCCAACATATGGCGATGATCTCGTTCAGAGGACTCCTGCACACATTTCCATGCTCCTGAAATTGGCGGCCACCGAGGCGCATTCCTTTTTTCCCGTCTTCTCGTAGATCAACATGCTTTGGCAAATCCGGCTAAATTCCATATTCGGTTCCAGGAAAGTGTAAGTAGCCCACCCAGGCGGCGGGAGATATGAGAGACCGAGAGACCATCGTCTCGCGTCCAGTCAAGAAGGCATCGACCAACCTCAGAACGGCGAGTCAGAAATAACGACAAGTCGGTGACTTCGACAACGACTATCTGAAACGACTGACGATCTGATTGTAACGATCGAAGCTACGACGATCTGAGCTAAATATGACAAATAAAGCTTTTGTTTTGTAGAGGACTTCCACTACTTCCAACTTACCTAGCTTCCGCCGAGTTCCTAAGCTAATTGAAGTGTCTAATTAGGGCAGTCGGCTTTCGATGCACAGTATCCGCATCCGACTGTATGTTCTCGACTAAGAGTCTAAAGCCTCTGGCGAGAGTTCTTGATTGCAAGCATGACATCTCGTGTTGAGGTGCGTAAATTATTTTAGGAAGCACCTACAGAGATATATAATAGCGAAATGCACTCGAATCTACATCAGCGCAAAACAACCTCTACGCTTCGACCATACCCCACTCTTCATCAGGACTTACTGGAGGAGCCACAACAACAAAAAGACTTACTCTTAGACACTGGCTGGAAATACTGGAGATATCGGCGGGGCTGACGAGGCTATCGACGCCTGTAGTGCGGCCAGTGTTGGGGAGGGAGGTGTTTCCGTATGCGGTTGCGCAGCACCCGCGACCCCTCTCCAATTCTTGCAATGACAGACAGGTCCTTCACGAAACGCTGCAGGGTCTTTCGTGTAGAGTCATCTCGAGCCAAATATTTTTGACAGCATTGCGGCTGTGGGAAATTATTCTTGTCGTTGATGGTGCTAAAAATATTTTAAAAGAACTCTATGCTGGAATTCCGCTTTTGCATGCTTTGCTCCCAAGAAAGCTTTTGCTCTCTCTTGCTGTTAATCTGATGGCGAGTGCGAAATACGTAGATATTTTAAATCCAACCATACAAGAGTATATCACATCAGAATCATTACTTTAACAACTCTGTCAGCTAGCTCATCTCAATCGACACCTGTCACAGACAGAATTAATGGCAGGCAGTGAACATGTGCTCAAATGCAATCGTCAAAGCTAACCGCAATGCATCATGAAACGACGCCATCGCATGCGCAGTTTTGCGTTTCCCATATCCGGCTCACTACTACGGCCGAGCCTGTGTTATCACGACACATAATCTAAAGGTGATGTTGTACTGGAGACCAACTGACGTGTCAGCCATTCAATGCCCTCCCACAGACCGTGACCATTCAATGCATCGCAAGGTTGCAGATACCAGCTGCGACCATAACATAGCTTGCTCAGGGTCAATGCCGAAACTAGTTCGTCCACACCCAGGCACGATTCGAGGTCCTGTAAAAGAGGAAGAAAACACATAACCGCGCGCGTTTAGCGTGAAACCAATTTGGACATCAAACCTGTTTGTTAGCGTAGATAAGCAAAGAGGCATCCCTCAATTCATTCTCACTCAACAGTTTGACCAACTCGCTTTGCACTTCCGCCAATCGATCGCGATCACAGCTATCGATCACGAAAATTAGTGCTGAAATGATAGTGAGAACTTGCATAGAAGGCATAGAAGGATGGGGAACCACCTGCCCCCCTTTTCAGACCCTCTGGTCAGGGGCTAGGTTTCGGATGCTGATACATGATTAGGGATATAAAACGAGAAAACAGACCTAAACCATGATTTGTAGATATCGATGGGATGTCACTATAAATTTTTCCCCTTACCTTGGGTATTCAAATAATAGTGCTTCCAGAGGGGCCTCAGTTTCGGCAAACCCCCCACGTCCCAAATAGTCAGTTTCAAGTTCTTGTATTCCAGTGTCTCTACATTGAAACCGATGGTTGGTACAGTCGACACCAATTCGTTTTGCTTCAGTTTAAACAAAATTGTGGTCTTGCCAGATCCGTCCAGACCCAATGTGACCACTCGCATCTCAATTTTGGGACCGACGTGGACTCGATTATCCTGCGAATAGAGTACTGATAGTGTCTTTCAGAGAAGTTTAAAGGACGCGGACAACGTAGTTAGTAACCAGGACGTGGAGTCCATACTTATGCATTCAAAGCCGCCCTTTCCATGAGGGAGGGTTTCTAATACACACAATAAATACAGACTGATTGTGAGCCCTACCCAGTCCACGTCCCTGCAACTGTGCGGGCAGGAATTACAGGATTCAGGGTAATAAACACCATGGTCATGATCAAACCTGATCCTAAAACCTCTGCGTCAGGATCAAGACAAGTTAAGATTCCTAAAATCCATGTCTTAACAGATGGTAAATAGTTGTCTTGCACTCCTTCACTCTATTGAGCATGTCTGGGAGTCGGGGGAGAGGGGAGGATTGTCAATTATATGTTCCTTAGCCCTCGAGTGCACTGTACAGTGCTTGGATATGGATAAAGTATGACATGACATGACCGCCGTTTGTTGATCGGCTAAAAAGTTGCACAGGATCCCTTGTCCTTCCCAATGTTCGTGAGCCGGCAGTGTGCACATCGACCGGCGCAAGTGGCACAAGCCAGTTCAGTTGATGTTTCACTGGTCTTTAACTATGCACTAAGGTCTACACATAAACTCAGCTAAACGGAGTGCACTTTAGTCAGAGCCCTTCAGTTAGAGATTCCCCATTGTTTAGCTTGATCTGCAGTTTCATAGTCACTCCCCATGAAACTTAAGAGGACGAGCTAGCATCACATCAGTCGCTGTCTTCTAATAGTCAAAGACTGGTGAAACATCAACCTGACTGGTTGAGTCCCCTTTGAGCCTATCGATGGACTGCCACCGCGGGTGCCACCACGCCTTCATTTCAGCTTCCCAGCTCAGGTGCCATCTAGATCATTGTCAGACATCCTGACTGATCAAGGTCCCGATAGGCCAATCAGTACATAAGCAAAACATCGTTTATACCTTTGTGAAGCTGATGGAAACGCGTGCATCCAAATTCAACTGCTGAGGCAATAACGCCAACTGTTCTTTCTGTTTATTGACCACATCGATCATGGATTCGGAATCTTTCTGCAAGCCCATTAATTTGGCATTATCGACTGACAAATTCTTCTCCATCTGTAAACCGACGCAGGCGATCTGATAAGCAGTTCCTGTCAGCTCTTCTTGATGCAAGCGCAATCCAGTAAGACGCTCCCGAACGTGCGTATCGACCACCGTCAATGCCGCCGTTTCTTGAACGGCCAGTAGTTGACGCAGATCGGTGAAATGTTTGCGGACCTGAAAATATTGGTCCAGGTTTAAGAAAGCAAGGAAGCTAGGAGCAGTTGCTAACACTGCCAAGGCTGCTCAATAATGTATGCCTAGCACATAAACGAAGCTAAAACCAATGCCTCAAAAACATGTATAGGTATTGGGAATGGAACAGCACTCCACCTGGGCTTGGTCGGAGAAAAAGTAGTAAACGGTCACTCTTGTGTTATCTAACAAAGCTGATCCATTTGGAGCAAAAATTTATCATTGGAGGTGCCACTATCCACTGCTCCTGATAGCGCAGAGAAAGCCAATCATTTTTATCTTGGGAAAAACGCCCGTCTCTGACTTAAATCTAGATTCACAAAATGGCGGGAAAACTACATGAGCAAGCTATGCCCTCAGCATCTAAACATCTTCAACGATGCTGAAAAATCATAAATTCAGAAACCTCAGTGCAACTGCTCTGCAGGCTCCCTAAACTTTTGCACATGCACATCCCTTGCTCACCTGTTGTTTAGCAGCATCACCAGTCCCATTGGCGCGTTCTATTTCGCACACAGCGCGTGCGATGCGTTCAGCCCACTCGTGGCACTCATCAGGTAGTTGTCGACAATCGGTCAACGCATTCGTCATAATTTGTCTCAGACGACACGCTTCTGGTTCCAGAAGGGCGTGTTTATGGCCACTATGGCGTCCATAGTCACGGCACAATAAACACATCAGGCGGCCTCCTGCAAAACTGGGATCTGATACGCGACAAGACAGTTTTGCACAATTGTGCTGTAGTTTTATTTCATTGATTGTTACCTGGCTCAGCTATACAGCAATCGGGATCCAAACACACAAATTCCAGCGCGTAAGCCGAATGATTTGGGCATTTCGGATGCGGCTTCGGTTTCTCAGATAACGGCACGCGTCTGTGTCGTGATAGAGTTCGAGTTCTATGGGTGGTCTCAGCGCATTTGTCACAAAGATGACTTTCGCACACAATACAATAGACGACCGCGGCGTGAGACTCGTCCTCGTCGCATCGGACTACTGGCTGAATAGAAAAATGAGATGGATTTGTTGGTTTTGTGCTCACCTTCGACACACTGGCCTCGCAAATTGAGAATCCAATCAGACAGGTACTGTGCGCAGAGAGCAGCAACTGGTGCCCACTGACACTTTTGGCGGATGCTTTACACGCTAACCGTACAGTGCACCAGGCCACACCACAAGGTTCCGCTTATTCCACACAAATCCAAGATTCATAATGCCATCAACGTGACTCACCTGACTAGGCAACTCGGCTTCATTAGGCCCGATATCATCAAGTCTATATTCACTGCTATCGATCCCTGCACCAGCAGACCAACCAGTCGACTGCTGTGGTTGCACACGCTCGATGAACTCGGTCAAAGCAAAGTTCTTACGCAGCCCCCAAACACCATGTTCAGTCAGCTGGGTCGCCTGAAACGCAAGCTTGTTCCTAATCTTCTGACACTACGACTAGACCACATCTGGCTTACCTGGCGATCAAACGGGCAGGATATGACGCCGATGCCCGACTGGTTGTTCAGTTGGCATAAACAACGATGGCAAAGAGTATGACCACAGTTCAATAGCCGTGGCACGTGTAGACCTTGCAGTGCAAAGTTCTCGTGACACACTCGGCATTCCAGCACCTAAATTGAAGATGAAAAGTTTGAACGAGAGACATAACACAACATCATTTTTCAGAAGGACCCACCAGTTCTCCTTGGTAACCACCTAGCAGCATGTATTCCTCGGTTACGGGGCGTCGAGAGATATCAGATGCCGAAGTTCCTGGGAGCAAAAGCCTCCATCAGGAGAACTTTGCAGACGAACTGGGAAGACTGAAAACACCAAACCAACTGGTCTGATGCCTCTCAGCTGGGGGCAGTATCCACTGTATCTCCCCCCCTTCCGGGAATGATGGTTACAGGACACAAAAAATGGAGTGATGAAAAAGGAAGTTACCTAACAGGGATGGCCTAAGTAGTGTAAGGTCATGCTGCTGATTTCAGCTCCAGGAACTAGTGAAAAAGCCGCCTCGAGGACAGGTTTGCCCTTCGCCCAGCACTCTCACTGTTTCAAATACACTTTACAGTGCGGTGTTTGTGTACAGTAAAGCATTTGAATTTTCCGCTCGGGGGCCTGAACATCAATGATTTTAGGGACATGAGCCCTCATTTCTCAGCTAGAAGGTTTTTAGCGCTTTTCATCATTTACGATATCGCCACTCGCTATGCTCAGTAGATTAGGCCATAAATGATGATACGCATTACTCTACTTCTTGTCCACGAATTCTTCCTTGGCGCACAGCAGAGGACAGCAATGAGCGCTTCTATCCTTGGAATCTGTAATGGCCAGGCACCAGAGCGGGAAAGCCAAATGAGTCAACATGTTTCTACGTTTCGTCAGCTAAAGACAAACAAAAGTGTATAGCTAACTTGAAATTGCAAAAGAAGTCCCCAACGTTGACAATTTTGATGCGTCAGTTTCCAGCATAACTCTAAAACTGACCTCATACAACAAGAATGGGCAAGTTTTGATTGGCCAGCGGCAAGCTGTTGTTTTTACACCGAGTTCGCCGACAGGTTTTATAGGAAGCCAACCTGTGAACTCTATAGCATAGCCATGCTCATACGTCTTACAATCAGTCGCGCACGAGTCCCTTGCACTAGTGACGACTCTACAGGGAGTTGCAGAAGCTCTGCCTCTACTGCACTTTCGCGACACGCTGTAACTAAAGGCTCTGAGTAAGGCAGACTACTCACTCCCCTCGTGGGTGTAGGAGGCTTGTCTACGAATTGACATCGCACGAATTACGTACAGCGGGAAAGCAGAGTACCCAAAGGTGTGAAGCACGATCTACCGTTCTTAAACCCAGCAGAAGACCAAACTCACCAAAGTTGGCGAACCACGTTGCTGAGCGCCAGGGGACAACGCAGATGCGCAAACTGTTGATGCTGAAAGGTTCATCTAGAACGCGATCTGAAGATGGCATCAGTGACAGGAGAAAGAACTGACTGGTAACCAGACACTGATATCTACAGGGATATCTTCCCAGTCACATAAATTATGATCAATAATTATGATCCAGATTTATTATCAAAAAAAGCTAATAAAACGAAAGCTTATATTAATTGATAGAACTCGCGCCTAAAATTTTTAATCCATTCTTTTTCTTTGGCGTCTCTTCTTAATTTTTCTTTCTTCGTCATATTTTCTTCCGATTTTTGTAGTTTTACTCTCCGATTAGTGTCTTTCGCAGTTTCGATGGCTCTTTCGTCATGAGCACCGAAATGTGTAACCCGAGGTTTTGGCGCATCCTTCGATCCTAATCCGAGACGATCTCTCTTCAAAATGGTTTTGACTGGGTACCATCTTCCTTGCCCGTTCCGTCCTAATCCGCGCTTCCAATCCCAACCTTCCTTTAGCATCAGCTGATAACCTTTGTTGGAATGCGGTAACAGAAAGGAGGGACGCTGATCGTTCTGATCATCCTTCGATGCAGCATTGAAAAGGTGCGTGGTACTCGTTTCGTGATTTGGGTCCTGAACAAACATTGAACAAGTATCGCAGTGCCGTTCTTCACTCTGCTGCTCCATTGGTGATGTCGAGGGCTTATGAGATGGCTTTTTGTTTTTCGACAGAGATAAGAACGCAGCAATGTCTCGATGACCACGTCGACGCGCGATACTCGCGGCTGTTCGATTCTGCTGATTTTTCAATTCGACATCAGCCCCATGATAAACTAAAAATTCGATTATGTCCCCGTGTCCTTCGTAAGAAGCGCACATTAGTGCCGACCATCCGAATTCGTCCACAGAATTTAGAACAGAGGGAGTTTGGGAGAGACATGTTCCCAATCCCGCTAAATCTCTGTTTGAGGCTGCTTTGAGGAATCTATTACGTTGAACTTCGAATGGCACAAGTTCGGAACCACACGATTTTGGGGGAACTTTTCTCGTAGTTTTCAATTTCGGACGCATTTGTTTCGGCTTGGTTGATTTCGTTAAAGCTTCTTGCGAAATCACCCTTGAACTGGTGGAAATCGCCGTCGACGGAGCTTGATCCGAAGACAGTAGGGACACATAAAATGAATGCGCTTGCTCACCGCTCAGAGGTGCTGAAGGTTTCGACACGATCTGAACGGTCGCTTCCGATGAATCATACTGGTCTTTATCGGAATTCGGTCTCTCCAAAACGGGGTCTTCGTGAACGGAAAGAACGTTCGATAGCTCGGATGCTGAACGTATAAATCTCATTGGGGCAAAAGAAAATGCCATGGTTGGAACCAAAAGCTGCCGAAATTCCCCTTCGTTTACTTACTCCGATATGGTTGAACAACGAACTGTAATAACCAAATGGGGACTACTAGAACGTGACCAGTAATCGCAACTTAATAGTTAGGCACTGAAGCTTGCATCGTCTCTTCCTTTCGTCGTATTCGTCGATGTAACGTTGTACCACGTAATTATCACCCGTTTAGCACAGAACTAATAGCATTTTCAAAAAGTTTAATAACTTATTTGTGGTTAAATGAATAACCAAAATAAAACACTCTCACTTACTTGGTTTTTTTATTTGTAGATATACTTATGTTAACCGAGAGAAGCTTTTTCAAAGGGTGAAGTATACGTGTTTGTTTGACGTTGTTTCAAGACTTATTTCAGAATGGCGCGAGATTAAAGCTCTATGAGGATAAATTATATTTGGACTTACAGGCACGATATTTTCGCATACGTATGTGGAGGCACTGTGGAAGGACGTAAATGATCAGCAGAGGGGAGCTGGTTAATGTAAAATTTGGCTAGGCTTTGTTGCATTAGACACTGACGTCACATCTCACATCACAGACTATTCTTTCATTTTCTCACAGCAGATAGAAGTCTGTCAGAAATTTTTTCGTAAATTTAACAGGCTACGTGAAAAGATAACGCGTAGCGCTTTGATTCTTTGCAAGCGGGAAATGTGGTTACATTCAGAAGATGCAGCACCTGAAGTGAAGTCGTATGGCTCAATTCTAATCGCGTGTCGTTCGCCTTCCCTAACGTCTGCGTGAAATGATTTACTTGCTCGTGCTGATTTTATCAACATCATCATTTTTTATTCTTGTGCAAACGCATATGCGCTCTAGGGACACAAGAAACATAAAACACAACACACATGATATAAAAATGTGAAAGTGCGAAAAAACGACATCAAGTCTCCCAATCATCAAATTATCATGTTTTTCTCAAAATATAACACAAAACGTGATACCAAAACACGAAAAATGTATAAAAAGTAATACGAAAATATAGTCAACAAAATCCTGGAACGATACTGTGCAAAAATTAAAAAAAACAATATTATTAGGCAAATTATTCCGAAGCGTAATTCCAGAAAACACAAAGCTCTGTCGATAGGATTCAAAAAAAAAGTTTGACTGTGAGTTTGATTTCGAGTTTGACTCGAGTGAAAGGATGAATTACTGATGCTAAACGTGCAGGAAATAGCGGACGATTGCGCGCGGTGCGGTGGCGCACTTACAGTATGTACGAAGACTGATCCTGGTATCGTAAACGTTGTACTTTCAGTGAACAACAAGATTATAGGAGGCGGCAGCACCTTTGAGATAAAAGAACTGGGGATCAAAGATCATTATCTATCGTCTAGTCACAGTATATACTGTAAGTGTCACCACTACTGTACGAGATACATAGACCGCTTGCTCACTTTTGATCGGTTTATCCGAAAACCTGCGCCGTGAAGCCGAGGCGTGGTGCTAAAGACGGTACAGCGCATGAAAAATCTTCCGATTAGTTTTCCAGTCTAGATTTGTCAGACTGCCGATGTTAAGTCAAGAGACTGTCATGGAATCATGAAGGTCAACCATAAAACGTTATCGCATCACATTAAGCAGCTTCCTTTAAGTAAAGATGGCATGTCATGCTTTATCCATAGCAGAACTGCGCAGCGCAGTCGAGGCCTAAGGAAGACATGTTTTACAATCATTTTTTTACCCAAGTGGGAGTCGAACCCTCCCCTCTGAATGTGCGCACAGCGTGAGAGGCAAACGCCTTAAACTCTAGCTCACAGGCACCAGCGGCATCCGCATTAAAGAGGTGACGAAGGGGCCCAATGCAAGAATGGAAATCCAAGCGGGTATACTTTAGCAGTGAGCACTGAAGCATATGGAGAAACGTGCCCTCAGAATCCTACGCAAAGGTCTCGCCAAAGCAGCTAAGCTAATGACTTACTATAGCGAAGAGAAACCAATGCGTGCCTGAGCCGTGAGCTGCAAGGGTTAACTGAGGCTGGGGGCATATTCGAGGGGATAGTTTCGACTAAACACGTATGTGTCGTTGTTATCGAATTATTGTGCTGAATCCAGTACATGACAAAATTGACTGCACAAAAAAAGCAATTAAACTTGGGGCTTTTTAGCAAGCCGAGTTAAATTTTTTGGTTTCACTCTATCCCAGATATTGTCAAGTATCACAAAATGGTGTGATCCTGGTTTCAGATTTTGACTAGCGATCCACTGGTTTTGAACTACGCCAATCGACGATATCTGAACCAAAGAAACATCGAAGTCACTTCCGGGTGTCGAGCACGATAGTATCAACTTTCTGGTTTTTGAATGTTTCCAACAATAAATCAAAGGATACGAGAGATAACATACCGACTGGACCATGTTCAAGGCAGCGGTAGCAGTGACGTCGAAAATCTGAGTGAAACTACTGTCGAAGTTTTGCCTTTTCAGCCAAAAATCTCCAATAAAGTCCGCTGTCCACGTCGCAACAGAAAAGCCGACATGCAATCTTAAGACTGGCAACATGGTTTTCGTAAAATTTTCAGTATATCGCAGTCTCAATCTGACATTTAACTTTTGGTGGGCCCTGTTCAGCATAAAATCATCATCTAATTTTGCCGTCAATGATTTCGCTTGACGCAATCCCACAAATATGAAAAACATGACCATCATCAGGCCTACATATGCCAGTATGCGTGCGGCTATAGACCCTCTCAGGTACCCGCCGTCCCCTCGCGGAGTCACCCCAACTCCAGCCAGAACTGCACTCACAATCCACACGACCCCCATGTCCAACAGCGCTGCATTTCTGTTGCTGTGATCCAACTTTTTTCCATTGTTGAGAATATTTTTCAGTACACGGACGCAGTGTCTGGTCAACAGTGCAAAGGTCAGGTCGACTGTGATCGAACCAGCATCGTCCACAATGATCACCCAGCGAGTCCATGCCACTGAAACACTGTCACTCAAGCTCATGTTGACTATGCGAGCGAGAGCCCTCAGAGTAGATTGAACGGAAATGATGAAATTTGTTAAAGTTATTTGATAGACCAGCATTCGTTCGTAGATTTCCCAGGCTTGACATCGGTATTGAGCACAGAAAAGCATGGCATCCAGAACAATGGCGATCAAGCCAAAAATAGCACGTAGGCCATATAATATATGCAGAGAGTAAAATGTCGAGTGTTCCTGGGGTATTCCCAGAAAAATTGAATCAATTTTATGAAAAAGCATGACAGTGACGAGGGAGTGACGATAAACCACTTTTATTTGCGGACAGAACCTGAGTGACGACTTGGGCGATGTCGTCACTCAGGTCCAAATATAGTTTGCGTGTACCGGCACTTTCACTTTGCTGGCAACGTGATACCCTCTTTTACTGTCAGTGCAGGTGGGGTTGGTATACGGGTACAAATCTCTCGCTAAGGAGTCCTTTTTGCACGGCGACTGTAACGCACTAACAGAAGCCGTAATCCCGCTTTGCAAACACCTCCGCAATGGGCTTGCCGCACAAAAGTACGCGGCCAGAACCTCGATGAACACCTAGCAATTGGTACTGACCGCCCAAGCCGAAGTTAAAGAACCCACTTAAAGAAGTCGGTTACTACCTGGCAGGGAGAGAGTCAGTCAGACTTGCGCTAAACTGGTCTGATTGTAAGGAAGCAATAAGTTTTGACTAGGATAGATTTGATCCAGGCATGACACTGGAGTTTAGATGTGGAAACTCACGTGCCATAGGACCTATGTAGGTGCGGGTTCTAACACTTCAGTCACTGATAACTGGACGTGGCCCCACACTCCGCTGGACCCATACAGTTTTACTAAGGAGAATGGTGAGACCCAGGAACGGGTTTCAGGAGGTCATATCAGGGGGTCCAGAGGAAGACGTGCTTCGCTCTGATTGCAAGAGTAGATTAGATTTACGCAGGAAGGTTGCCTTCGCAGGGCCATGGTCTCATTGTCAGTCCAATAGTTAGGCACTTTCAGGAAACTCACGCGCTCTGCGGCAAGTCGGAGTTAAACCACTAGCATACTCAGCGTGGGGTTTTACAAAAGTAAACAAGTTTCAGTGATTCACAAATCCTAACATGCTTAAAACGAATTGGGGTGAGTCCATACCCTGCAGGTAGGCGTGAGGGGTCGGCGCGGGTTTATGGATTACTGACCTGGAGTATCGCTGGTGTCTGAACCAAGTAAGACCCTACCCTCTCCCTAGTACCATGCAATTATTTCCAGAAAAGTCTTTAACGACAGACTCGAAACTTTTAGACCAGCCAATGCACAGAGTGGAACCAGGGCTTAGGATGGCTGGTCTACTCGGCCACTGATAGGGATCACGGTAGGGAAAAATGTCTAAGCAGAAGCTGCTTTTTCTGCATGAATATCAACAGGACGACTGATCCTGGCAGAGGACCATGCAATCCTGTGCTCGTAGCCCGCAAAGTGGGCTAGGAGTGTCGAATTCTCGGGCTAGGCGTAGTAGCGCTTGCTCTTATGTTTAGTAGGGAGTGTTCGACTCGCGGCAAAGGTAAATCATTTTGGTGTCATGTGCCCCTTCATCCTTGAATGTGTCATTACTGATATGATAAACCATGAGCATGAACATGAAGTTGGAAGAAGGGGGAGGGGAAGATTTTCCAGTGTCCCTTGAGGCTAGGCATGTAACGATAAGCCATATCACTTTACTCGCAGCGCTGCAGCTTTGGCGTATCTAGGCTGCTCGTGTGGAACAGCACAGCTGCCTTTGGGGCGCCTGTCTGAACAGCAGCAGTACACAGAACAAACTGCTTTGTGGCTTGGATGCTGACATATCTATGCATACATACAGTATGTGTGCGAGATTACAAGCTGTTTGCAGTGCCTAGCATGTCGGGGCCACCTCTCCTTTTTCATGTGGCCGAGAAGACCAGCCATCCTAAGCCCTGGTTCCACTTGCTCCTACAACTGAGAGAATTGAGTGGCTCAAACACCTCCTTCCAAACCTCTTAAAAATAGAAACATAAAACGGAACGTGAACCCGCGCCTATGAAATTACTAGTAAAGACCGCCTACAGATCGACCATTCCATAGTCAGAAACACTTACCCGCACTACCGTGCCTGCGCATGAAATGCGCATTTTTTTGAATATGTACTCAGATATACAGGCGGCAGGAAAAACAAAAAAGCTCATTTGTAAGGGTTCGTAATTCGTGGCTCATTCGTTCGTAATTCGTAAGGAGAAGTAGTTCATGCTCGGGGTGGTCTTAACTTCCTTATCCTAAGAGTATTCCATCAGAAGCTGAAACAGAACTCACAGGATTGGCAAGTTTTATCAGGTTATTATTAGCTCTAATTTTCCTCAACAGTATTACCTCCACATCTAATAGAATATGTCCTGACCATGGAAATTCTATCTACATCATTTATATTCGTTCACATATTCTCAATTTCTGATCGGCTAATTTATTTGGGTACAGCAAACCCATCTTCGTTAGAGCGCGATGAGCCTAGCCAGTCAATGGCGCTGCGCCTCAACCCGTCCAGTTGATGTTTCTGAACATCGCGCCGAAAAAACCAGAAACACTAGTGCCAACTACTTTCGATAGCCGATAACTCAAAAATAGTTAAAGCAAGAAAGTTGAGGATTTGCATGGGTTGCAAAATAGGTCAGATCTGTTACTGTGTACGTAAATTTTGATCAAACTCTGTTGACGAGCGACAGGTTGAAAAAGCCAAAAACGTGATTATTTTCTGGAAAAACTTTTCAGAAACTGAAGCTTTTAAAAAATGAATGCCAAAAGGCAGATTCTGAAGGCGCAAGCTTTCAGAAAAACTAACATTTACACCTGTACGACCTCTGGTTGTTGCGCTAGCCTGATCTTTATCCTCCCTCTCCTCCTCCTCGTCTTCTCCCCCCTGAACAAGAAATAGCGTATTTGTAGAACTCGACAGCGGCTTGACGGATTTTGATAAGAATTCGCACGATTGTATATTCGGCCGATTCTGCTATGTGTGCAAAAAATCAAAAACTTTCGTCTAACCGTTCTCGAGTTATTAGCCGGCGAAAATCGTCCTTTAGCATTAGGCGTCTGGTTGGCTGGTCTAATAAGACCCTACCTCTCCCCAGTACCATGCAATACGGGTAGATGAACGCCGATGACCTGCACCACCATGGCCAATCAAGTATTGTTAACGAGGTGTGGTTTCACCCTCCCCCGTCCCCCTCGGGCACCCATATGGAATGCCGTTTGTCAAAAGTAATGGACGTTGCCTAGACCCATGTACATCAGTCGTGCGAATGCAAAGAATGCAAAGAGCCTTACTTCACGGAATGCCACTGTTACATTTTCAGCTTCCATGGTTGAGCGATCAAACGAAATTGTTTTGGCCCAGCTGCCTGTCAAGCCACGTGTACTGTAGAACTTGAGATTACTGCAATAGCTGTCCAGCAGCAAGGTTTCCTCACCGTTCCAGAATGGGAACAGACAGACAATGGCTCGTCAGGATATCTATTAGCCGCGGAACTTATCATAAAGCAGACATTAGCGGACTCAAAAGAAGAAAATAAACAAACAAGAGGCCTAACATTGGCTAACGTAAGGGGAAGTTAGGAATGACGCATAGAGAGGATGGAGGGAACAAAACATAAGGAAGACCAAGCATGCCTCATCTTGTCCCTTTTGCGTCATGACGAAAGAAAAACATGACCTGAACTCTGTAACGCTATCTGACTAACTGAATGCCACTCTAGTGTATGATTTACGAAGGCCGGCAGATAATCCTGGACATCCGCTTTCTGTCGCTGACTAAACATGCGGACTGACAAACAAACATGTGAAAGGCTAGTTGTGCTTGGAGATAAGCGAGCCAGAATTGAACTTGTATAGCCTGTTATTACCAGACTGTACTTCTCTCTGTTGTGCATCCGAGGCTGGGCATTTCAGAATGCGACCAAACCACTGCGGGCTTGTCCTCCGCTCCTTTAAACTTTAGGTGGATGGCAGTATGTTTTGGACCAATCTTTGTAACCGCAAAAAGTAGCTTCCAGTGATCGATTTCAGCCGTACTAACGATAACTAACCGTGGCAGTAAAAAGTTCCAATTTTTAAACAGCTTATTGGAACATATGTGTTTGAGGGCCGAGATAAGTTATTGAGGCCATATACAAAATTTCACCCGTGTTTTTTTGGTTCCAAAGAGCCAAAAAACGCGTGGTATTTCATGGGACGAGAAATCTGGGGGATGTTCTTGGTCTTGAATGGTGTAGTGTCCAAGTAGTTGACAGTAGACATGGTATCTAGCGGCCGCGGTGGTGCAGGCGGTTCAGCATTCGTCTCTCCGTATTGCTTAGGAGCGAGTGGCTGGACTCGTCCTGGGTTCGATCCACGGTGGCAGAGGTCGGTTTGTGAACCATAAACCCTCGCTGACGTTGCACGGCAGGCCATGGGTGACTCACCCGGTACCCTTGAGGTGCTCCGAGTGGAGAGACGGATGCCAAACACCGGCAGGGTTCAAAGCCCACCCGCGGTGGTTCAAAACCCGGAGACACGCAGAGGGACGCTGTTGTGTTCGCTGGTCCCCACACAGCCTTGCTTACAAGATTTGACTGCTGGCCGGCTTGACGCAAATTTAAAACATAAAAAGACGTGTGATCCAAAACTGTTTCGTCTGGAAACCATACGTCTGCTTTTTACTTTTGCTCATACCATGCCAGAGTTGCCAGTGCGCATTATCCTTTTGATACGATATCACTAGCATGTGCGATTTCTATGATTAAGGTGGTCACTACTCACTGGCTAAATAAAGCTTGTTATGATTCAGTCTGTCATCTTTTCAACATGAAATCCGATGGCTTTCTACCGCTTTCTTACTAATAGGTGTTTTTTTGCCCCGCAAAAATGCTGCCGCCACTGTTTTTGATGCTGATCGCCTTCAGAGGTTCTCTAGTCGTCTAAAAGTCTTCTTCACAGTTAGAAACCTAGAAAGCTTTTTCTGGTTGCCGGAAAGGATAAAAACTGCTGTAAATTCTTTTTAAATTTCCCCTGGGAGTGTGGGCTGCGCCTTCAGCCAAATATTTTGCAACTGTTCATTATGTAAAGCACCAGACCATGAAAATTGACGACATCATACAGTACATAACTCGAACAAGTTGACAGAGTTGCACACAAATCGGATAGCACACACATGCAGTCCTTGTTGGAGGATAGAAATTTTCCGTCATATAACATCCACATGATCATCACTCACTTTGCCTCAAGTCGTTATGTGACACATGGCGAAATGGAATAAAAGGATAGAAATTTAAATTATGGCCATAAGAATGGTATAATTTCACAAATTAGACTATCATCCATCACACAAAATTCTTCTACGCATAAGGGTCGCAGCACTTTACACGTAAGCCAAGTCGTCCTGACGTAAAGCAGACGCGCCACTCGATGATTTGCGACGATCAGAAACCTCGTTTACTGAAGCTGCACTAGCAGGCAAGGAGGGCGGCGCAACTGCAACACTTTCACTTTTCTTAGTCGCATATCCATCATCGAGTAGAGCGTCTCCATTCGTCCTGTACACCTTTTTCTCGAGCACCGGCGCCGAACCTCGTTTTAATGCCAGTGTCGGTTTATGAGGTCGCCATTCGCCAGTGGGCTGCGCGAGCTGACCCAAGTCCTGGCCATCATCACAGTCAATGTCGGCGATGTCATCGAAGACACTCAAATGTTCATCGTTCGATGCAGTCCCGTCTTCACCTCCTTGACTATTAGACGATGTTGATCGCATGACTAGGAGACCTTTACGATTCGAAGACACGCGGCGTACTATGATTCCTTTGGCGCGTTGGAACGGCGATCCCACAGTGCCGCACTCGGGCACGATGGGTGTGGAAACTGGAGTGCCCGCGAATGGCTCAGGGGCAGCCACTGGGACCATGGAAACACCCAAACGCTGTCGCCTATCACCAGAAGAATCATTGGAAGGGGTTGCTTGCAATTCGTCTGGCATTGTGACCACGGACGGACCCAAATCGGCAGGACTAGTGGCTCGACGATGACGACCGATCGCAGCGCCTTTGTCTCGTCTTACAGCCGTTAGGGCCTGGTGCAAACGTTGTTCGCGCGATGCGGCTGATGCTAACAGAGATCGCCATTCCCCACCAGAGCTAGTTTTACGTTCGGGACTGTCGTCAGGACTATCTGAAATGTGTGAACATGACTCACACGAGCAGACACTTGGCTAAAAGCTGTTTCTTACCTGGCGTGAACTCACTGCTGCTCGATGCGGCAATACTCAGAGATCGTTCGTGCTGAAAGGCAGTTTTTTATCACAAAATTTGCATTAAAATTCTTGCATTTCATTTTCAGCTTACCGCGTTACGACTTCCTTTCAACAAATCTGGAGTGGTTGATGCCCGTCGTGGCACTATAGAATCGTCTTCATCCAATGCCATCCTGGGCGATTCGCTGCCGTTGCTGTTCTGTTCAGCATCGCCTGGCGAAAAAGAGCCACCGGTCAGGGCTACTGGGCGCGTCAATCTACGGCGACCATTCTCTAAAAAAGCATGCTCATACAGAAAAATGTGCAAACACAAAGTCGAGAGATTTACCTGCTGGTTTCCCATCCGATAATTTTCTTCTGGTGATTCCTAGCCTTTCCATATCCTCCTCAGGACTCGCGTCAAATACTTCCTGCAGAGAAAACAGCAAAAATGAAAGTGAATTTTGGATTTTCCGTATAAGGATAACCCGAAAGGCTTACATAGGCATGTTCAACGAGCAGTTCTACAGCGCGCGTTTGCAGCGGTGCTTCCAAGAGACTGTTCAATGATGCTTGACTGCTGCCACCATCGTCTCGGCGAAGTAAGGTCGGCCCGAATACTATTCCTAGGTTACCAGCAGACATTTGATTTTCTGCTTCGAACCAAGTAAGTCTGAAAAGAAACGCGAAATTTCAGTCATTTGACTGACAAGGTCGTTTATCAGGTGCACAGATACTTCCTGACACGACTACACTGCACACGGCCACGCTTACCTGTGCAAATGCAAAACAAGGTATTTCAATGTGTCGTAATTCGGTTTAGGCAATTGCTGCACTACATATTTTAATTGATTTACGACTTTTTCTGCCCGTTCTGAAGCCGCATGATCAGCGGGGAACTCCTAAAAAAACGATATCGGATTAGTTTCTCCAGATATCTCTAGGATATAAAACCAAGGTAAACATTTTTTAAAAAAATTTTCTGTGGTTTAACCCTCCTACGCCTAAAATTTCGACCGTATTGCTGGAATTTTCTCGCCGGGAGCGAAGTAGAGAAAGTTCTAGCCTAGGCTTCTGGCTGTCAAAGAGTCAGTCCGCACCCTCCCGTTGCAGGCATGCGGGACCTTGCCCCTGATTTCTACAGGGTAGCCTCTCCATGACTCCTTTAACAATAGGGTAATATGTAATCAGAACCACAAGAGGGACCACATACTTTAGCCAAAGCAATAAATTGTGGATACAGCTTCAACGTTAAAATAGGCTCTGGCAATTGGCGTAAATATAGCTTGGCAACCGATGCCACATTTGTTGGATGTACTTCTGACAGATTCACATTGTCGCGCTCGAACTGCTCACAGAGCTCTTCAATCTTCGATTTCACGCCGCAAACGCGATACAAGCCCTGAAAAAGAAAATTTTTTAAATATTTGGGATGTCTAGAATTTAGTCAGCTCACCTTAATAGTGCATCCACGTTTCTCCAATTCGCTTACACAATTACGCAAGACAGTGGGCACAGCGCCATCGGGTGGTAAAGGGGCACCAAATATTCTTGTCGACATTCGACGTTGGATGGCACTGGAGACCATTTTCTTGGCCACATCGCAGGCCACTTCCAACGATGTCAGACATTGTTTGTGCCAAGTCATGCAACACTGAAACTGGAAGGGTCAGTAACGGTCCGGTGTCAGGAGGCTGTCACTTACCTCTGTACATTGTACAGTTTGGAAAAATGTATACGAATCGCAATGGCAACATTTTGTGGGCAGGCGAACTTTTTGCAATCTATGAGTCAATGCTGCCTCGGAAAGTGCCGATGGTCGACGAACCAATTTATTTCCAACTTTCGCTGAAAAATGGTATCTATTAGCCAATTCCATTTTAACAGGTCAGTCGCCCTACCCGCTTTGGCAGTCGATGCGGCACTTGCAATCATGGAAGCGGCGGCCATGTCGAAATAAGAATTTACTGATCCAGCTTCGTCGCCGCTATCAATAAAGCTAGACGACGATTGGGTGCCACCAGATAATCCCAAATTCAGTGATGTCTTGTGAATAGCGTCAAGAAAAGAAGACTTTTCAGCGAACATAACATGACCATTTATGGCTATCGATGGCAACAAATCATCAGATGATGCGCGTCCATGGCTAAAATGTACAAATTCAAAACTTCAAAACCAACAGCAAAAATGCTATGTTTTCTTACGTTCTGGTGGACTCTGGATTATGTGGCAATTGTTTAATATACTGGGCGTATTCCATTCCAGGGATGTAGGCTCGGCAACTTTCGCTCAAACTTTGATATTGCGCCGGTAATGGTGTCCAGAGACCAGCCAAGGCTTGAAAGTAAGCTGATGTGCACGCTTTGGTAGTTTGATCGCACTGGTAGATGAGTTCTCGGATGTCGTCCAGGACTTTGACCTAAAACAAAACATGATCGATACGAAATATCTGCTCTGAAAGTATGTACAGTAACCCTAGCGCATGGTGGTTTACTGCGAGGTTGGGATGGTGTTCCAGCGGCAGGTATAGTCGCAAGACTTGCCCTGCTCCAATTGGAGTTTTTGTCCCGCCGACTTTGGTCTGCCACATTCTCTCTTACGCATGCCAGGCTAGGTTGGGTACAAGCATTGTCCACGGTGGCTACAGTGTGCACGATTAGTGATCGATAGCTTCATGCACACCACATGTCCTACTTCAGCTTGCCTATGGTATTAAAAATTTAATAATAATTCTACTAACCTTCATTCTCTCGAGTTCATCATATTTTTCATCCAGTCTAGTTTCCAACAACCTGACATCTTCAGCAGCTTGTTGCCGCCTCAGCATGGCATCTTCTTCCATTTTTCGTCTTTTATCAATTTTGGCCTTGTCTGGCGAACTTAGTTCTAACTTTACCGAATTCTCTCTAGCCTTTTTATAATTATTTTCCCGAGCTACAAAATTCTGTTTCGATTTTTTCAGTTCCATCGCAGCATCTTGCTAAAATTTTCAAAAAGTTCTTGTCAGTCGATATGCAAAATTTTTTTACGTGTGCTTACCACTTGCTTATTGCACCGATCCCACTGCGCTTTTAGTTCTTTCCTCTTCCGATCTTGTTCAAGTTTTCGAGCTTCGAGTGGTTTGATATATTTGTACTCGTATAACCGTTTCATTGTGTCCATGCAATTGTCAAAGAATTCGTGCTCGACTTTAAAACTAGTCAAATAAACGTTTTGAAGAGGCAGGAAAGGCTGAAATGCAGAAAAAATACTTTCACGGGCTGCTAAGCATGTTGAAAAAGACTCTGTACTCTACTGTAGATGGGTCCTAAAATTTAACTGAGTATAGGCACTCTCGATCAGTACTGCACAAGTCACGGGGGGGGGGGGGGGGGAAAAAATCAGGTCCATAGTTACTATGTGTTTTGTTAATCCCAAAAAAACAGTATTTGGTTTTTCGAACAAAGGCTTGTTTGTACCTGGTGACTAGCGAAACTTTCGCTCGCGTTTTCCCCACTAACCTCATTTTCGATAGCAGCTTGCGTGCTTTCGGCCAATTTTTGCACGGCTCGCGCATGTTCGCTCTCCAAATTGATTCGGCGATGAACGAAATTCAATATTTCCTTGCAATATTTCGACCAAGCTTTAGCTCTGGTAAAAGCTAACTCAACACCATTGTCTAAACGTTCTAAAACGCGATCGATCTGCTCACTGTTTGACGAATCTAAAAGGAAAGAGTTAGAATTTTAGGTGTGCGTGTAAAAAGGAAAAAAAAAAACTCCCAATAATCAGTTTTGCACTCATGACCAGTCGGCCTCAGAATCGCAAAGTTTATGGAATTTACTCACAACACGGGCTAGTTTGCACTGGTGTCTCTAAAAGTCTGCGCGCCCGCAATATCCCCATGACGAAATTGAATAACAGCGAGGAATTTAATGGGAATGATGGAAAAATTTGTATTGCTTCCGCCCAGCAGAGGGATTTGGGAAAGATTTGTCACATGCTGATGAGACGAAATGGAAGGTCGTTATCATTGCGAAAATATTTTCGAGAATAAAATTTTTATGCCATTTAATTTTAAATTCATACCAGAGCATCCATCAAACTCTTTTGAAAAATATCCTAACGTATGCAAACTATTTCGCGCATGCATAAATCAAGACTCAATGCGAGATGCCGAGTAACCAGTCCGTGCTACCTCGTCTCGGTAACTATGTAATATCTGGCGTATATTCATGTTGATTGAGCAAACAGGTAAAACTTGGCGATTGTGAAAAACTAGTTCCCCAATAATAAATTGGGTCACTATGGGAATCACAAAACTTTTACATGTTTCGAGCCGAAAAAAGTTTCAAAGCGTCGTTTGATTATGCAAAAGAGAAAAAATGTGTAGGCATTGTCAGAAAAGTAGAAAGGTTCTTTGGAGTTCTCGGGTTGAATGCAGAACTGTATGGTGGGAATCGAATAAGAATGATCTTGTGTGCTTAACAGCAAGACGAAGCGCGCCATACAGAATCGATGACTGACTAGATCAAGATCCAGCACTCGCATTTTATTGAGGGAGAAAGCCAAAATTTTAGACCGCCAGCTCAATTATGTATTTAAGAAGTCCAAATTGTCAATTTTCCGCGGTCTACCTCTTGCAATCAAGAATTTCGATTTTTTTACATCTTGTTAGTGTAAACGGATATCATGTGAAAGGCGAATAAATTCTGAACGGAACGACAGGGTTTTTTTGTCAGCTATAGTTCCAAGAACGCGATCCACAAACCTTGAAAGAAAAGTTTTTTAAAACCTGTGGGCGGTGCATGTTTTTGCCACGTATAGTGTACTGTACATAGGTGCTGGAGATCAAGAATGCAGGCTAACCCCACTAAAATGTGGGTGCTGAATCTGAAAATCATGCTACTTTTTTGATATTCCCAGATCGATTCTGCAGTGCACTTCGGCTTTAAGGTAACATAAATATGACAACCCAATGACAGCTTACCATGCGGCGACTTGACACCAGTCTGGAAGGCTGAATGTCGACGCTGTATGGCTCCGGGCGCTCTCATCATTCTTTGCTGGTACAAATGTGGTGTGGACGCATTTGAGGAAGGAGCCGTACTGGTCGAATTTCCATTGGTACCATTGGTTCCTGTCTGAATCGTAGTGGATGCCGCGGTGTTACTGTGAGCATTGGTTTGTTGACCAGTGGCGTTAGTATTTGAGGATGAAGCCCCAGACGAGGAGGACAATGGCGACGAGTTGGCGGGCGCAGACACAACTGTGTTCTCATTTTCAAACTGGCAATTCGACTGCTGTTGCTGAATTCCATTCGAGGCCGCCGATTGTTGTTGCGCCTGCTGCTGTTGTCGACAGCTGACGCTAGTGCCACTGTTGGACAATTCCTCCGATGACTAAAAATATCATAAAAACCACAAATTTTTGGCATAATCGAAACCGTTTTCATAACATCTAGCAAACACAGATCATGCGCGTCTGCTTACCTCGGATAACTTGGTTAAGGAACTTTCGTATTGAGCCATTTCCCAAGTTAAATAGTCGCCCACACTGGAAGAATTGATTGAACTAGTTGTATTTGCCTGCTTCTCAGCATTTCGTTTCGCACCGTGATAACGATTTTGATGATAAGTCGACACAGTCTGTTCTTTGTTAGGCTTATAAAAAAGGACGGGTGGCGGGGGAGCCATGGGCATGGTTGGACGCCAGTCATAATAACGAGCCAAATTATAATAACCGTAGTTATACCCCTCGCATGTTTTCATGCAAGGGTTATAGTATGACCCTTCAATGGGCGCCGTATAAGGCCACCACATCTTGCCGTTATAAAAGAATGAACTCAAAAAAAGAATTAAATTTAGACAAGCAATACAGACGTGGTTCAAAGGTACAAATCAAAGTAAAAGTAGACACTTAATGGTCGATTAGTGGCATTTTTACGGACAGCCCGATTTGACGGTTGTAGTAAATCGTGCTCTTCAGAAAAGTGCAAGAATGTTTCATCTCCTTTTAAAGATACCGACTTTTCGAAATTAATTCGCTTTGACACATTTATTTTCACACACTCACAGAACCAACTCGCACCCGAAGTCGAAGAGTGGCATTTTAAAAGGCCTCACTAAACTTGGGCTGAACAAGTGCAAGTAGTCGGAAAAGAAAGTTTCACACTTGATTCAAGTAACAAATAGAGAAAGAGCCAAAATGACGCCGATTGGCGCCAAACTACTCGCCACTTGCCAAACAGTCGGAAGAAATCAAGCTCATAGACAAGAGTAGACTACGATACTGTATGCAGATATAACGACCATGTTTATATATGGCGTGCAGACACTTTCACTTGCTCGTTTTGCCCAAAGCCCCAAACCAGTTTTTCGTCGCACAAAACCTTTTTGCGCATTACATTGCTTTGGCGGCCCCACCTCAAATACATTTTTGTACACATTGCGAGTGCGACCACCAATGAGAGCGCGCGTCGTCGATTGTGGTCAAGTATGCCCCGAGGGTACGCTGATGAAAGGGATACCGAGTACTTGCTCAACATAAACCTTCTAAAATTTGGCCGTGACGAACGCAGAGGGGCAACTTTGATTAATGTCAATCCACTGGCCTGTCGAGATAAGTTTGCATTTTTCATTCGTCGAAAGTCCAAGGAAATGAGTCGGCGAGAAAAAGGCACCTAAACCCTCCTGGAGATAAAGAGTATTTCCTAAATGCACCAATTCAGATCACGGCACAACGCCCATTTGTCGCGTCCTTTTTCCTTTTCAGGGACGATGACGATAAATGCCCGAAAAAAGAATTAGTGAAAAGGAAGTTTGCTTATTTTCACCCGAACTGCATACACGCCTCCATAAATGGTTTGACTTTGAAGACGTGGCGCGGAAAAAATAGCTACTAGGCGTTTCTAACATTCCATTGGCAAAAAATGACCCTTCGCGCAAGGAATCGAGATCAATCGAGCGAGACCGGTCATAAACCCGATACGGGGTCGAGAGAAGTAGGCGTAAAGGTCATCTGTTATTGCCATTCTTATTCAGAAGATGTTTTTGAGTCAATGTAATGGAAATTCAGAAAATTGAAAACTTGGAATTTTTGACTCCTATTATTCAAAATCGTTATCATAAGTTTTCCTAACCTCAAATGTTATGCAAACTTACCACTCGGCCACGGCAACTTGTAATTTTTCCACAGCCCCTTGCGCTGAGTTGATTTTCTCCATATCGTCTATTGATCGCCGTCGTCGACCAGCAGACTCATTTTGCTGGTCCGTGCCCAAATTTGAACCAACACTTGGCGTTGATCGAGCCGAAACCAGACCGTGGTGTTGCTTGCCACTCGCACTAGTCACATCGACCACTGAGTCGTCTTCGTCGTCGTCCAGTTTCAGTGCTAAAATGTGTGCACACACATTAACATCTTATTAGAGCCGTTAAGGAAGGTCCAGAGCGGAAAAAATCTATTGCAGGCAAGGTGGTAGTGGTTTATTTTTACTGGTGACACTATAAGCTGCTAGAACTTTGTTTTTATGCCAGCATTTGAATGCCATTAGCTAAATCTCACGGGTGTCACGTTTCCCATAAACTAAGGAGTTTAATCGAAAAATCACATCTAATTTTAACCTCTACTGCATCTGAGGCGGAAAAAATCCAAAGTAATAAAACAATTTTAGTGTCCCTGAAAAGAAAGATTTTCATTTGAGTTTGTGTTCGGCAAAGTCCAGAAGGAAAGAAAATTGCAGTCATTTGGAGAAAGAAACTTGGAAGAAATTTAGAAATTACGCAAAATTGCAGGATATTCGCAAAAGAATAATTGCAAACGACAGGTGATATGCAAAATGAAGATTAAAAATTTGTGAAGAAAATTCAAATCATATCACAAATTTATCTGATCTCAAAGTTTAGAGAAGCAATTCGGCGCAGAGCAAGAATCCTTCGAAGTTACAACAAATTCTAAGGATGTGAAACGCTAAATGAAAAATTGATATCAACCTTCTCCCACATGCCTCTTATCCTTCTTCAGGACAGGTCAATAGCCAATCTTGAATGAAAAGTTCTTCAAAGAAAAAAATTTTTTCAAAAATCCATTTCATTTTGATTCAAGCCCAACAATGCAAAATCCGATTTTCTACTTTTCAAATAACAGCTTTAAAAATACTTCTATTCACCATTCTTGTATCGAGTACATGGGCAATGGCCAGGTCGTAACAAAGATCGTGTAAGAAACTAGCTGGAATAAACACATGTGCACAATGCAAACATATCCAGATTGTTTGTGGACGCCTGCAGCAAATCACATGCATTCGGACGTCTGGTGTGCAGTGCGAATGGCATTCTATGTAAAGTATGCGTGCCAGAAATAACAAATTTGTGAAAAAGTAGGAGGCGTTCTGAATGGAAGTTAGTTGATTTTAGGAGGATGCGGGCCAGGTAGCAAGCAAACTTTGCAAACAGAATTCAAAAATGCCAAGGAGTTTTTCGTCTGGAAATTCAAGCACAGCTAGGACTACATAAAGAACAGTTTTCAAAAAAATTTGGCACTTCATTGAATTTCAAAAATACAGTAACAATTTGGAAAATGCTGTGAGAGGCTTGAGCAGAATTCCAACGATGCACCTATTTTTGACATGTCCACCGTGTGCTGAAGCCAGCCATATGATTTTCTGCTTTTCGAGTTAGTTTAATAACCCCTTGCATAGTCAATCGGCAATGACAAGGTTGCTATAAAGATCTTATTACCCACAAGTGAAGAGGCTCGAGCGTAACCCGTCTGGGTGATGTATCAGCCACAGACTGACGATGAGTCTGAAGCCCAGGTTTCTTGCGTAGTGCAAAAGCTCCACTGATCTCTCTTCAGTAATATGAAGACAGAAGTTTTGAATAAGGCCTATGATTTCAATGGACGATATTGATCCGTATTACCGCCAAAAATCCATTCTTTTTTCAAATTGCCCTAGTCGTTGGAACTATTCAAGGAAAAACTAAAGCGCGGCAACACATTTGGCGCCAAATCTATCATGACTCACCTGATGTTCTCAAAATCATCTGGTATAGATGAAAATTCATTTAATGGCAGTTCACCTTCTTCACCCTCTTGTCCGTCCACAGCAAAACATCATGGGGGGGGGTCCATGAGGAGGACTGCACAAACTGTACTGTCGAAGGACAAAGTGTCCAGGAGGCTATCTGGGGGGGGGGGGGGGGTAAAAAAGAAGACTAAAATGTATTCACTATTTTCATATCTGCTAATGCAAGGTATTGATCGTGTTCTGAACAAGTCATGCCTCAGTGAGCCTCTATGACATGCAATCCCTCATTAACCGGAACAAATCCATGTCCATACTTCTTCACTTGCAGCTTGCGACGCTCTGCATCACAAAGTTTCTCAGTGCATGGGGCATTAGAGGGGTGACTTTGATGGTTTTCACACAATCGAGCATCAACAGAATAGGCACCATAAACTCTTCGAGCTTTAATGCTTGTGTCAAGACAGCCCAGGCAATGTGCAGTATCGTGAAATGTTTTTGATCAGTGTCCTGCTCGAGAAGGATCATGCCAGTGACAAGGTTCGTGCATGCGAATAAGTTTGCTTAGATTAAATTCATTTCTGCGGCATAAAATGAACCAAATTTAACAGGTTGTTTGTTTCTGTTGCGCCACGGAAAATACACGTCACCCCGGGATGCACCTATTCCCAAGGCAGGCACAAAGATTCTAACAGCCATCATTGCATCCGGGACTGGTCCTGCGGAATTTTCTTGGCACAATGGCACCCGCAGTCCTCTATTCATAAATCCAGCCCGAAAGTTACCTGATATCTAGCAATCAAGGGCAGAAATAAAAGAGCACTTACCTTTAATGGCGTCAGTTAAACAGCGAGCCGGTGCCAACACGTCGGAACAATGAAGAAAAGGATAATGAAACATAAGCGTTTTCAATTCTTTCAAAACGTCGCCCAGACACTGATGAACACGCACGCATTGTTCGTTGTACGGGACAACGTCGGCAACAGGCGATGTTGCTAGAAAACAAAATCATCATCTGATTGATAAAACTGCCAAAGAATCAGGAAACAAGGGCACATAAATATAGCGCAGAAGGCATCACATGAAAACTGCGGGGCGACTGTCAGCGCTGAATGCTAACTAGCTAATTATGACCACATAACGGATTCGTGATCAGGTCACAAGCACAGTTCATGATGTTAGCTGGTTTCTTTAAAAAGAATAGCTGACGTGGGAAGCCGTTTTTTGCAAGCTCGTCACGTCCGCTTTGCTATGTGACAAACAAGCAAGGATGTGTTGGTTCGGAAAAATAGATGCGCTAAAGGCATCGGGTATAGAAGTGGGGCAGGGTCAGTAATGTAAAAAACCAGTGTAGAGTCAATATGATACAATAAAAACCAGGGTAATTATTGTCAGCATGGATAATTGAACTTAAGGGTGACGTCAGTGAGAATTGGGCCTCAACATGGTAAAGTTTTGTTGCACTCGTTTCCAATGATTCAAATTTACGGCAAGAGTCTACCCACCAGGCGAAGCCTATCCTGAATATGCTCATGTTAAAAAAGAAAGGCTTGATTAGTATTGTACTTTAAGGAGCCAACTGGTGGATACCGGCCTTCTTAAAGTTTACCATGCTAGAAAAAATCCCCTACTAATCGTTAGTAACTACTGAGAAAATCTAACCCGCCAGAAAAGAGCTAGGAGCCGATTCCATTCATTTAATATTAAAAAAAATCCCAAGCGTCAAAACGAGTCGCTCATCGTCATCCTCGCTTTTTCTGATTGCGAGCGCGGGATTTGAAGAAGGAACAAAAACCCGTCCAGGTTGCGAGGAAAGGCGAGCTGGTGGTACAAGTTGACGCATCTGCGGCTGTTACTATCCGATCTTCGCGGCCATACTCGGCTGACCGAGTCAAATAGTATGGCAGAAACACGGTTCACTAGTCTTCTCTTGGTCGCGACCAAGAATACTGGCCAGCAAAAAAGACCTACCCGAGTACACGAACATCCGGACGGGCGGGCAGTCCTCCACCACATCCCCTCATTTTCGTCCCATCTTGGCGGGAGGGCGCTTGTTCTTGTCATCATTATGGATAAAAGCGCGGCCGCCTCTTTCGCCCGACCAGGCCGAAAACCGATGCGCACAGAGGCGTAGGAGTAGGAAGAGGAAAGAGCGGTCAGGAAAGGTTCAGAGTATTTGTCGTTTTCATGAAATTGATTCTCGACTGGTCGACTCGGACCGCCCTGAACTATTTGTACTGGATAAAATTAGATTATAGTCGAGTGCGCATCCCCTCCCTCCCCGAGTTCCCTCTTCCCTGTCCCCCTGAAACGTGAATAGCTGAAAACGGTCAACTACTACGAGTTAAGTGGATAAGAGGAGTGACCTTTTCCTGGCCTCCACGACTCGGCTAACTCGTCTAATGGTTCATTTTTCCACTGACCAACCGAGTTTTCTATTCTGCGCAGCAGCGTGATAGAAATCTAATTCCACTCGTGCTCGCTGCTTACATAGTCCGGCTGGCAGCCACCCGCTCGCCATATGTTAGCCCATAAACACAGACACGAGACCGTCAGCTGCCCCTCAGCTAGATTGAACTCGCTATTCAAAGAGCTTCCCTCAATTTCTTCTCAAAAAAACGAAAAAACTTCTCTGGTGCTGGGGTTCAGAATCTTAGAGGCGTGAAGTCACATTGAGTGCACTCAATATGCAAATTAGCATAGGGATCGATATCTCGTACCTTGAGTGAAAACGCCCCTTCTCGAAGTCATAGCAGTCGAATTGAGTACGCAACTCAATTGATTCAAGGCGTCGCGAAAATTCCTCACGTCCCTGACTAAATTGTCCATGACCATTAAGTCGGCCTCGCTCGTGTAGAATAGTTCGTTGGTGACGCTCGTGCTCATTGAAGTCGATGTCTTATTATCCAAATCGCTCATCCCTCCGTTTGCCGATGAGCATATTGAATAGGCGCCTAAGCTTTCGTTCAAACCTGCCAAGGCTCGACTTCGCTCGGTGGACATGATTGATGAGGAGGATGACGTATCCCCCTCCTCTTTATTTATCGATGTACGATCGTCCTCTGCTCCAGTTGGTGGCACTGATAATAAGGTCGAGCAGTCTTCTACGGAACCACCCGAACTAGAACCTAAAATAAAAATAAAACAACTTTAGACAACATGCGCTCAAAATGAGCTCATAGAAACTGTCATGTTCGGACAGAATATCCGCAAATATGTGCCCCCTGTAGAGCTACTTTCTAAAAAATCCTTAGCTAGAATACTCGTACGTGGGGTGAGGCCGTATTGATAAGATGTCACGGGAGGGATGCCGAAGACGACTGAGTTTGCTCAATGAAACACTAGCATGCATCTAACGTCTGTGGTGAGATGTACAGTACTTGTAGTCATCGTCAGCTGATTCAAGAAGGCTTTGATGAGTCCTAGTGCACATTTCGATAAGGTTCTACTCAGGGCGATGTCGCTTGACAAAGAGTTTATCAGTTACTGTGAAGTATATTGAAACGAATTACACTTGGTTTAACATTAAAAATTAGTTCTCGCCATTCAAAAATCCTAGCACACAGTGGCGGGAATCGAAAACTTCGCTGTTTTCCAAAAATTTCTGAATGGGAAAAACAGGACAAAGACGAGAAAAAAGCTTCGATTTTGTGAATTATTTATGATAGCCGAGACGGTCGTGAGTTTTTAAAGTTTCTAGCCTGGCACAAAAAGGTTTTAGAGGTGAGCAAACAATGAATACACTGGCCTTTTATACCTGACCAATCTACAGTAGTTCTTGCCTCGGTGATTGATAGACTAGGACCCAAGGAACCCTCTCTGAGCCAAAGTCTCATATTTCAACATCCATCACGACCTCTAAAAAATATTTCACGCAATCCATCAAGCTGGCGACTCATCTTCTGAAGTAACGTCCACTTCAGTTTATCACAGGGACCGATAAATGGGAAATAAATTGACTCTTCTTTAAAGCTCTGTTTGCTTTACTTTCATGCACCTTTTTTTTAAAATTGGTTACACTGCGGCTTACACTTTGGTTGTGCAAAAAGGAATTTCTTTTGAAAAATCATCAGAAACCTTGTCAAATAAAGTTGACCTTTGCTAGATTCCTTTCTTCAAAATTTTCCAGCCAAAATTTGTTGATTTCCCAGCAATTTATTGCAAGCCGTGCATTGACACGGTGGAGTTGAGGTTGTACACAGACACTCGAGTAAGGCGGAACATTTGTGATGACACAATCCATTCGAGTGTAAACAAGTCAATGACTGCCACCATCCCAACATGTTCCCACAAGTCACTCTGAACAGCTGCGTACACACGGTCCAGCTGCCCGCGTCTTACCTTGGCCTCGACGTCGTAATAACGCACTTCACATTAGGTAAATGTTGAACAATTTTGGTTCCTCTTCTTTTCTTGAAATCATCGCCTCAAAAATGTACCCCTCAACGTTCCTCCGAACTCTATCCAACCCACCTTCGGGGAGCGGGCATAATAGGAAGCGGTTGACTCGAATATTTACGCAACAAGGCCGAGGGACTAGCCACCTATAGACTCCGACTGACCGACCGTGCACGCTTGTCTAACTATACTTTGGCCACACACGACGTCGGGACGAGGTTTTCGGGACGCGTGTAAATAAGGATGTGAAAAAGAAGAAAACTATGTAAAATTGCGCATCTCGCTAAAATTCCAAAATTACTTTGCTCGAGACCTTGACTTGAGGAAGAAAAACGCAAAAATATTTTCAACACACATATGGCCATGGAAATAAGAAATAACCAATCTCAGATTAAATTGACGGATAATTTTTCGGTCGACTCAGAAGAAATTATGGCGCATTACCTAGCCAATACTTTATCTCTCGATGGACTGGGTCAAAAAGAAATATTCATCCATTTAATTGACTTTTATTCATTTTTAAATGCCTTAATTTTTAAAAATGTCCAATCAAGCAGTCTAAAATCTTGATTCTAAAGCGCAAAAGCCGGCAGTCCAAGCAATTCAAAGAATGGCATCAAAATGCAAAGAATTTTGGAAAAACGTTGCTGAATGAGTACAATATGTTTGCAGATAGTCTAAAAGAACTGGGTGAAGAAGATTAGGATTGACCCAGAGAAGGTACAGTCCACGGTAGGTGAGGATTAACCTAGACTCAGAGTCATCGAGTACAGCCACTGGAGGTCGAGAAGGGATGAAGGGGGCAGAACACGTGGCGGTAAACAGGGGATTGGGGAAGTGATGGTTCCAGCTCGATAGGGGATGATTATTATACTCAGAAGAACCAAGAATTCTGATAAACGCAAAAGTCTTTGATCTTTAAAACATTTCGATTTTCAGCTAAAATAATTTTGGCGGGAAAAAAATTTCAAAAATCTGTTGGTGTAAGCACCCTTGTAAACTGTATATTGTTCCAATTAGGATCACAATCCAGTCGAAAAAACTTTTCGGCGTTCTATAAATCGCATTTCGCATATAACTCGTCTGAATCCTTCACAGAATCTTAGTCCTCGGCCATAAACTCAAACTGCCAATAAAAAGGGACCAAAAATCATCTTTTAGCCTAGAAAACTTGAATTCTGGAAAACTTGTAAAAACACGCATCGACATCTTGCTCACCTCGTAAATCGGCCAAAATCCTGGCCTTAGCAGAAGCAGGTTAACAAAAAAATGTAACCCATAAAATTTTTAAAGCCAGTTATTTTCGTTTCGACTTATGCGAGCATTGTTAGCAATAAGAAAAATGTAAGACCCGTCGTCGTGCGCAGCGTCTTCGTTTCGTGTGGTTAAGAATGGGGCCAGCACACCAGATCGAAACAAGAGTGTTCGGATCGGTGACACTTACCAACAGAAGGTGGGCGGTCGTGTGTCGGAAAATTTAGAGGACATCGAACTATATTTCTTGCAGTTTGAAAAATTTTCGCTGACTCGACAATATAGTCAAAGTTTATCTAAATACTGAAACTATGATCCAATAGGGGCTGACTAAATTTGGCCCGGCTGGTGATGGATGACGAAGTAGAGGCCATAATATGGTGTACTAGTGGATGGTAAAGGAAGAAAAAGGTTGCGCGCTATCGCATCGCCATTCCTTATTCGTACCACCCAATGACGCCCATATAAACGGCCATTTTTTCTATTACACCTTTACAACGTGTGCGAAGCGCCATGCCTCTACTTGACTGCCCACACCGACAGACGGACCACCGCACCGAACCAGGCATATCTCGTTGTTGTAGATATTACGATAGCCAACGAATCTAGGGCTAACAGCCAACTCACTGGGGGCACACACCAAACTCCGAATAACAACATGAACGACTTTGGCCGCTACTACTTTCTAGTGCCTTGTTTGCCAGACGGGTAAGAGCTGGGCGTGCTCAGCTATGTGCCACATGTCAACGAAAGAGCCAGAGCTTACATCGAGGGCAATCCGCTCGGACAGTACAGGAGCCGCCTCAACCAGATGGCCGATGCGGGCGGTCAGCGTGTTTGTTTTGTGTGTAATGTGTAAACGGGGGATGACGGTCGGCGGACAATAAAAATAAGGTTTGTACGTTTGTCCAGTGCAGCCACGAGGAAGAGGCGTTGGCGACACGTCGAAGCAGACAATACACGAGTACAGGCCATCCAAATGCCACGCCCACACACCTGGCCAAAATTTTTTAAAACTTTTCCCCAAATTTCCTAGAGTTCCCAAAAATAGTCAGGCTTCGAATGTAGCCTTTTCCCGCTCAGGCTTGTCAAGACCATAAAATCGGTCATAACGTGCCTTATCGCGAGCACTAGCTCGGCTTACAGCATGATAACCTTGTTCTTACTTTTTTACGCCATCAACATGCAAGCTGGGAAGGAGCTGAGTCGACAAGCATCCTAGTGCGACATACGGAGAAATATTTGTTTTTTTTTGGGATTCAAGTTCAAAGATCATCAGAAAATGCCAAAATAATGAAGGTCAGCAGCGGTTTTAGAAATGATACATACTGATGGGTATGACGCGCGGAGTGTTCTGCCATTATCAATACCGAACCAAAAAAAAACGTACTTCAAACGTGGCTTGACTCAGCTGAAGCAGGTGATAAAAAACGGTCGAATATACTGTACCTTACTGTACTACCGGTAAAAACGAAGGGGTTCAACATCGTTCAAAAAGAATGGCTCTGCATGTCCCTAGATCTGGTGCCTAGATGTCTAGTCTGTGCTCCTTCTGATAACCTTGCCAGCCTTCAGATGTTCTACCCATTCTTTGGTGTGGCCTCACGATCATAAGGAAATGATTGGCCTCTGATACTGTAAATGGATATAATCCAAAGAAATAGATGAAATCGACATGCATAAGCAAGAGAATCAGTCCTTCCAAAAAATTTTGGGAATACACAACACGTACAGTGTGTGAAACAGGAATGACTAGCTCGTAAGTCTAATTTTTTGAAACGAAAACTTGTTGTCTATGACAGATTATAGGCACAATACAGTACTGTTTCTGTCTAGTAGTAAAACATGTCGCCTACCGTTCTTATTGTTTTCTCCGTCGTCATTGTTGGAACTATCAATAAAAATAATCATCTTTTCCCGAGTCCAACGGCAACTAATTCCAGAGAAAGCAGCAATCGCAGTCAGTTCAGCGAGATTTGTGTAAATAACCTTGCCTAGTCCTGTCGACAAAGTCAAGTGTCTTGCGAATGGTCAGTGGGGCGCAAAAGTTATTGCGGGCCATTTTATCTTTTCTCTAGTTTATCAAGTCGCGGTCATCACAAAATAGAATCTCAAGTGGACTAACGATAACCTCGTTTCGACAATGTATTCAGAACACATAGGCCTGACACGCGCCTAATGTCCTTTAGATAGGTTGAGTGGACAGTTAGGCGTGGCGTGCAACCAATGAACCAACGATGCACTAATCGTAAGTACAGTCAGGCCTGGTCGAGATTCGAACCGAGAGTAAGTAAATGTTACGCACGAATGAGTGAGCCGGCGAGATCAATCCGTTCATCACGCCTCATTCCCACACAATCACAAACGCACTGGTAACTCTCGGTCAGTGCAAACTGTGGTGTATTACTGTTAGGAGCGAAACCAATGGCGTGGACAGAATGTTCCCCCATTTGACATGGAGTGTTCTCATCAGTGAAATGTGTTTATATCAAATAGGTCCTACCCTGCCCTACACCAACCTTACTGGCCGTAATGATGAATGGGAAAGTGAATTTGTACATGTTGAATACAGCCACTAAACGTTGTGTACGTACACGACCATAAATGTACCGTCCTACGCAATGTGCCGTGTGCCATTTTCTTTTCGCTAAATTGCTGAATAATTCAGCCTCGGGCTATGGACTATTTAAAAATATTGTAGCCAATGAAAAACAAGGTGATTTCAGCCATGCTAGAATGCACATTGGTTCACACGCTCTAGAAGACCAACACAGAGCGCATCAAGCAAAAAGTGGACGACTAAACAGGATCAGTGAAAAGTGAAAAGATTCAGCACTGGGAAAGAAAAATGCCGAATTTAGGGTAAGGAATTTAATATTCAGGATGTCTAGAAATTTATGTAAACTCTATCCAATGTTGAAATGATACCAAATTACAATGGTTTTACAGACCTAGGCCAAGATTACCACCATCAGATGGGTCCCTCTTGCGATTAGTTGATCTGTAGTCGCCCCCCCCCCCGGGTCTCTTTTAAAACCTTCCTCAGATTCCTCAGATGTCAAAGACCGCAAACTCTCTCCTAATTCTTAAAACCGCAGGCATATTGTGGCCACGTTTCCATATCCGTCCTACCTGTCCCATCAGTAAGGTCCCGTTTATGAATTTCCCGACCAAGATCAATCTCAGAAACACTGCCGCCAACAAATTCTTCTTTTGTCTCTTCCACATCGACTAGTGCATTTCTTCGTTTAACCAAGTCCAAACTCGATCGTGATCTCTTGATTTCACGCCGGACATTGAAATTCAGTTTCTTGACACTGAACGATTTCAGCAAAGTCACTTTCCCAAACATACCGATTATAATGCGAAAATATTTGATAGCTTATATGGGATAAAATTCAAATCATTCACGTTAGAATTGGATGAAGGAGAGCATGTTTAAGCTATTCCAAAGGGCTGACTAGGCTTGCTTAGACTGGGCGTCTGGGGAAAAGGAAAGGGGCAATAGAAAACGGTTGCTGACTCGTCAATGTGATTCACAGTACAGTGTGTACATTATGCATGTATGTGACTGGCTGAGCCAGCTTGCTGAAATGTATTTTCTGGTAGCTGAATGGTTATGCGGCTACCATCCTACGTCAAGCACAAACTGTACACAGGCCAAAACACCATAGAAGACTCAGGGAGGGAAGCGAAAAAATTGCGATACGGTCTGTAGAAAGGTTAGTAGGCAGCGAAAAAACCTTGCTGAGAAAGTTATAAAAGCAAGACATACCTTTGGTTTTCTTCGATAGGACTTATTATTCTTCTGTTCCTATGCTGGCCGAGAACAGAGACGAATGGGGCTAACTCGTCAAAATTCGAGGTGAACTACTTTGTCAATAACAACAAGGACGTTTATACTTTTGTGTTCGTAGACGTCAACAAGGCAGTGGAGAGTTAATCGGCCATTCCGCATGCCTCTGTGCTGAGAAAGAATGGCGATGGTGTTCACGCGAGCAACTGCTCTCATCGTCGAATACCTTGTAAGCTTCAGTTTCTTTTAGTTCTTGGGTGCGAAGGGACGAAGGGGCTAGGCGTAAGTAACAAGAGCCAAAAGCTGGGAATTTCTTGCTGAATCACGCGTCAATGGACGAGCAACTGTTGGAGGCGCCTTTTAGTACTCCTGGCATTTGGATGAGTTCAATATTGGCTATGGTTATGCGCTGGAATAATTGCAGCCCAGTCGTATGCACACCTGGAGTTCTTCCCTGAACTGACTTGGGTCCAAAAGGATTAGAGAGAGTTAGAGTTGCGGAAGTAGAAAAAGTGGAAGAACTTTTGGGATGATAAGATTTAGAAATGTGTTATAAGCTTGGAAAATCTAGGAAGAGTCACCAAGAGCTAGGATTCTGCTATTTGCAAATGTTTTATGGCGATTAAAATCCACCTTTTATCAGCTATGCAAAGTGTCAAGCACAGAGAAACTACAGTTTTGCATCTTGTGACAGTCCCAAAATGTGCTTGGCTAAACTGATCGTGGTCAGACGGACAAGTCGCGGGCAGGTTGGATACACTGATCTGCCGTATGCTGATTGTGAAATAATGTGCTCCCGCGAGGGACGATGGCGTAATTTTTAGCAACGTTTGTAGCGCATAAATATCGAGCGTGACTACGTTTATATTTCACAGCATAATCAAACACAGGTATGCTCGGAAGCGCAGGAGCAAGAAGAAGAAGCGTTTTTTCTAGGCCTCTAGTCGAACACAACACTCACCACTAGACGCACCCAGCGTTAGTGGCTGAGGCCATCCTCCAATCGGCTGCGAGCCAGGATTCCAAATGGTGGTACACCTTAACCGAAGGTTTCGTGCATATGAAGTTTAGGAGACCAGTAATGCTCGACTGATTGAACTACAAGCACAAATAGCAAAGGAAACTAATCAGGCACGAACTCCTAAATGCCAGTATTATACGATTGAGGAGACTCACCACCACCCTTGAGTGTCTTGGTCTGACCCTGGAGCTGGTGGCCTCAGGTGGTGTATCGGGGTCCTTCTCCGTTTGAAATACTCTACGCAATACCCGTACATCTGGGACAGTGTCATTCATCGAGTCTTACGTCAAATACAAAAGATCTCGAAAGGCTTGGCTATAAACGTCACGTGCTTGCTAGAATCTTCTAAAAACTAAGAGAGAAAGGGTTGGCAGAGTGCTGGGGGTTCGGGTAAACGATCAATATGATCGATAAACATCGTCTCGTCGTGCGTCGAATCTAGAACAAGCCGAGACCTATACCTGCTTATTTTATTATCATACGGATTTCCCACAGATAACAAGCCAGAAGCGGATGGTCGAAGTGGATCACAGGTCGGTCGTACGTCCTCACATCACTGTTACGTGCGACAAGCACGAGTGGTCTAGACGAAGATTGACCAAAATCTTCTCGTTTTAATCGCACCAATCTTACGAGCACGAGACATTAGATTCCTTGCAAGTGATCATGGATCGAGTGCCCCGATGGGGAAGGTCAGTCAGGACGTCGTTCGGACTCCAGTTCGTTTGGTCTCCGAGGCTGGCAATGGTCTTAATCACAGGTGAGGCGTTTTGGGTGTAAACGAAATCCCCAACCAGCTAGGGCTCGTGGTATCAGCTGTGCCACAAAGAGTGACCCTTTATGGGGGGGGGGGGGAGCTTGCTCATTACTTCCTGACATTTCAGTTTCATGATTCTCTGCTACCGAATGCAAATAGTTGTCGACTTGTAACTGGTGTCACATTTTGCAGTTGCAATACCAAAGTTTTGGGGCGAACAACAACCGCGTATAAGGTCAGTCTTTGACTGTTGCGCACTTCCTTTTTTTAAATTTTTGTGGGTTGGGCTCCGGGCCGCCCAAGTTCCCCCATGACTCTTCCAACCCGTTTTGCCCATGGCCGGCCTGCAGTCATGATACTATGCGAGGCTGTGAAGTGACCGACTCTCGCGGCAGGCCCCCTCTGAGCGTCTCCAATGCACTCCGCCTCGACGATTTGGGATCAGCGAGGGTGATGGTTCGCAAACCGACCTCCACCACTGGGAATCGAAGCCGGGACGAGTCCAGCCACTCGAGACCAAGCAACACGGAAAGGTGAATGCCAAAACAGCTGCACCACCGCGGTCGCCAGAACATACTGTATTTTTCATGTTCAGTCCTGTGACAATGGGCCAACGTTTTCGGATGCATGAATGCCGAACCGCTGCACCATCAGGCTGCTTTTGCATACTTTCTGCAACTTTTAACTTCTGCTCCCCCAGAAAAGTAATCTTTTAAAGAGCATTTTGATGCGCAACTAACAGTGGTCTTACCGTGTTTTCTCGTAAATTGGGACATCGTAGAAGGTTGTGGGGACCCTCGAGTAATTAAACACGGTACAAAATTCAATCGTCCTCTCGATCAGAGTTTTCATGAAGATCTCTTGGAAGTCTCATGACAGTTAGAGGTTGATGCATTTGGCAGAGCGAAACGGATGCGGGTGTAATTCCCATTCAGACATAAAAATTTTATATGTCCTTTGGTATACCGTGTTTAGAGTTGGGACAGACATAGGAAAGCTGCTCTAAAAGAGGCTTTAGGAGCTTTTGCGTGCTCACCCAAACTGTATGGGCACATATTCGAGATTCCGACACCTCCTTGGAGCCACCCTAAAGGGACGAGGATATCAGTATCAGTGACTCAATCGCATTGAGCAATTACGCGTTGACATTGGAAGTTCAGTACAGCATTTTACTTCTGCGCCAAACGGTGCGCTCTAACCGAAAGTACGGTGCTGTGGGAAAAGGCGGGTGTAACATGGTGAGTATAAACTGATGCAGCGGTTTCGACGAGTAGTGTGTTCGAGATAGGCCTTAAAGTGGTCACTTGCTGCTGAATAATATGGAAAGATATCGGTTACTTAAAATAGGTAAGCCGTCATCAACAAAGTCTGAAGCGTATGTACGTTATGCACGTACGAGTACATGTCACGAGGCCGCTGTCATACACAAAAACTGCCCGGCTCGAGTTAGAAAAGGGTTTGTCGCAAATAATGAGGCAATAATGAAGGCGAGCAGCCGGATGTATAACGTTGCCATCACAGTGACGACTAGGCTACGCTTGTTCAGATGTCGGCCGGGTTAACAGCATTTCAAGCGTTGGGCTCCAAGGAGCCACATAAGTCCAGGAAATAGGAGTAGTACCGTGGGCGAATAACTGATGAGCGTGTCTACATTTTGTCCTAAACTACGCCTTTAGTGCCTGTCTGCACCGGGGAGGGGGCGAACCACAAGTCACAAGTCCAATAAAAGCGCTGGACACTGAATATGACATGCTTTCACTGGCTCGCCACTCACGGCCGGATCGGATGGGGGCTCATTGGATCGGATCCAAAACTACGACTGGATCAGAAAAATTTTGGATTGGATCGGATGCTTCAGATCGGATCAGATCATGTGAAATACATGTAATTTTTTGAACTATCAATAACGCATCAACTTTTTTCGAAACATTGCTTCTCATGATAAGCATAGAGTATTTATAATCATGGTGCCATGGCACAAGCAGGCCCTCTCAGCAACACTGCTCATCATGGATCTACAGTACTGTACAAGCTGATCAAGCAAAGTAAAGAAGATCCATGCTGCTCATTAAGGACTGCGGCCATAACTTCAATTTTTTTATAAAATGTATGTATATATTTTTTTTCCACTCCTCACTAATAACGTTATGTCTGTCGTCTGACTCCAAACATTTGCAAAATATGAAAAGGAAACCTCGCCAACCCTTGCGTCGAATTCAACAAAACCAATAAGGAATTTGTTCATAGATGCAAAATAAAGCACTCCGAAAAATACCAGGGGCGTCTGACCAATCGGCCAGCAGTGATCAGCGCCTAACGTTAAACTCCTGGGAATTTTTTAACTCTCTTAGACTTTTTTCCCCAAACCAGAGTGTTTTAAGAGCCGTAGTCTGTAAGGATCCGATCCGATCCGGCCGTGACTAGCCGGGAATCGAAACAAACTTTTTCTCATCGTCGATGTACTTCGATATGTGAATCTTATCTATGCTGATCGTGAGTGCTCACTCTTCCCTTTTCAGAGTTTTGGCAAATTACTCGAACTGAAACGATAAAATTTTGGAGAACCGGACAAGTGCATCCAATCTCTGACCAATACAACTGTCACAAAGTCAGAAAAGGTGCGAAAAACGACATACCATGTTTGGTTTGACATCCATGGACGGCGGGCGCGTAATCGATTGAGTTTTGTGTGGGACGAATATAGTAGCGGTAGAGAGCGCGCTGGGAGACACTCATGGGTCATTTATCTGCTCGCTGAGTTCTCTGTCAGCAACGCATTGCTTGGAATGGGCCCAGGTTTTCAAATTCGAGGAGCACTGTATTTTGTCCTAGATTTTACTGTACCCTGGGAACTCGGGGACCCAGTATGTTTGAATGCACTAAAGTTGGGAAAACGAGTATAAACGCCACCATGCTTGGGCGCGTTGATCCCCGATCAGTGTCCCTGCGTTTTTGCACAAACTTTTACTTTTTGTGCAAAAGCGCATGGACACATTTCAATCGATTCAAAAAATCGACGATCCCCTTCAAAACCTTTTGACAAAGCGCTAACCGCTGCAATTCTTGTCACTTAATCCGAAAGTGAAGTCAAAATTACGATTTAAGCGAGATTCTGATCTGCACTTTCTTATTATTTGAACCTAGGTTTTCAATTAAAGACGTCATTCTGTGGTGCTCAGATTATTGGCAACGGTCGATTTGTTGATCAATTGGAGAAGTCGATTGCTTTAGTCGATCAGCCAACATGAGCAGCAATGGTAGCATTGTTCTGTTTTCGTGTCTTTCTGATCGTGTAGCATCTCTGTCGTGCACACCGTTTCTGACAGGTTTATGCCGCGCCTCTTTGCGCTGAGCAGAAAAAGTTTCTGATGTACGTACAGCGTCTCTGTAAACGCAGGAGCCGAGTCCCAGTTTCTGAAGAGCTTTAGACCAGGAACTCTGCTCTGGACCCGTACCACAGAAAGCAGATAAAGGTAGGGCACTACCGTTTTGTAGAGGTCGGGGGGGGGTACCAAAAGATAGGATTACCAATTGGTAACGGGTAGAGCTAGAGACGGCCTACCGCTACCACTAAATGCGGTTAGGGAAAAGATAGAACTACCTGGTCTTTGCTACCAGAAATCCATTACGCTTTTCTCTTAAGCTTTGCTAATTTGTCTGCACTTGGGAGGAACGGACTTTCTCACCCATTATCAGTGGCGGCAGCACATAAATATCAAGGTTGCCAAGGAGAAAGGCTGACATTCTTCCCCATTCGGATAGGTCGACTACCTTTTCCTACCCACTGTCTATCGTCCTGTGCAGCCGTCTCATCTTTTGCGCGCTCTTTCGTTTTAAACTCTTTCCCTACCCGTTGGCTACCCTCCTCTACTGTAGAGCAGGGTAGCCAAATGATTGGGTAGACACCTACCTCTACCAATTGGCTCCCTCTATCTCCTTTTTCTGTGGTACTGGTAAGGGTGAGGGTAGCCCCGCCTCTTCCTCCAGGTAGACCTATCTTTGCCAAAAAATGCCCCCTACCTGCTTTCTGTGTCACGGCCTCTGGAGGCAGTCCTCTCGGTAACAAAGTGCCAGACCTCTGTCACAGAGAACTCGGTGGGTGGATGAATGAGCCATCATGGAGCTCACTCATGAGCAGCTAGTTAGTACGTATGTGCGATAGTGTTAGAAATGGCCTCAAGGTCAAGGTCAGAATTCTGTCAAAACCCCGATTGACCGACACTTGGCCAAAGTCAGGGTCAAGGTCAGAAAATTTTTTGGGGTCTGGTCAAGGTCAGGGTCAGGTCAGAAAATTTTTTGAGTGGTCGGTCAAGGTCAGGGTCAGGTCAGAAAATTTTTTGAGGGGTCTGGTCAAGGTCAGGGTCAGGTCAGAATTTCTTGCACCCGGTCACAGTATTCTGACAGCGAAACAAAGTTAATTTAGTGAAATGTGGGTCAAAACATTTCAAGCTCCTGTCTGAGGGGGGCAGTTTTACAGTTCTAAATCCCAAGGCATGTCCTAAATTCTAGGACAGTCCTAAGCCATTCCACAATCAGCTTGGTATCCCACCCAACGACACCAGGCAATCATACAGTATAACATGTTTTCTTTGAGAATATACACGCCCTCCACGTTACCGCATAGGCCGCGTGTACATTCCCAAAGGAAACAGATAGTAAGTTTCAGACACTCCCTGGTGTCTTTATTTCACAGCAGCGCTGTGAGGCGCAGGGCAATTCTCCTTGATCCATGGCAATTTTGAGTTGATCTTTCTAGAGCAACTTTTTGGGCGTCTTGAGATTGTGGCATCTTGCATTAGCTCTCTCGAGCCGTAAAAATGGTTCTTTTTCAGCTGAACTAAAATTCTGTCGTCCCTTTTTAACCATTGAGGCCAAAAAGGGACGACAGAATCCCATTATCATCATTTTACTCTTTTTTCACCCAAGCAAATACATGCACTTGACAGGGGAGGGGGGACACAGTATTAATTAAAACTTGCACGCGTGATAAAGTCACCAGCAAGCATGATCTCATGGGAAAGAATCCCGTAAAACAGTCGCAAAAAACACAAAACTCTGTGGACTCAAAATTATGACTTGGAAAAAACAAATGATGTGGTTTACGCAGTCTGCTGACATGACGGTCAGATTTTGTGCATAAAACGAGGATTCCCAAATCGTTAAACCCATGGTAAACCTTATAAAATAAACCCACTTTGGCACGTTTACAGAGCTCATATATAATGTGGACCAGCCTGCCCTAGCCAAGGCATCCTCGTGACATAGTAAAATTATTGAGATCCAATCGCACAGCAAATTTCGACCAGTAATGGGTGCCCAGCTTACACGTACAGTATTTCCCGCGTTAAATTTTGTGGTCTGCTAAAATGTCTCAAGTCAACCTTTTTAATTATGAAACAAGATGAGACCTGCCTTAGGACGTGCCTAAATCCACGGATAAGGCACCCCTAGAACAGCTATTGTGAAGCGTCCTATGTAAATTGGTGTCTCAGCGTTGTCCCAAGTTGCTGTCTAATAGTGCCCTCAATTCGTACTCTGAAAAATTAGAATCGCACTGTGAAACTGGCCTCTGCTGATTGTGAGTCTTGTGCTATTGCAGTTGTCTTACTCGTCCAGTCCCCTACCAGCCCAGCTGCACAGACTACTGTGTGCCAGCGTGGTGTGTGCTTGCGAATGCCATCCAGCCGTGGCCTAGCCATCCCCACAGTATCTCTTCCCATTCGTTCATATCCAAACTTGGCGTCATTCTGGCGCGAGGGATTGTGGCTGTACCAGCCAATTCCAGCCTGGTAAGGCTCGGCTCCTGTTCTCGCAGGCCAGCATTGCGATTGGTGGGAAAAGATATCGATCATGTGGAGGCAGTTTGAGCAGGAATCGATGTTGTAACGAATTAGATCTACTTTTGATTTCCAATGGGTGTCAGCTACTCTAGTTTTCTCGAAGTCATCGAAAACAGCTTTGCATATCTTTTTGAGATTGATAAAACTTCAGTTTCTTGGACTGCTCGTGGAATTTCACATAATGCCAGCCGATCACTGTCAAAGTCGGAGCCAGAAAATTTACAGCTCTTCGCAAGTCAACGGTCAGGTCAGAAAGTTTTTTTTGGTTCGGTCAAGGTCAGAGTCAGGTCAGAAAATTTTTTGAGGGGTCGGTCAAGGTCAAGAACAGGTCAGAAAATTTTTTGAGGGGTCGATCAAGGTCAGGGTCAGGTCAGACAGTGAAAAACCCAGGTCATTGGAATACTAATGTGCGATAAAAAAAGCGCGAGCAAGTACGCGAGATTATCAAGCCAAGATTCATATAACGAGAGGCTTTTTCAGAAACAACTTTAATCATCTCTGAATCTGTCTGTCTCATGTCTAAAAGTGTACAGTATTCGAAGAAATAAGTGTCCATCGTTTCCTTCTCAGAATTTTGAGACAAAGACAAAACTGAAGCGGCATATACGCGCTCGACAGAATGCGGGAAAACAGCGCAAGTGCTCTACATGCCAAAAGTCCTTCTCAATCTGTTTGAGTCAACATATTCGAACCGTCTTGCCCGTGCCAATATTGTGGAAACAAAGGTAGTACTCATAAACCAAAACTTGTGTGTTTACATAATATGGCAAATAATGAATTTTTATCTGATCGTGAGTGTATAACTCTTTGACATAGGCATATAGATAGGAAGCACAAGTTTTAGTGTTATTGAGTGCCACCCATTTTATTCCCGCAATTTTCGCGCGGGTCAAACGGTCGTTTTTGCCTTTGGGCTTGCATATGTTGACTCAAATAACTAGAGCTGTTCAAGGATTTTTGGCATTTGGAGTAATTGAGCTGTTTTCCTGCATTCCGCCGTGCGCGTATATGCCACTTCAGTTTTGTCTTTGTCTCAAATTCCTGACGGATTCAGCGAAATTTTGTCCTTCAGAATTCTTTCGTTGAATTAAAGCTTGATAATGTCGCATATTTATCATTATCTACGCGTAAAGAGTGGGCACAATGACTTTGGTGGAACAGTTTTACTCACGGTTGCACAGTGTGATTGGAAATAACAAAACCATTTCATTAGTTCCATTTTGTACTCTGTTTCGAGCAGATGCGTGATGCCTATTATTTAGCTGTATAATTTATATTTGGTACAGTATGAATATGTGCTCGCTATTGATACGACTAATGTGTAACGTGTTGTTGTTGGGCATGATTCTTTTTTAAGCGGATTTTGTTTCGCAATCAAAGAGAAATTAGAAGCTATTGCAGCCTTACCAAATCGTTGTAGAAGTCTGGAGCTTAGAAAAGAGTATTTTTCAGGTCCTTCAGCTTGGCATGTCGCACCTTTTCAAAAAAATAATTAAAAGTTGGATACCAACCTGATTTTGCTTTGCTAATAATCTAGACGTACGGCATAAGCCTAGAAGAATCGCGGCGTTATATCGCGGCAAGCACCTCCACCTTTTGGGCCCTTCCCCCTTTTTAGTATAAACTTGTTTACATACTCTACCAACAATCTGAAGAACCTGTGGGGGGGGGGGGGGGAAGGCAGGTAACATTGCATCATTCATTGGGTCATGCAGAGAGCAGAACTGCATGAACAAACGCAATGAAGCATGCCTGCCACGCCTGGTGCGGATTCACAGTGGGACTGTACCGATGTATTTATCGAATGTCTTATCTGTCATTAGAAAAGTTCTGCTGCTAATCCATGCGTCAGATTATCTTATCAGATTACGTACTGTAAAGCCTAAAGTATAGTTCGATGCGATGCGTCAAATAAGCGTGCGATGCGGTACTTTTGGGTCTACTGACAATGTAAAAATGTGCCTAAAACGTAAGAGAAAACTTCAGTCGACAGAAGCTAACGGAGCAAAAAAAACAGGAAAGAGCGCCAGCAGTGGTGTAAGGTCGACTTTGATAAGTTGGCGAGGAATGAACCTTTTTTAGCTGCTTATGGCATGCTGTAAGTCGGTGGCTCTGGTGTCTTTTGCCAGGTTTGTAGCGCATGAAGTGTCAAGTGTTACTATGCTTATGTTATTACCGCACCTTTAAGTTAAGGCATATACAGTGCTTGGGTGAAGAAAGAAAAAGGATTTTACTGTGTCCTCAGTCGAACACAACACTCGCGACACCATTAGACGCACCCAGAAGCTGACGCTAAGCCAACTCGGCTGCGAGGCAGGACCCAACGGCTCGATAGTATCCGTTAATTGAATGCCTATAAAACCTAAGGGCCCGGTCTTGATTAGCTGATAGAAAACTGCAAGCATAAATAGCAAAGGAGAACATTTTGGTATGCAAGCTATTTTATTTCCTCTCATCAGCATTGTCGTCCTGCGATTGAGGAGGTTCACCGCCACCTTGAGTGTCTTGGTCTGACTCTGGAGCAGGCGGCTCAGGTGGGATCTCAGGGTTGGTGTTCTGGTGTTCTTCTCCATTCTGTAAAAAACCTGGAGTGAGTCACTGAAAAGAATTTCACCTAGAGCACAGCTTGATACCATTTGCTCAGCTCCATCAGATCCATCGCTTCCTTCGGCATCGTCGCTTGGATGACCAGACTCGTCATTCGCTGGAGGGGACTCTTCAATGTTTACGACCACACTCGGTTCACTCTCTCCTGGATTGTGATCGGCTGATTGTGGCAGAGGAGCGCTGTTTAGATAGTTCGCGCACATTTCAGCTATTTTCGCAGGTGATATATTCATTGATTCCAGAGTTTTGTCGAAAGCCATGGTGTCATCAGCACTTGCTTGAGGCGAGTTCTCATCCTGAGGTGGAGCTTGAGGGCTCTCATCCTCAGCCGGGGCTGCTGCATTCTCCTCCTGATCTGGGGATTCTGGGTTCTCCTCCTGAGGTGGATCTGCTGCGTTCTCCTCCTGAGCTGGGGATTCTGGACTCTCCTCCTGAGGTAAATCTGCTGCGTTTTCATCTTGAGGCTGGGATTCTGCATTTTCATTTTGGGATGGTGCTGCAGGGCTCTCAATCTCTGTGTTTTCCCCTGCCGCTGATGGATTCGAGTCCTGAGGCACTGCTTCAGCTTGGGAGTTCTCATCGTTTATTTGGTTGTCGTTTTTTGGAGTCTCATCTTCTCGCGCAGAATCTGAAAAAGCTTTCTCATATTTTTCTATCAGAAATTGAGTGAAAACTGATTTGCATTTTTACCCGCAGGATCGCTGCCACTTGACAGCCCGTCGTCGCCAGACATCACAGCTGCTCCATCCTAAGAAAACAGCATCCTCTTAACGAGCTCCACAATTATGAAACCTGCGTGGGACACGTTCGGGGAAGAGCTGCTTGCCTTTGTGAAAGATGGGCAGGAATGGAAAAATAGGCATATCTATGATGTATCCGGTTTAATCATTCTTCAACGCATACGCATGTCAATGTGCGATTAGACTTAACCATGAGAGCCCCTCTCACGGTCATGTGCTCCACGCCCTACCTGTCATGTGCTCCAAAATCCCTTACCATGGCTTGACGCTTCACCAAACGGGTTGCCTCTCGTCTCACAGCTCTTTCGTGACGTCTCTGAAAAAAGTTCTTTTTCTGTTTTGAGACCTCATAACTTAATTCGTTTTTCTTACAACAGCAATGCCATGAACTAGCATGGCGAATGATGCCAGAAAGAGCAAGGCGACCCAACTTGGCTTCATGACCGGCTGGATGGACTCGTCGTTGACTAAATGTCTGCCCAAACTGGATTGCTCCGAGTTAGAACGCCTCATAAAGGAGGTCGAAAACTGAAGTTGCAGATACTTAAATCTGGGTTTATTCTGAAGCTGGGACATGAATAACTGCTGGGCTTCTTTGTTGCCCTGATACAAACTGCCGATCATGAGTTACCTTGGTAGCCTTTAGTATAACTGATGACCCCGTAGCTGACTTCTCGGTAGCCTATCCATCAAGCGAACTGGCCTAAAAGATGGCTGATCAAATTATCCCTTCCGGAATTAGACAAACCTCGTCGCTATGGCTGCTTTTATGACACTCATATTTCAACAGCAATCGATGGTGTATAAATCAGAGATTTGTTAGTGATCTATGATGATGAGCCTAAAAGCAGGGCCCGTGCATGACCAGTACAAGTACGACCAGCTTCCGATTTTATGGTGTACCACCAATATTCCTCAGCCCAAAATGCAAGCTTTTATTTGATTTGAAATTCTAAATTCTGAAATTCAGTGCCGCTTGTAAAGCAATGGACAGGATTGATCTATCCTAGTTTCTGCAATACTGTACCACATTACAACTGGACTGTCTGCTTTCCCAGGCCAGGATTGACTTTACAGTGTATATCTAGTGTGCAGAGGGTCTAATCGAGTGTTCAACACTTATTCTGTGCCCTACAAGATGCTGTGTGTTTGTAAAAGTATCCTGATGTGGTCAGATGCATCAGTCATTTTCTTCCCTGTACTGTTGGAAAGTGCACATATTCGTCATGCCAAGCTCCGGATTCTTTGCATTGTCTTGCTGCCAGCTGAGGAAATCATGGCATTGGATTGTTGTGAGAACACACATCCATCAACTCGAGTTTTACATTTTTGGGCGATAGCAGTGACATTTTCACTTTTACGTGTGACGTAAATCGTTTTAAAAGTTAGTACAACTAGACTGGGCTGAAATATGTAGTTCGACTTTTTCTCCTCTTGTTTTATACTCCTTACGATGGCAGCTATTGTTGTGTCCTAACTGGTTGAAATGCCAAGTGGAACGGAAAATGGATAGCGGATGAATCGAACAAAAATAGCTGCCAAGGACACTCGCAAAAAAGTCACGTCAAAATCGATCGACCGACGCTCGTATGATAAGTCATGGAACATACCCCCGGGAGACTGAACCATAAAATGTGCTTTCTTCTGTCATGTAGAGAATAACGTTAATAGCCCATCATAAAACTTCAAGTTATTCTTGTCGATTTCTGATGCAGACTGTCACACGAATGGGCGGAGCTCAGTGTGAGTGTTTGCCATGGAAAGGTCAGATGCTTGATTAGCGAATTCAGCTGGCAGTGGAATTTTCTAAATGTAACCTACACTTTATGTTTTAGACGACAAAAGAAAAATTGCGCTTTAGAGAAGAGATGACAAGATACAGTGGCTGTGGAGTCAGAATATGAAAAACATGGCCGAGGTTCAGGCTCACAGGCTCACTGTAGATTTACTGTACTTCGTTGAAGTGTGATCGCGTCTGGACGCACTCAAAAAAGTTTTAGCGACAAAGTTGTGAAGGAGATAATCAAAAAAGACCAACAGTTTTACCCACTGACTTCGCATTATCGACTCTTTTCTGTGATTAAAAGATTTGTGCTCCTGCACAAAAAAACCATAAGAAAAGAAAAGAGACAGCAGAAAAAATAAATCCCTCTTCTTACACCGCATCTTTCCTTTACTTTTTTCGCTGATGTCAAACCCGTTTTCTTGAAAGTTAAAAAGGGAGACCAAAGAGGCTAGCTGTTCATGGGAGTAAGCTTCGTACTGGTTCCAGCCGCGCGTCAAGTGTCGTGCTTTGTAATGCAGTCACTGACTGGAACCATCATCATTGTGTAAAAATACAGGCAAACTAGTCCAAGGCGATGTGAAAAGCGACTGACCACCAGAAGTGATTTTTTGCCATATCTTTTATTTACCAGTTGCTCTGTGAATGCTGACCGCGCATTCTCCACTAGTCGGAGTTGCGAGGATCCAGGGTTCGTCTTGTGATGAATAATTGTTGTATCATGGTTTCGCATTGCAACACCCTCCGCATTCGATGCCCTTGGCTCATGCATCATTTTGTATCACCTGGCTCGTTATCGATGTGAAACAAATGCGCCTCTATATCACATTTGTCGCAGCTAATTTTATCATTTCTCTTGTTTTACTAATTGATAAGAATCTTTGCAAAGGACGACTATAATCAAAATTTAGATTACACCAAGTGTACAAGCTCGAGTCAAAAGCACTCGGTCGATTCATCGCTGTGCAAATTTGTCATTAGAACTATCCAAACGGTGCACTGCCAAGACACTCGTATGCCAATAATGTTGACGAATCATGGTCTAAAAAAGTACAACTACTAGTTTTCGATCCTTTTAGTAGCTGGCAACGTGCTTGCGAAGAAATGGAATTTAGAGCAACCCCGCCCGACTTGCTACATGTTGGTGGAGTGGGAGGTGTACGAGTACATTCTATGCACAATGCGTATCTTTTACTTTCTTCGCATTCCAATGAACCGGACGACACGGTTGCTTGCTTTTAATGTTGTCAAAAATTGCCGAAAACCTATGCCTGTAATGCGCACCTGGCAGAGTGGCCACGGCTGAAGCTGAAGTCAACGGCCTGCCAGCAGATTTGTGAAAAACTATCCCGCGTTACCGTAAATACGGGCAAAGTATATTTGTAGAAAAGGAGAGCACAATCAAATGAGATAATAAACCACTGCTGACAATGGAAAAATGGTCACAAAGGTGGGCTTACGAATTTCGAAGCAAGAAATGCAAAAGAAAATTGAAAACTAGAAGCTATATGAGTTGAGCGTAGGTGAGCGAGTGGAACTACGGCTAACAAATTTCGAAATGTCCGGTTTTTGGTCAAGTCGCTTCTCCTTTCCGGTTCGTCTTGTATGAGTAAGATAAATGTATTACGTCCTTTGGCTAATTTGACATCACGCACCATTTAACTCGTCGAATGATTCGCTTTCGTCAGATGAGTGGACTCCCTACGTGCACAGTATGGCGGGGCGTAATGGGATGAAATGGGCGGACGTTAGCGAAAAGGTGTCGTGTCTGATGTGGTCACGTAAGGCGTTGATGAATTTGAATATAAATATTGAATAGGTGTCCCTTTTGCAATTTTCTGATTTTGCAGTAAGCGAGGGCTTACAATAATTAGTGACCATATTTACGGGTCGTTTACCAACTAGTAACGTAATCAAAAGATTCAAATGAGCCTTCCGATTAATTTTAGCTACTTTAAAATGCGACCTATATGGTTTTTCATAATCTCTGGTAATCGCGTAGCTGACCATTTCATTCTGGCTCCGCACCTTTTTTTACGCTCATGGTCGCATTAGGTTTATTTTGTTTCGGACAGCTACAAAGTTTTTTTAGCCGGACATAGTTGTCTTCTAAACGCCAGGGTATCAGAAAATCTGAAGACTATGTATGATTCAAAATCTGTGAGCCCAGATGTCATTAATAGATCCGGCCCCATGGTCGTATCTGACGATAAGCCATAGGGTTAGTCAATTGAGCCTTAGGACAACGGGTCAGGCCTGATCGGACCTTGTGCTTTCAGAATAGTGCCGAAATTCGTATGTTGTGTTGCAATGCCTCTTCTTCGATCACATCGTAATGAGACTCTAACTCCTGACCTATGTCCTGCTAAAGTCTATCTGGCATCTTATTTCTCGCATTTTATTTGGGCCGATATACTGTTTGTCACTTTTACATCACACATTTTTATTTTGATGGTGTGCTACGTGAAAGTGCATATTTCATGTATCTATTAAAGGAATATTGGGCAGTCTGAAGAGCAACTCACCAGAAAATAATTGATGCTGCCTTTTTCTACACAGCTACAAGCTTCCACTGGGGTCATTTGTAACCAAACAAAGCTGACTAATATTTTAGTTTCGCTCTGCTTGAATTTTTGGCTATTAATTTAAAAACATCAACAAAAAATTTATTGAGCAGGGTCCTATTTTCTGAATGGCTCCTAAAAAGCGAGCATATGGGGTTTGAATGCGATTGCATAGACGAGTGAAGGAGTCGTGTGAAAGCATCCACTGGTCTGCAGTGGTAATGTCTCGCCTATAAAAATGTTATAATAGAAAGTATAAAGAGCAAAGAGAATTTTCGACCCTTACCCTGGAAAAGTGTGTCATTTCTTGGCGCGCGTGAACGAGTAGTATTACCTATTGTGTGTGGAGACCCCCGACGGAAAGGCGTATGCAATGCTGGAGAGGAATCCAGAGATTTTTGTACTTTTTGGGAAGTCCTCCCCTCCCCTGCTGGACAACACGACTTGACCCGGTGGCGACTATCGGCCATCCGACATCGTTCTATTTAAAATGGATACATCCCCTATTGATTCAATTTTTCTAATCGAATTTACTTTTTGAAGGTTTGAACAAACGTACACTCGCCGCAGCTGCTATCTTCCGCACGTATAGGGCAGAAAGGAGCGTGCACGTTAGCGCGGTTTTTCGAATGGATCTGTGCTCGAAGAAGACGGCGATTCTAAATGAATTGTTCATGCCAAGTGAAGACATACGACGAAAACCAAGATCAGCTGTGCGTGCAAACGGAGTAAAGGCGAGAAAAATCATGAATAGAAACGGCTACCCAAACGACGATGCCCATTCCGTTTATTCTTTATCGGAAACTTGTCACTTACGACTCGTCAACTCGTCATCTTTTTCTCATTTTGCAAGAGGAAGGCGAAGAAAATTATGTTTTCCTATTTCGCAATGGGCGTTTATTTTGATCTCAATTTGCTCTGGTTGGGATAGTTTTGCTATAAAAGGTAAGTGTTGTTGCGCATCGGCCCTACAGTTTTCTTTAACAGCTAGCGTAGGAGGGTATCGCAGAGCTATGACCAGATCGCCATGGGCACTAGGAAGTGTAAAGTTCATACCCGCGCAGTGTAAAGTGCATTTAAAATTTACGACAGAAGAATGTTGTGCACTCATATGCCCGCCGGAATTTCATCTGAGGCTCAAAACACTTTAATTACGATAGCGACACTAAAAAGTCTTTTTTCCAACTATGACGTTTTACTGCAAAGCACTGCACAGTATGTGCTGCTTTCCTGACAATCTCACACATTGCTTCGAAGAAAATCTTGAAAAATTATTCACTCGGATTATGCATTGAAACTTCTCATGAAAATCCCGATTCGTGTATTCAGCACAGGCGCAAGTAACTGAAAGGTTTGAATGTCGACCTACCGGATGCTGCGATCAGCACGAGTGGTGTTCATTTTGGGCAACTATCGGAGAATGCGAGAGCAACGATATTTGGATGACACCTAATTGTCAACTGGCATGCAACACTTGCCCGCCTGTCGGAAACAAAGGTAAGCATGACACTGATTTTCACACTTTGAAATTTTTGTTGCGTTGATTCTGGCAAGTCGTTTTTGCAAAAGTGACACCCACCCTTTTAAAACATGTTTTAAAAGAGGAAAGTTTGACAGGTTGAGTTTACGTCATGTTTACGGACTTGCCATCCTTCACATTCTCTCTTTTCTACCTTCTCGTAACCGAATCGAATGAACCGTAAATCAATTAGAGCGTGTGATGTCGGCCTCGTTTGTGATATACCTAATATACGCGTAAAGAAAAGTTGTCGGTGCTGACCCTTTTTCCAAAAAATTAAACTCCTCCTGGGGTGACGACGCCAGCTGATTCAAGGCCGCGCTATTTCAAGGCCGACCTTCACTTTTAATATTTATATTTTGTCCTGTGCTTGCTAGAACATTTTGAAGAAAGGATGCAAACATCGATAATTTATCTTGAAAGTTAAAAACGGCTAAACACGGTTATTTTAGTTCAATGCACTTTTTCTAATTGATTCAATGCGTCTCTTTGCAAAAAATCAGGTGACTGCGCTTTGAGGCGCAAGAAACTAGCGACGAACTTTCACCAGTTTAGCACATTCTGAGTAGTGCAAACTGCTATAATAGGATAGTAACGCATTAGTCATTTGGAAAGAGAAACCTACTTTCGATAAACTATGGCACTGTATTTGGAATAGGAAAGCCTTTTTCTTACTCATGCGCGACAAACTGTCAATCGACGACCGGCCGGAAGTCAGTCGCGCACGTATATTTATATTATAACTATGTTCCAACTAGGTCGACAGCGCTTTCTTTAGATGAAAACTTGCAGTCTAAGATGCTTATTGTGTCTATGAGTGTAGATAAACTCGACTATTGATGGCCTTATTGGCATTCATTATGTGTTGAAAGGGCTAGCAGTCAATGCGACGAATAAGATGCAGTAGTCAAGCATATGGACTGATGGTGAGACAGTAGATAAAAAATGACCAGTATCTGGATGAAAGGGCAAAAAATATGCAGGTTATTGTTAGGTAGTATGATAAATAGGAGATTTCGCACTATACGACCATTTTGGATGGTGTGCACTTGAGCGACAGAAACTCCGAAAATAACTGAATCGAGCTATTGTAGGATTGTCAACCAGGAGAACAGAAAAAGTGCGCTGTGTAATTCAAGTTTCATAAATGACCTATACGACATTGACAGAATCACGGTTTGCTAACAGAGATGATTCTCAAAAAATGCCTGAATTGGTGCGTTTTCTCCAGAAAAAATCTTTCTAGGAGGTATCATCCAATTCGCATTACATACGCGTCCGCACCATATTCATAAACCGGGAGGCAAACGCACCACAAGGAGCGGCATAACTTCAACATCCGAAACGTCTACGACTCCAACAACTACAACTTCGACTACTACCACTTCAACTTCGACGACTTCAACTACTACAACCACACCTACAACGACCACCACAACCACAACGACCACAATAACCACCCCAACAACTACAACTGAAACTACCACCACACCGACCACAACCACCGAGACGACCACAGAGAAAGCGAGCATCACTGTTCCAATCACAGTCTTACCTCCGCACCAACTGCCCACTACAAGTGGTGCTGTTTTTGGTCCCGAAAATGTGGTATCTGTACAGCCGCCATCATCACCACAACCACCAGCCACTGCCTCGGCTCCATCACCCCAAACCCCAGTTGTTGCTGCCCCAGGTTTGCCGCAGTCAGTAAGCCCGATCACGCTAGCACCGCCAATCGAGCCATCTGGACCGAAGCTTGCGCTGGGCAATAATCCAGCCAGATGCGAAGAGATCAAAAACAACAACCTATCAAACGCCATCTTGATCACAAGACACGAAGGCTTGGTTAGTGATAAGGAAGGTGAGTGAAACGATTTCCTGCTGGTCGAAAGCCTGGGGGATCTAGCATCATCCGCTATATCGGGTCGGTTGGCCCATACACTTCACAAAAAATTAATTGAGAGGCGGCGAGTTGCCAATTGCCGTTGCACGCCTTCTGAAGGGGGGGGAGGGGGGAGTGGTGCACAAATAATTGCATGAATGCGCCTTAGTTAGTGCCTCGTTGGGGTTTCTGCAGGCGAAAAAAATTTTTAATTTCATCCGTGGAAACCTAAAAATGTGTCAAAGGGACATGAATCGCACGCTAGCCGAGGGTTGAACGAAATATGTAGGTATGTGAAGATCCCTTACTCCTAGGATGCTCGAGGATCCAAGACCCCTCTCGCGCACACCTCCTTAGTGGTAGCTGGCCTACCAGTCGGGAGGTCCTCAATTCGAACCCTGTAGAGGCGCGACTGGAAATCGATCCTCTGCACGAAGCCGGCAGCTAGGAGCGTCATCCGTCAGGACGATGTTTCAGCCGTGAGCTAGGCCGGAAGACTTAGTTGGCTGCCCTAAGGTTTTGGCATGGTGCAAAAGGTCCACCGGTCACTTACTCCAGTAATAGGGACCCAGTCGTATTGCACCTGGGAATAAAATTGCACCTCTTCTCCAGAAATAAAAGCTGAGTCTTGCACACTATGCGCTACTGGCAACCTAACAGCTCGAAAAATACCATGCCAGATCGATGGAAGGAGCTTGCCTAGCTAAGCCTTGACTTTTTTGGATCGGTGGTACGGGCTTGGGAAATACAAAAGTACAGTATGTAGGTTTAGCTTCGAGCGAAGTGCCTCGTCTTTGTGCGCCTTACACTTTGCTCTCTTGCGACATGCGTGAGGGAAACTTTAGCAGAAAATAAACCCTTGAACCCTCAAAATACACCCACGTAACCTGCCTGCACTACCATCCTGCTTTTTCAGACACATCATTCCGACGGGTATTCTCTGCTGGCGAGATATTTAGCAGCAACAGCCAGTTTGGCTGCGCTCCACAACAGGATTTTACAGACTGCAGCAAAAATATTTGTTTCAACTTGAGATTCAGAACAATCGATGGATCGTGTAATAACTTTCAAAACCCATTCTTTGGTGCTGCTGCAACACCTTTTATTCGATTAAAGACACCTTCTTACGATGATGGAGTTTCAGCACCGACTTGTAAGTTTGGGTTCAGATATGAATTGAGGGCCTGATTTGAAGGTGCAATTGGACATGCCAGAGTCGGGACTTTCGCACGGAGATAGGATTCTGGGGTCTGATGGAATGTGCATAAATTGCTTAAAAAGCGTGCTGCCAGTCCCCGCAGCTCCCTTGTAGACAGTGTGATATGCCATGTGGTCAGGCGCTAGATGGGTGCAAATTTATCCTGCTGATGAATGGTCACGGCTTCACTGGATCAGACTGCGGCACAAAAACGTGTTTTTCAGCCACAGTTCGAGGTGGTCGGCCAAGTGCCCGCGATGTTTCACGTTTTCTGCTCAGCTCCCCTCAACTGGTCATCAATGATAAATTTAATGCACTAATGATGCAGTTTGGTCAATTCGTCACGCACGACATCACAAAAACTTCACTTTTGCCCACTGATAAATGCATCGGATGCACTGAAATTCCTGGTCGTTGCACGCCGATCAAAGCCGACCCAGCCGATCCCCGATTCGGTTGTCAAAGCCCACCTTGTTGTATGTCCTTCACACGGGCGGCCCCCGTTTGTGGTACTGGAAGCAATAGTCCACGGGCGCAATTGAATGAGAATACAGCATTTGTGGATGCTTCTGTCGTCTACGGCAGTTCGATGACTGATAGCAATCGATTGAGAGATGGAGCCCTTTTGAAATCGACGGCCTTCAATGGACACAATTTTCTGCCATTCAATGCTCAACAGTGTTTGGGACCCACAAACTGCAATGCCAATTTTGACGCGGGAGATAACCGAATCACAATTTTTGTGGGCCTAGCAGCCATCCACACATTATTTCTTCGTGAACACAATCGCATAGCACAATCACTGCAACGGCAGAACCCGCAATGGACTCCGGATCGAGTGTTCCAAGAAACGAGGAAGATTATCGGTGCTGTGATGCAAGCTGTCACTTATAAGGAATGGCTACCTGGCGTGCTGGGCAGCGGGCTGGCGAGTAGTCTAGGCCCGTATAAGGGTTACGACGACAAGTTAAACCCGTCAATTGCCAGCGAATTCACACACGCTGCCATGCGATTCGGACACGGACTAATTCAAGAAAGTTACGATCGATTGGATATCAATGGCCAACCAATCACTCAAGGCGCCATGCGATTTGATGAGGGCGTGCTCAAACCGCAGAAACTCCTGTTCGAGGGCGGAGTGGACCCGATTGTGCGCGGAATGCTGAACACACCATTGAAGAAACCCCAACGAATTACGACAATTGTGACTGAGAAAATGTTCGGAAGTTCAGATTTGGCTGCTATAAATCTTCAACGAGGACGGGATGTCGGCTTGCCGGCCTATAACGACTGGAGAGAATTCTGTGGTTTGAAAAAAGCTAGCACATTCGACGATTTGAGTAGCGAGATATTGGATAAAAATGTTAGGACAAACTTGCAAACTGGTTTCAAGACACCTGGTGAGTTTGCTCGGACGAAATCGTTTTTTAACCACTAACCTTGCAAACTTTGGTTAGATACCATTGATCTATACGTGGGTGCACTGGTCGAGGATCCAGTTGTTGATGGATTAGTCGGACCAACGCTCGCATGCTTGATCGGAGACCAGTTTAAGAGGATAAGGGACGGAGACAGGTAAGGAGGCCAGTGGTTTGCAGAATATATGCGCATACTGTAAACTAGCACGTAGGTGGGAGTGTAAACGTCAAATGAGTTGAACAGCGTACCATTTACAAGAAGAGAAATTTTTTACAAAATTTGCTGGAAGCATGCCTTACCAGCATTGCAGGAAAAAAGGAGACCGCGAGGAGCGTATAGGTGCTCTCAAAACGGCCAGGGAAGAAGGACTCCATGAGACTGAGACATCGTCAACTTGAAGGGTCTCCACTTGCACTACCTTCCAGGCCATTGCACTTTTTCAGGCTGTGGGATAAGTCTGGAACACGTATCTCTTACTATATTCGCATGTTAACCAGGTCCTTTTGATCGTGATTGATTCACGGCGGCTCAAATCTGCAGGACGCCCCACCGTATGATCGCCCGCAACAGCCCCTATCTCGCAATACTTATCGTGACTCCCGTTTATAGGCAGTCAGGTTTGACATAGAAGTCACAAATAGCTCTGCTCTGCATAAATTTTGCGCACACATCACTACTTACAGAATGGCTGTCAATAGGCGCTGTGATTCTGCTGTAAATTTTTGAAAATAAATAGTCAAAGGCAGAGTTAAGGTGCCTAAGCTTCGGAAAGTCTACGCAAAATTGTCCTGCCTCTGCTACGTCGTCGTTACTCTACTCCTTTCCTTGTTGTCATCGTTCCCTCCCTCTGAACTAGAAAACGAGTATTCTGGAACTCAATTATGGCGAAAGCACTTTAATAAAAATATGTTTTTTCGTTGACCCATCGATTCCAGCGATTCGCATGTTGGCTGATCTATTTTTGACCTTCCTAAAGCATACTTTTAGCAGTGCTTCTGGCAGGCTGGTCTAAGCAAGCACTGTCCTATCTGCTGATAAGCATGCCTACAGTACGTAGTTTTTTATATATAGCCAATTAAAGGCTCTTTGTGTACTGGACGGGTGCCTATATCCTTCTTGCTTTACTTCTTGAAAAAACATCACCTTTGCTTAGCCTTGAGATTGTGGCTGAAGCATCAAATTAGTGTTTTGCTCAATACATCGGCTAGCGGATATCTTGATGTCAGCCCCGTCTTCTTGGGTCCTGCACCTCGACCTGTAGCTGCCGCCAGATTATTCTCTTAATTGCAAATAATCCAACTGGCGGGAAAGCCTCCGAGTTCGAGACCTATTGACTGAGTCAGAGTGCGAAAGAGGCAGTTACAGCAGTTTAGATACAGTCACTGCGACTTTGATCGTCTTTGGTTTTTTAACCCAACATACATGCATAGAAGGCTATCAGTTTGACATGATCGTCTTACCCTATCTCCGTGTCTGGGAGCTGCAGTATAAGCGGGACCAGCAAAAGCGGAAAGCGAAGGCAAACTTTCACATGTAGTGTCCTCTGTCAGTGCTCGAGGAACTTCTGTTTCAGGTTCTGGTATCAAAATCCTGCAACATTTACGCCAGAACAATTGGTGGAGCTCGAGAAAATCACCTTCGCAAGAATATTATGCGACAATGCGGATGGCTTCACGACGGTCCCGCCCAAAGCTTTTGAGGTACCGACGGGTTCAAATAATTTCGTGCCTTGCACAACAATTCCAGCTATGGACCTGAGCAAATGGTCAGAGTGACCGGCCTTAGTTCGACGAAGGAACCGAATATGGCTCATCAATTATGCAAATTATTTAAACTGTCACTCAAAGTCATTTATTTTGCTTAGACGGGTGCCACGCCACAGGTAAGGTAGAGAAGGCGTGACTCCTTCTAGTGCGTCTTTTGAATTTCTGGACCATATATCTACATTTTACTTTCTTATTCGTGTTCCTTGTTTGATAAATGCTGCTTCTAATGTTTTTTATCAGGTTTCGATAATGATGGTGAATTATTCATAGTCAGGACCCGTGATGTACCTGTACCTGTACATGCTGTACTCGTACCTGTCCTGTGGTGCATGTAATTTTGTCATGAATTATTTTAAAACATGGCAGCCATGAGTTTAGATGTTAGTTAATACGTTATGAAATTATTTGCCAATTGTCTGCTTCATTCAGTGTTGTTGCCTAGATATTGCTGTACTGGACATTCTTAACAATGTTCGACGGACAGAGGAGCAATTTTTCATGGAAGAAACTGGTCACTTCCAATTTATGAGGTTATGAGAACACGATCACGAAATTATTAATCATTCGCAGATGTCCAGGGTAGCCGTATGCACGCGAGACCAGTTGTAGAATTTGAATTTTCGTGTCGAACTTTTCCTTTGATCGGAATCTGAATCTTGTCCTCCAGATGGTCGCGAATAGAAACAAGGGCCATTGTGAAACTTGCGAGCCTATTCTTGTAGGAGCATATTTATAACTGTCATTGGTCGGTCAGAATAAGGTAGGAAGTTTAAGAATACTTTGAAGTATTGGACATTATTCCTAATGTACGATGAAGCGTCACTTTTTTCCACATTCGTGCACAATTGAATTTTAGGACCTCAACTTGAATAGAACCACCAAGTGACGCAATAAGTACGATACAGAGAAAAGGTGTTGTGTACTATGAGTTTCACTCGAATCTGTGAACTTAGCTGACAGGCAAAGGAAAAGTAGTAGTCGGCTAACAAATTGACCACTGGAGTCAGGGAAATAATTATTCACGATTGTTCTAAGAGAAAATTAAAATTTCAGACCTAAAAGCGGACGGTGTTTACCGTTTTTATTCCCAAAATCAGTGCCTGCTGAGTATCTGTTTTTTATTTTTTAAGTCAGAAGTCCCGTCGTTTTTTCCCGATCTTTCTATCAGAAACACCATGACATTGCACCATGAAGCCGTCCATAGAGACATACTTAAACTGACTCAAGGGGGGGGGGGCCATTTGAGGAGAAATAATCAAAGCAAACCCGTCTAGTCGAGGTGGATCGACTACTCGCAGTAAGTGCGAGCTAAACTCGAGAAGGCTCATCCAGTGTAGTCTCCGTGTCCCCCTCTAATCTTTCGTGTCTCGCCGTGAAGGTGCTTCGAATGCGGACTCCAGGTCCTGTCCAGTATGTCCTCGTCGAGGTGCTCCGACTGAAGCCGCAAGCTGCCGTGTGGCCTGTTGGCAATTGTCAAAGTAGCCCCACTCAAATGGGCAACGTCAAAACATACGGGGAACATACCAAGTTGGTTCCGAATGTGTAAGAAACTGTGCAGCACGAGGCCGAAGCCAACATAACCACTGATCTATGATTTACTCGCATCTTCAGTATCTTACAACAACTGGATATAAGGCAATTTTTCATTAAGTCGTAAAAATGCATGAGATAAATTGACCTCAGGCTGGCACCAACTAAGTTATTATATATCCCTGAGATTACGGCTCATGATTACACATGGGCATACATTTTCAGATTTCTTCTTCGAAGTGGTTGATACCCTCGAGTGCGCGTGTGCATAAAAATAATACATCACTTCGGGATCAGAGGTGGAGAAAATGGTTTTTCAGCACCTTTCAAGGAACACGAGCCTTGGCGTGGTTCATACCCGTTTCGGCGCCCCGATTTCTGCGCTCTCGCCCTTTGGTCTATTCACTCTGAAATATGCGTAGTGGCCATTTAGGGTTCTGCCACAATGACTCCGCTCGTTGATCATTTTTTAAATACACATGTTCGAGTGTCGGTTGCCAGTTTGCACAAAATGCATGGGTACTACATCGGAGACGAACAAACGAATCCATACGGCCACCACCATTAAAACGGTGCCATAGGCGAGGAAATAGGGAAGAAAGTAAAAGTCGGCCCGTTTCGAAAACAATAGCGGTCATTGAATGAAGTCGGGACAAGTTTTCTCACTTTCTAACTTCTTAACTGAACTGGACGCCATTTACGGGTGGCATTTTGTCCATGAGTGCGCAAGTGCATATCCTGCCGAGTGGACACGAGCCTGGGTGTGGTCTCTAGGAATGAAATGACTATGTTCACACTGTCCCCTTCACTTCTCGTCAAACTCTGTCGGTTCGGACATGCAGCACTTTTCGTGATCCGTCTTGCCTGGTTTTCAAATATGGCTAGCCCTACATACGGCTGAGACATATATCTGGTTCGTACAGTCCAAGACCATTGGTCAATTTAATTTTTATCTGTAATTCAGGACTATAAGTATTTTTCGATACTCTTGTCAAGTTTTTACTAGTTTTTTCTCCTTTGTAAAGTTGGGCAGCAAAGACGAGAAATGCGTACTGTATTTGAAGTGATAATGCCCTCCGTGGAGGATGGGGACTGCGCTGCTTCAAGGAAGCTCTATTTTTCAAGAGATAAACGAGTCAAGAATACAAAACTCGGATTACCACTAAATCGATCACCATTCATGTTTATACTGATCATTTTTTTCATAATGATTGTGCCAGGTATACAAATTTTTACAACTAAGTTTTTGTTTTTATGTCCTTAATTTTTTAGCAACTGGCCAAATAAAGCGTGGTTTTAATTGCCGAAGTGGATGCTGTGATCAGCACGAATGGTGTCAATTTTGGGCGAGTGTGGGTGAATGCTTCAATAATCGACGATGGATGTTGCCAAATTGCCAATTCGCTTGTAATACTTGTCCATTTGGTGAGTTATGAATTGAACCCCTTTCACAGCGTGGACATTCAGCACTGCGTTTACCGGTGTAACTTTGGTAGGTGCCTCCCAAAATGCATCCAGGCTGGGAGAGTCTTATTTAATTTGGGCTGATTGTGCATGGTCTAACACTTTTTCCGCAGTAATTAAAAGGAGATCAAGCAAAAATTTATTCAAGAACAAACAGTTTTTTTGACACAGTATTCAAGAGCGCTGATAAAATCTCAATGCTGGCACGCGATCAATGTACTCGCTTATTACAGTATTGCCTTCGAAATGTTTTAGTCGAGTTAAAATATATCTGCATTTAATTCATGGAGTGGAAAGTTAATTTTCCATCAGGAAATATTTTATCGCACATGGATCACTAAACAGGCACCAAGATCAGTTACTTTTAAATGTATAGTGATACACCAAGAATCTCAGCGGCGAGCGGTTGATTCCCGCTCAGGGCTGGTGAAAATGATCGTTTCTACAGTATTTCTTGATTCCAATGTGAACCATTTCCTGCCCCAAAAAATTTCTATACCTGCATTCTTTTCTTCAGTCCGCACCGTCAAATAGAGAGATTATCATTTTTTAACTAGTTTTCGTAGAAGTTCTCAGCCTGACTGAAATTTCCATCAATAGCTGCCTCGGTAATTATGTTAGTCAAATATTTTTATTGTCTTTTCTTTTACACTTGTCCTACATTTTAAACGTGTGCGATTTAAAAAAGGACACCGCTGTCAAAATAACCGAAAGTAACTTTTTATAAAATTCTTTTCCGACTTCTGAAAACTTGCGAGCGTGCTTAAAGCGTATAAGTCGTTTTGAATAGGTGATTTTTCTGATGAATGATTTTGAAAACACGCGAAGATGATGCATCATTTTACAGTGGCCTCGAAAATATGCGGACCACTGCCCAGCAGACATTCCATATTTGTGTGCGCTCGTTGACGGGACGAGGAATTCATGTGTCGCTCTTCTTCGCGGACAAATTATTCTTGTCGAAATAAAAGCGCACACCAAAGGCGGGTTTGTATTTTAGTAATTGGAGCATGATTTGACTCTGCGCGCATAGAAGGCATAGGTGAAGCGTTAATTTTTTTCCAGAAGTGGAAATCAGATAAGATCAGTTTTCTGACTTCGTTGCGGGCACGTGTACTTTCGAGAGCACTTTTATGGTTATTGGCGAAGATAAGAGGGTGTGAAAATGAAAGAGTTAGGGCGAGATAGGGTGCATCAGAAGGCAAAGGGGAGACTGGATATGTAATGAGCAGGTGAAGAAAGAAGCTTAAAAAAAGTATAGCCGCACTTCACCCTTGAGAGCCAGGTCCGACATTGTGTCCCAAAACCCAGCCCGATTCATAATTTGGGTTTTTTTTGCGTCAGCTGAGCCACCGTCAGCAGATAATAACGAGCTCTGACCTGATCTCTTGTCGATTCGCAGTCAGAGATTAGGTCAGCCAGGTCCTAATTTTGAAAGTTTGGTCAGTCAGAATCCATGAAAAAGCCTTTTGCTTTTCGGCAGGGGTGAGCTTGAGTTTTTGGCCGGGTTTAGAGAGTGATTTCTTGTCTTGAAACAGGCATTACTGCAAATTTATTCATATACTACTGAGAAATTATCTTTGCAACAGGCAAATTTTGCAAAAATTTTGGCGGGGCCCCACCCTGCACTCCACCCCCACTCGGGCGATTGGTGCTCATCCTTGAACTCTAAATTGGGAGGCCAGGGAATACTCTTTTACTTACCTCCCAACTCGTCCCTCACGATCAGAGGAGACTTTCGAGTAAAGCCGCTGCAATAACTCAAAATATTTTCAAAATGTGTGAAATATGCGTCATACTGGTAATATACTTCACTGAATAAAAGTGGTTTTTTTGTTTTAGTCAATTTTTTTTAAATATGGATTTTATTTGTTGGGTTTGGGTTCATTAGCGAATGATGTCCGTTGGTTTCGAATCGACGGATGTTGGTGTTCCAAAAACGTACCCAGTGCCCCCATCTACTACAGTAATTCCAAATGAGAGTCGGACTGTGGCGTGACTGAGAAATCGTCTGTCCCTCCGTACATTTCGCAGAATGATGGCAATCCCTCAAAATATTTTCAATGGGTTAGGTTTGACTTTTTAAAAAGGGGTTTGAGTAGTTTTGGGTTGGGCTCGACTTCAAAATTTTCGGGTTGGGTTTGGGTCCATTTGTGAACTCATTGTCGGATCTGGCTTGAGGGCACGGATCTGAGTTTGGTGATGTGATAAAATATGAAGTAGGACAAAAAATGGGTCTACAAATTTTAACATCAACGAGAACTGTTATTTCTTGGCTTTCCGCTAGTCAGAAATCCACATTAAAAATTACGATGCATGTGTCAGATGCGCTTGGTTTGCAATCTGGTATTTTTCTAGCTTCCCATCAAAGATTTCCGTTTCGGCCTCAATTCCAACAACCTCGGCAGCAATTACCCGCGCCCGCTCCAGCGCCGTTTGTCCCGTCGGCACCTCCTCTTTTGCCTTCTCCGGCGCCGCCACCGGAATTTAAGCAGCCTCAGCCACAGCCACAACCTCAGCCACAACCCTTGCCTCTTCCACCGTTCGAGCCGCAGCCTCTTCCGCAGCCTGCTCCATTACCAGCACCAGCACCAGCGTTGGCTCCACCACCAGAACCTCAGCCAGTCTCGCAGCCACAACCTGTTCCGTCACCAGAGGCAGCATCAGCGCCAGCGCCAGCTATCGCTTTACCACCAGAACCCCAGCCTGCTCCACTTCCTGTGTCTGCCTCCTTACCAGCTCCCGCTCCCGCTCCTGCTCCGTTACCGGACCCTTCCCCTGCATTTGTCCCAATTGCTCTTCCACTAACACCCCCACCACTTGCTCAAGCGAGCCCACCACCGCAACAGCTACCACTCGCATCAGCGGCACCAGCAGCTGCTATCAGAGGAGACGATCCTGCTCGCTGCGAGGATATCCGGAGAAACAACCCAAACAATGCCATCAGCCTCCTCCGACAAGACGGCATCCTGGTGGAAAGAGAAGACGTCTCGTTTCGGCGCACAATAACTAGTCAAGATATTTTAAATAGTGATTCCCAATTTAATTGCGCTCCGCAACAGGAACCCAGCGATTGTGGTCGAAATGTTTGCTATAATCTTCGTTTCAGAACCATGGATGGCACTTGTAACAACTTCCAGAACCCTTTGCTCGGAGCCGCTGCAACGCCATTTATTCGATTACGACCACCAAATTATGACGATGGCATTGCTGCACCGACGTGTAAGCCCTCTTATCAGACCAAATTTTCAGGTTCTCCACCTTTTTCTTTCTTAGCTTCTGTCCGAGGTGGTCGGCCGCCAGCGCGCGAAGTTTCGCGTCAGTTCCTTGCGTCGCCTGCCATGTCCACAAACACGGTATTCAATTCGTTGCTGATGCAATGGGGACAATTTATCACCCACGACATTTCCAAGACGGCCCTTTTGCCCAATACCTTGTGCGTGGGTTGTGCAGACACGCCCGGAAAGTGCGCACCCATTCCTGTCGTCGATGAGAGCAATAAATTCGGTTGTAAAATTCCACCTTGCTGCATAGGATTTTCCAGGGCGGCCCCTGTGTGTGGCACCGGCACGACGAGGGCTCGACTTCAACTCAACGAGAACACAGCTTACATAGACGCGTCCATGGTTTACGGTAGTTCCGTACCAGATAACTCGAATTTGAGAAACGGTGCATTCATGACTGTGGGCACCTTCAATGGGCACGGAAACTTTCTTCCTTTTGATAATTCCAAATGCTCGTCGCCAGAAAGCTGTAGCGCGGATTTTAGTGCTGGCGATAGACGATTTGTGATATTTGTTGGACTGGCGGCCTTGCATACACTCATGCTCAGAGAGCACAATCGACTGGCTGCCGCCTTGCAACAGCGCAACCCACATTGGAGTGCCGACAGATTGTTTCAAGAGACGAGGAAAATTGTTGGGGCTGAGTTACAGGTGAGGCATGAACATTCTGCTGTAATGAGTCTGGGTCTACGTTATTGGATGGAGTGACCAGTAAAGCTTTTCATCTAAACTACGTAGCACGCCTCCGACCAAGTCTCTGGCTGAAACGTCACCCCGACGGGTGATGCGCCGCTGCCAGCTTTGTGCAGAGGGTCGAATTCCAGGGGAGCTTGCATAGATATCCCGCTAATAAGAGTGAAGAGCAAATGCTGGTCACCCGAAACAACGTAAGCTCAATGCACCAGCTTACTAGAAACCACATTTTACCAATGGCATTCAGAGATCTGTTGCAGGCTATCACATACAAAGAATGGCTACCAAAAGTTCTCGGTCCGGCCATGGCCAGTTCGATCGGTAGTTATGCGGGCTATAATCCTCAGATCGATCCATCAATCGCCAGCGAATTCACTCACGCCGCCATGCGAATGGGTCACGGCATGATCCAAGAACTGTTCAATCGAGCAGATTCCAATGGCAATCAAATGAGTGGTATGCAATTCGATGATGGGGTATTGAAACCCGAGAAATTACTCTTCGATGGGGGCATCGATCCAATCATTCGTGGCATGATGAGCATGAGCTTAAAGCGACCAAGTAGATTAACGCCTGCAATTACTGAAAGGATGTTTTTCGGACGAGCTGACTTGGCAGCTATCAACGTGCAACGAGGACGCGATGTGGGATTGCAGTCTTATAACGATATCAGAAAATTTTGCGGGTTAAGCCGAGCTCAATCATTTGGTGAATTTTCGAGAGAAATATCGGATCAGGGTGTGCTGAGTCGATTGCAACAGCAGTTTGGAACACCAGGTCAGTCTAAAGCCAGCAGGGGCAGCCATTTTGGGTATACAGTAGCCAGTGGTTGGCCAGGTCCAGTCAAGAAAAATGAGAGGGTGACTGTGCTGCGGACAGACCACGCACGTGCAAGTTTAGCCACCAAACGCAGATATGCGCACTCGAGAATGAAGGGACGCATTGTACGAGACGATTCTCACTGAATCTCATCTCCACAGCATTACAAAACTACACAATGGCTTGGTTGCCCCACGGAGAGCATGGTGAAAAAGCTTCGTTGCGGCTGAATCTACAGCTCGGCTTCGAGCTGTTCAGTCCAGTCGGTCCCAAAAGTCTGGCTTGGATCTGTAGCTGCCTCTGACAGCGCAACAAATGTCGTTGAATTTGTTAGACATTATTTCACATTGTGGCTAAATAAAACACACTTCACATTTTGTGCGGATAAAACATATAGGTTGAATTTTTATTAGGCTTTAGTGCTATAGCCTCTCTAATCTAAAAATACACATTGCGTTCCTCTCTTCCGCAGATAACGTCGACTTGTATGTTGGTGCAATGATGGAAGATCCGATCGGCGGCGCCATGATCGGACCCACCCTTGCATGCATCATTGGTGATCAGTTTAAACGTATCCGAGATGGAGACAGGTAATTTAGTTTCCCGCTGTACAGGAGGCAAGTAATCCCCACAAATGTTACGGATGGGTGGTTGTCTATGGAGGGATTTTTAAAATTTCTAGAATATTAGAGCCTCCTAGCTTTCCAATTTTAGATTCTGGTTCGAAAGTCCAGCCGCATTTACAGCAGACCAATTAGCTGAGCTGAACAAAGTAACCCTGGCTAGGATTCTATGCGATAATTCGGATGGTTTCGAAACAGTGCCCACCGATGCATTCACACTCACTGCTCCGGCGTCTTGCTCATCGATAGCACAAATGGATTTGAATAAATTTTCTGATTCAGCATCCAAAAAATAAGTGTGAAGCGTCCAGTGGATTCGACGGGTTCCGTCTCGCAGGTCGGTGGTGTTCATTTTTCAAGTACATAGTCTTGATGTTGTTTGTGTAAAAAATCTTCTGGAAGTTTAAAGGATTTGCATAATTTTTTTGTCAGAAAGGTGCTTAGTAATAGTCATGTGTAAAGGTTTTGATTTATTTACAGAAAATTGCAGTTCACAAGTATTTGGCTGTAACCTTCGAATATTTCATCACTGTTGTATTTACAATTGTCGGTAGTGTGTGATTGGTGCTAATAGTCAATTAACGGTTCCCTGTCGTGTGATATGTAAATTTTAGCCGATGAAATGGTTTTTGTTTTGTAATATACGAATATAATGCGGTTTTATTCGCGCGAGCTCCCAATATTTTATTCCTCTGTTTAGTTGTCATGGTTTTGCTTTTAGTGCCATTAAACGCTGTTAGAAATTGTAAAATACGTATACGAAATGTGGAACGGCAAGGTAATTTGTGTGGAATGGATGTGGGACGTTGAGAGAAGGAAATACACAAATTGGATACGATTTTTAAAACCATATAAACTTGCTCGCTAAGAGTATCCAACAAAGATATATATTTGCGCTCAGTTAACAAATTGCCTGCAGTAACCAAAATCCAACCTTGTTTAGATCCTTCTTGCATCGATGGCAGAAAAGCCAGCGATGGCCCTAAAGTAATGCTCATTGTGTAATAAAGTTGTTAACCGTTAACGCTATTAACGATATTTAACGCGTTAACGGCATCGTTTTTGGCTAACGTTATTAACGGTAACGATAACGATATCTATTTTCAGAGAACGCGTTATAACGGTAACGGTATCTTTTTTGTGTCGAATAACGCGTTATTTGTGCATACACTACTACAGCGTCAAATTTAAAATCTGCCCTTGTTTCCAGCGATATAGCATGAGATGTCTGCTAATGGGGGGGGGGGGGGGGGAATGTTCCGCATCCGCGGACAGACAGTGTGAGTGTGTCAGTGATTATATGTACTTTTGTGTTTCGTCATTCGACGCCAGCGTGTCATTGGATGTCGCCTGATTGGTTATCAGAAATTTCTTCATTAAGAAATTTTCGATATTGATATCCAAAATAATGTCGAATTTGGGAGTAGGAAATAATACTGATGACAAAGACTGTATTAATATAACAGATCCAGTCACTTTGTATGGCAGCACTTTTAATGAATATGCTCGTGGGACATTGTTGTGATAACACGCGCATATATGCTTTTTCGACCCAAGTAAAATGCAGTAAGCTTGATGTCACGCTGGGTTGATAATAAAAATAACGATATTTAACGCGTTAACGATATATTTTGGAACGCGTTAACGATTAACGGTAACGATATCTTTTTGGCAGGATATCGTTAACTGTAACGATAAACGATATCTTTTTTCGCTAACGATATCAACACTATTGTGTAAGGACCAGTTAAAACCGATGGTGTTCTTTTTGAATCCAATTGTGGCGCTGATAAGAAACAGCAGACAGGCACAACCTTTCGCTTTTTGACCCAAATTAACAAGTGAAGAGGAAACCATAAAAGAGAGCGTTCTGCATTTACAGTATATGACAAAGATAACCGGTATCTTTTCTTAGCTAGCATGGAAGCTTCCAAAAACATACAAATACATGAGGAAAATAAAAATATAGATGGGGAAGTATCCCGAGACTGATCCCACAAGCTCTAATTTCCTTATACTTTGTCCTCAAAATAGTTTGTACAATGATGAAATTATTGCTGGTGAAGTTTTTTAAAGGCATTGTTCAAATAAGCAGGTTTATGCTTTTGCTCAGCAAATATGGAGGCGCTTGAAAAAGATGGGCGGCAGGCGGTGGTGACAGCCATTTTTGTAATTGCTGACCTAGCGAGTCCAAGAAAGGATGGGCGGTGTTGATGTTGATTCGCTGGGGGTTGCCGATCTCTCAGATCGATCGTTCAGATTTGTGCGGGGTACAGAAATGAACGCAGTGTTGGCTCCTCGACGCTTCCAGAACCCATGCTGATCAGGCGAAATCTGAATAAATTTGAGCATCTGAATTGATTTGAGCATTTGATTCTGAATGAATTTGAATCTGTCCACATGCTTTTCTAATAATTTTGATAAAATCTACAGAAGCGATATCGGCCTATAATTACTGATTAATGACTTGTCCCCTGGCCTTGGTATTGGCACAAGTTTTGCTGATTTCCGCATCGATAAAAAAATGCCCGTTTAGTCGATCTATTGAACAAAGCCGCGAGAGCAGGGCAATGTGATGGTGAAATGTTCTTCAAAATCGACACGGTGAGACCGTCTCCACCAGGTCAGCTACGTGACTTCAGTAGACGTATAAGTTCAAAAAGAATTTGCTAGACACTGAATAGTCGGATTCATCAATAGTGACCGACGGGAGTGGCTCAAATATACCATAGTCAATAGATTTGAAATTTCTCGCAAACCGCTCATTGAATGCATTTAAAATAGCGAATAAACCAAAGATAGGGCAGTTCATATCATCCCGTAGAACTGTAGGAATCGATTGGTTATGTGTTGATAGTGTCCTGGAAGCGACCCAAAAGTCGTTAGACGACTGATCATCAGTGAAAGTGTTGACAATGAAATCTCGCTTCGCTTCATATATTTTTTTCTTACATTGGGGTTGCAAATTTTTGAATATGTACTAATCAGTAAGATTGCCATCCCGCTTCCAACGTTTATATGCCGCATTTTTCTCTTTTATGAGGCGAAGCAGACATCTGTTCATCCAAGGACATCGCTTGTCCATGCGAACCAAACGTTTGGGCACATGCTTGTCCAGAACTGAATTTGGAGAGCTAGCCAATTGTTGCAAGGCATCATCGACTGTTGACGACGAGTTTACCAATCGCACAAGGTCCAGGGTCGATATGTGATCATTAACTTTAGCTCAGTCCACTCGTTTGAACAGCGGAATGGTACGCCTGTCAGGCACCCGTTTCTTTAAAGCACCCGAGGCAAGAATCGATAATGTCGAGTGATCAGAAGTGGAAATGGGTGGCATCAGGAGGGAATGAAATCTCACCCGAAAAGGTCAGAGAAAAGGAGTCAGAGAAAATCCTTGTCGGGTCAGGTTTGGGTTTTGGATTTTAGGTTTCGAGTCAGGTCGAGAACACTTTCCTTACCTGATCGGATCTAGGGGCTGAATTCACAAAAAAACGGGTGTAACCTAGAAGAATTGGGTGCAGTTCGATCGGGGGTGAAGGGGCACACATAATGGCCTGAATTCGAACACGGTCGCCCATAACTAGGAGCGGTGAAGGCCTAACCCAATTTAGGCCACAGGCCAGGCTAGCTTGAACGCTGCTCGATGTTAGTGGCCAGAAAATTGCTACTGTAGTAAAAATCTAGCCATGATGGTGCAGGTGCGTGTTTTCTCGCTTTTTATAATTTCGCAACTTTGTCGCTTCCTACGCGACTGTGATTATAAGCGGACTCGGCGATATATGGCCGTGATTCTGTCACTTAAGCAGTCGATGCACAGATGCGAAATAGGTAGGGTTGGTTGCATACAAAATACGCGTACTGTACGCAAAGTTTGTGCATCGCATTGAAATTTGGATGCGTATACAGTATGCGTACACAAGGCAGAATGTGTACGCATATACGAATTGGCAAACTTGCTTGTACGCAATACATACATTGCGTTCGTTAATTAGCCGCTTGAGCCAAGTTAAAAATTAAAAGAAATTTCTTACCACAAGCCAAATTAGCAGGTGGAAGAATTCGAACTTGTAATTTATACATCTTTTCCTTACTGGTCGCAACAAATCCAATATTTGACTAGCGTTTTAGTTCGGCAGCTGTTGCCTCTGAATTCGGCAGAAAATTCAAGAAATATCAGCCAAAGAATCTTTCTTGCAAGTCAATATTTGTCTGACTTTGTCAAATTGTCATCTTCTCACAATTTTTAAAACTTTGTACGTATCCTGATTTTGGTATAGTAAACCTGGCGCCATCAGAATTTATGACCAAATGCAAAATAGAGAGTACAGCCATCAGGAGTTGGATACTTGCTGCGACAGAATCCTCGAATAAGTGAGTCCGTCAATTTTCAACTAACAGTATGCCCACGGTTTCCCAATATTTTTGATCCATAATGGTCAAAAATTAACAAAAGACTTACACGTGGTAAGATAACCCACGAAGCTTTAGGGATCGCTTTGAGGCTGGAACCCTAAACCAGCCACCCCGGAGGGCTCTGCTTTAGTGACGCTGCTCAGTGCAAATGTACCACGCCCACCAGGATTCGATCCCGCAAACTTCCGCTTGCGATCCTGATGTCGTACCACTGAGCTATCAGGGCCACGAGAAGAGAAAAACTAGCAGCTCACTCAAACTTGGTCGAGTGTAAAGTGCAGCCCCTCCTTGCCTGAAGGAAGATCATCCCCCTTGCTCTCACTGCACACTGCTTCACACGCTGACCAAGGCTGCGTGTTATCGCACGTGTGGCCTGACCAACCGAAATAACCAGCTAGGCCGAAAGTTGGATTTCCAGTGTTGAAAGAGTATTGGCGGAGGAACGCTGGATTGCTGTCACGATCTTTACGGATTTTGTTTGACCAATCGGTATTGTAAATTAAGTCAAGACCCGCTTATTATCGTCCGACCCTAATCTCCAGTTACCTGCTATGAGTTTGGAAAACGAGTCTATTTCGCCGATATTTCGAGGATATTAGCCGAGTTGTGTTCTACCAATCGCTAGAGTCGCAATGTTCTTCATGAATGCTGAGATCAGCTAGTAGCTCTATGCACGACTAGTCGATCGTTTCGAATTTCGTTTTCTTATTGTAAGTTTTTTAGGTTGTTTTCACTTGGCGAGGTGTCTTCATGCGAAACATTGGAATTGCTCGACGTGGAAATTCACGATCCAAGGCCAGCAATATTTTCAGTCCAGGACTGTCTTTCATGCTGTTCCGAGCGGTTATATGTATGTGATATGGCTATTTGGATTTCACCGCATAATGAGAGTGAGAATCTCTTCCTATGTCAGGACCAAAGCAAGCAAGCTCATTAGGAATAGATACGTTTCGTTTTATTGATCCTGCCATCAGGTTTTTCTGCACCTCGACCGAATTTCATTCTGTAGATTTGCATGACGACTGATTAGGCATAGGCACGTGCATTATCCTGTTTTGCATTTTGACTTTTAGACTGCATTCCAGTTTTCTTATTTGCACCGATTACCAACTAGTCTTACTATAGGCCGGTGTATTAGGATGGGTATATAAGGAGGAGCCCTGAACATGTTGAGTCAGTTCGTGCTCGCCGATTGCTCGAGTAAAGAAACTACATCACTTCGCATATTCATTTCGATCGCTTTTTCTTCGTTTGTCAATGGCTCGCATCACCGGCGCCCGTCGCAGTGCAAGATACCAGCCATACCAGCGTACATTGGGTAAGCATCATTGAGTGTGGTGTGATTAGGACTGAGGGCTAGGAACACCCCAGCCTAACTACATCACATTGTGGGGGCCGCTCGGTCTTACCCTGGGAAGGATATCATACCCTGAGCAAGTCTTATCATTAGCGTTTTGCCTTATATGGTGCGTTTGTCGCAAGGAGTCAACCACCAGTGTAGTGCGTAAGTCGCAAGGAAGCTACCACCGCATTGGGAGTGCGTGAGTTGCAAGGAGACTACCACTCATTTACTGAAGGTGCGATAGTTGCAAGGAGGCTTCCACCATACTTTATGTGCGCAAGTCGCAAGGAGACTACCACTCACTATCATCTTGTCGCGATAGTTGCAAGGAAACTATAAGCATAGCAAAGTGTTAGTCCTAGGTGACCACTCGAGGCAGTTCTCTAAAAATGGCAGCGCAGGCAGCACTAGATGCTCTAACTGCCGCAATGGCAAGTATGAACCAACCATTTTATCGCATTTGGGAAAATAATCCTTTGACGGGTGAGCTGACTCAGGATATAATCAAGTGGTTTGATCAATCCGAGTATCATGCAAACTTAGTCACAGACATGACAGATAACGTTCGGTTGAACGAGCTTTAGAACGCACTGAAAGACAGAGCTTTGGACGTATTCAGGAATGCGGCACCAAACCGTGTTGACACATACGCACGAGCTAAAGAATTTTTGCAAAACAATTTAGTTTTTCCACATCAAATTGCAATCTGGCGTCAGCAGTTGCAAAGTAGGAAAAAGAAAGAAAGTGAAACAGTAGCAGATTACTTACGAGATCTGAGAACACTCGTTATGCAAGCATACGGAAACGCACAAGAAGCAACTAGACCATTAGATCTCAAAGAACGTTTCGTTAGCGGTTTGAAAGCGACAGATAAGTCTCATTCCAATTACAAGCTGTGGAAGGCAGCTTACATAAACATGGGAAGGACTTTAGACGAGGTAGTAGCAGCAACTAATGCCGCTGAACTAAACCAACGCATGTTTGCCTTGACTGCTTCAGAGGTGCAACGGTCAGTTATCACAAATTTAACACCCGACGATATTTCGAACAGTCTGAATCTGGCCTACGGAAATCATGGCAGCTCACGTGGCCGCGGACGCGGGCGTAGCAGTTCCGATGGACGGCCCACTCAACAACCCGAAGTACCCCAGCAGCAGCTGCCGCAGACGCAACGTCATTACGATGGTTTCAATGGTCATACAACGGGTCAATGTCGAAATTTGGGAGCTGCCAGGCAATTGTTCGTCCAGAATGGAACCAATGCTTGCCTCCTCTGTGGAAAGATGAACCATATCCGAGCGAATAGCCGATTGTACATCGCCTCGAAGAGCCGCCTAAACGGCCAGGAGCCCGTTACGGTACAGCATCAGGTCAGTAGCCAGGGAGCTATTCGCACTAGGTTTCAGACGAACGTCCATAAGCAAAGAGGTAACCGCCCTGAAAATTACAGAAACCGAGTGACACAGGTGCCCGATCACGGAGGCAATAGGAATCAAAGGTTGAACAGGAACAGGAATGGGACTGAGGAAGGTCAGAGTCGACAGGCCACTGCCTCCATAACCTCGAAGGAGCAGCACGTAGCATGGGAAGAAGATCAGTATTTCCCAGCCGAGGAATTTTACTCAGCTGATTTTCACCTGTTTGAGCAGCACGAGGAACATGCGTACATGTTAGAAGACGATTGGGCAGACGCAGAATGCGGATATAAAGGCAGTCCATTACAGGTTATTGCCGCGGACGGCAACGCCCCAGTCAATAATGCGCCAATGCCGACATGTAACGAAATCAATAGTTCAGCCACGAACACGAGTTTGACCCCTGCGGTCGCAAACAACAATGTGGGCACAGCGAATGGTAACAGCCAGGTAAGCCCAGTTTGGCTGGCCGATACCCACGTATATACATTGCTAATGTGGATAATTTGCGCTGCAGTGCGTGCCTCCCAGCCCGGATAACGTGGCTCCCAACCCGGACAACGTGCCTCCCAATCCGGACAACGTGCCTCCCAATCCGGACAACGTGCCTCCCAATCCGGACAACGTGCCTCCCAATCCGGACAACGTGCCTCCCAACCCGGACAACGTGCCTCCCAACCCGGACAACGTGCCTCCCAACCCGGACAACGTACCTCCCAACTCGGACAACGTGCCTCCCAACCCGGACAACGTGCCTCCCAACCCGGACAACGTGCCTCCCAACCCGGACAACGTGCCTCCCAACCCGGACAACGTGCCTCCCAACCCGAACAACGTGCCTCCCAACCCGGACAACGTGCCGCCCAAATCACCGATGGCACCCCTGGACCAACGGAAGTCCTTGGACGCCCGCATAGAAGACATACATCAAAGCGCCAAGGATCCGTAACAAGCAGGAAAAAAAGGCGCGACTTAATTATGCAGAGATCAGCAATCTTGTGCGCAGTGATTGCTGTTTTTCGATTGACCTTTGCCCCGTGTCTTTGGATATTGAAATGTTGCGGATTTTGCGGACAGAATGAGCATAAAAAACGTAGAACGAATCGTATCCGCAAAGGACTGTTCACTAATACTCAAGCGGCAGAACATTCCATGTCGTTCACTCCAGCAGCTATACCAATAGCAAAATTCGTAGCCGTAGACGTTCAATCCAGGGCACTGATGGACACTGGAGCAGGTAAAAGCTTTATCAGTGAAGCATTGCTTCAGACACTCGTGCACAGCCAGCCAGCACTCGAAGTGCGCCCATGCAAGTCAGCACCTATGAAGTCAATCAATGGCACTGCCGCTATCGCACGCCACATTGTCATCGCCGATATCCAGGTCCTGGGGCATGCACTCAAACACCCTCTTTACGTCATGGATAGGTCACCTGTGCCCATGATCATTGGTCGAGTCATGATGGCTAAGAGGGTAAACTACAATTCGATTTTTCACAAAGAATGCCTTTGAGTGGGTTGGGCCCCGTGTCTCTCGAATGCATATGCGTATTGTGTCATAAAAGAATTGCATACCCAAAAAATGCGTGGAAGTTTGCGTATTGCGTATTTTTCCTGTAGTCAGTGCATCTAAAATATCCAGTCCCATACTGTACCTAATTACGTGACCTTGTCTACAAATACAGATAACCGTTCCGAACAGCATGAAAGACAGTCCTGGACTGAAAATATTGCTGGCCTTGGATCGTGAATTTCCATGTCGAGCAATTCCAAAATCGTGTTTCGCATGCAGACACCTCGCCAAGTGAAAACAACCTAAAAAACTTACAATAAGAAAACGAAATTCGAAACGATCGACTAGTCGTGCATAGAGCTACTAGCTGATCTCAGCATCAATGAAGAACATTGCGATTCTAGCGATTGGTAGAACACAACTCGGCTAATATCCTCGAAATATCGGCGAAATAGACTCGTTTTCCAAACTCATAGCAGGTAACTGGAGATTAGGGTCGGACGATAATAAGCGGGTCTTGACTTAATTTACAATACCGATTGGTCAAACAAAATCCGTAAAGATCGTGACAGCAATCCAGCGTTCCTCCGCCAATACTCTTTCAACACTGGAAATCCAACTTTCGGCCTGGTTGGTTATTTCGGTTGGTCAGGCCACACGTGCGATAACACGCAGCCTTGGTCAGCGTGTGAAGCAGTGTGCAGTGAGAGCAAGGGGGATGATCTTCCTTCAGGCAAGGAGGGGCTGCACTTTACACTCGACCAAGTTTGAGTGAGCTGCTAGTTTTTCTCTTCTCGTGGCCCTGATAGCTCAGTGGTACGACATCAGGATCGCAAGCGGAAGTTTGCGGGATCGAATCCTGGTGGGCGTGGTACATTTGCACTGAGCAGCGTCACTAAAGCTGAGCCCTCCGGGGTGGCTGGTTTAGGGTTCCAGCCTCAAAGCGATCCCTAAAGCTTCGTGGGTTATCTTACCACGTGTAAGTCTTTTGTTAATTTTTGGCCATTATGGATCAAAAATATTGGGAAACTGTGGGCATACTGCGTTGAAAATTGACAGATTCACTTGTTTGAGGAGTCTATCGCAGCAAGTATCCAACTCCATGCCATGTCATTGTGGCGCTTCTTTGGATTCCTTGATAGTTTGATCGTGAGACGTTTCCCCACCGTGTGTGGTGGGGAATCGACTTAACTGACGATGAGTTAGACCTGCAAGTATATACTGGTGTGGTTTTATTCCCGTGAGTTCCCAATATTTTATTTTTCCTGTAAAGAGGTCATGGTTTCGATTTAGTGTCATTAAGATGAAACGTGAAACTGTAAGGTAATTTGTGGGGAATGCATGTAAATAGTTGAGAAGAGCATACATATATTGGATATGGATTTAAAAAAGTATAATCTCGCTCACTAATCGTAAGATTATCCAAGAAAATGTAGAAAACACTGCACATGATATTTAGGGCTCACAAAAATTATGCTGACAGTAACCATAATTCAACCTCGGTTAAATCCTTCTTGCATCTATGGCTCCAGTCGAATTTCTTCGCCTCCCAGTGGGACCTAAAAAGCCTAACTGAAAAACTTATCCAAAATGGCAAAATTATAAAGTAACCTTTCCCGCCCCCAATGCCATATGTTTTTCTTGGATTTCCAGGGCACGCAGCGACTCCAATCAAGTGCTTCTTCCAACCAAGGTCGTCGTTCGGGGTGACGTCCTTGTGGCATAACAGGCAACGTTCCACTGAGGAGCCTGCTCTCGGAGCTAAAATGGAACGTTATTCTTTTAAGGAGTTAACCAGGATGGCCAGAATTACTTACGTTGACATCGTTTCTGCACTTGATGACGTTTATATTCCTCTTCGAGCAATGGTTCTTTGCAACGCGGACATGGACGAAAGATGTTTTTTCCAGAACATTCATGAAAATAGTGATCTTTCAATGCCGCAATTTCGACCACCTGAAACATTGCCTGTGGGCTGAAGCTCTAAAATCAGTTCACCCCAGGAGGTAAATGTCGAAATAGCTCATCTTAAGCAAACACTGCCTGTTTCTGAATGCAGAATCCACCAACGTCTACCAACCCTTTTGGCTCCGCGATATCAGCCCCCTTGTAATCTGCAGACACGGCCTCTGTTTTCACGAGTGACAAGTTAGTGCTTGCTAGCAGAAACTGCAAAGAAGACGCTGACGTGAGTTGGACTTCCAGGCAGCTATGCTTTCAGGTTGCGAAACATTTCTTGGGTGCTTGTGATTCCTAAAGATCAGCCTGACTATATGAAAACCCAGGAAAATGGGTCTCTCCCGATCAGAGACCGACTAGAGTCAAGCTTAACAGAATCTTCTTCCCCGCTACTCGTCCTAAGCCCGTTCCCTTGGCCGTGGTTAGGTTGGACTGAAGCAGACAAATCATGTGACCCTCTGCCGGCAGGCCATGGCGAGTGGTAGAGAGTAATCGATGCTGTCCCCTGGCTGGGAAACGTCAACCCCTCGGGTTGATGTTTCTAGGTATAGTCGCGAGAGTTGCCTACCTCCAATCGGAGTTTTTGTCCCACTGCGCGGCCGCACTCTCTCCTACGCCAGCCGGCATGGTTGCAATCACCTGATCATACCTTTTTGCAAAGTTGACATTTGGTTAGCATGGGACAATATTTCAGATAGTGCATGTCCAATGTTTCTTCATCGAATTTCGAGCTGACTTCCCCGCAAAATACACACATCCTAGAAAATTGCACACATTTTTCAAGTACTGGTAGAATGCACGTGAAGCTCTTACGGATGACTCTCTTCTGAACCGCGCGCATTACCTGGGCTTAGACCAGTCTTAAAATGAGAAATATGACGATCGATCCAAAGAAGCATCTAGGGTTTTAATGCTTACCGAATTTGGTGTCTTTGGCCGATGACTATGCAAGCTATGCGATGTCAGTTGTCGCTTCAGCTCATCGTTTTCGCGTTTCAGTTTCTCAATTTCCGTTTCTTCCCGTGTAAAGCTCTGAAAATAGATGAATTCTCGAATAAGTTTCCAAATTCTGACTCATTAACAGAAGTCGTTTCCTGAATTTTTCACCCACAGACATGACCAGTTTCTGCTAGTTTTCCCTCCTTGAGCTAAATTAGCTGGCATTCTGCTCCTTTGGACTCTCGACCTATCTTGGCGGATTCGCGGTCAGGATCGGGATCCTGAACGAACGCTAGCGAGACACAGCAACTGATCGTGAGAATCCCCAGCAAGCATGTAAGGCACACAGACAATGGCAATACCTGTTGCCGACCAGGCAATGGCGCCGCCAAATTTGGTCCCATTTTGCCATCAATGCGATCGAATTCATCGAAAATAGTCTTATATAGTGGCCATTTCTTCTTCGTAGAATCATTATTTCGGGGCAGATATCGACGAACCTTCTCTCTGTTACCCATTTTGTAAATGTGGGACAGAATTCGGATACCCGTTTGTCGCACTGTAGCATCCGTGTGTTGCAGGCAAGAAATGGCAAATGGACAAATTTTATCCTCGGTCAAGTCCCTAAATGAAGAATTTCGGTTCTACCCAACTGCTGCGGTTTTTTGAGCGGGCTTTCTGGGAAAACATCATGAGGCACCCCGTTTATTGGGGCAGAACGCTGTTGTTAAAAAAGGTCCATCAAATTGAACTTACAGATCCGAATTTGGCGCGTCATTGTTGGTGATAATACGTTCTGCAAGTTCAGCATGAGCCTGGTCGATTTTCTGATGCCCGCTTGCTTTAAATGGACGAAGAAAACAGGCTGCGAATGACTTTGCAATCTAAATACAACCTTTTAAATTTTAAAGGGTGTCCAAAACTGCAGCGGAAGGTTTTACTTGAATTTCAGTTTTGCTGACTGCGTTTTCAGCGAATTCCATACTTGTAGGGCGAAATCTAGGGTCCTGCAACGATTCCGTAATAATTACTAGCGATGTTATGCTTAACCTCGCGTATGTGAGCTCTCTAGCAGAGGATTCAAGTGGAAAGAGGTTCAAAATTAAAAATCAAGACAGCAAAAAATCCCTGGGGTGCGGGTCCCGCTAAAGGCTCAACTTTTGCGTGAGGGACTGTAGAGACTTGTGTATGTATCAGCCTGTAGGTATCGCGCATAGATCGACTAGGTAGACCCGCACAGGCGTGCATGTGTCTCTCCTTTTCAAAACGCCACTGCAGCAGTCATCGATTCGATTCAGAATCAGTCATAACCCTAAATATGGACCGAAGTAAACACTGGGGCTTACGCTGACAGAGTCGCCAGCTCTGGTGACCAAAATATAGTAAGTGCGCTCAGAAACCAATGAGCCGCCCATTTTTGCGATTCTAAAAAAATTTGGCATTTTATAATAGTTTTTTACAGGCCTTATGCTACTTACTTGTACTTGGGCAAGAATGTTAATAAAATGTAGCGCAGTACACCAGTTGCTTCCTTGTAGACCTGAAAAACAAACTGCATGGAGGCAATATGGTTCAAAACTACAGCATAGTGCAACAGGGGAGGGATAAAGATGTAACACGCCCGGATCCGAATTTGGTTGGAGTGGCATGACTCACCAAGCCAAGACCAGGGCAGCCATCTAATCCTAAGTCATCTGGCTGGTGCGAGGCTGAAACATTAGCCTGGTGGGTGATCGTCAGCATCAGCCTCGTGGTTTCTCTGTGTAAATATTTTTTAATGCTTGACGCCTCTAATCTTAAGCCCCACAGACTAACTTGAGATGGTAGAACAAGATAGCTCAGACCACCTGCAGACAATTAGACACCAACCTTGCCTGCATGTAAGTCGGCAGCGTGCACTGTAGGCAGATGCATTCTCACTTTCCCCCTCTTAGCTGGTCGACATCCCCACTCGGGTGTGCTGTGGCTCGGGAGTCGCCTTCGCATTCTCTAACTACCCGCTGGGCTTGGTGCCAGCAATGTCAGAAAAGCCATAAACAATGACGTCATTAAAAAAAACCAAACATACATTGAATATTTTGTCCTTCAATGTTTTTTGCAGAAGCTGCATGGTAGGCGTCAAAACATTGTAGGCGTCATCCCTGTCGTGAAAACGATGCTGATCCAGGTAAGCGTACAGATCCTGCAGACCTTGTTGCCGTTCTTGCCAGTGTTTCGAAGTGCAAAGTCTGACCTGCGAGAAACAGAAAAAATACGTATGACAGATTCTATAGGTCCGCGAGATCAAGTGATTTGATATTCGTGGTCACTGATTTATTCCAGTTTTTGATATTATACTTCGCTATTTTTCATCTCCTCACGTGTTTGGTGTGCGCGCACCCACGCGAACATGCGCTGTCTGACGATGTCAAAATATTATGAGCAGCAGGCGCGAATTTCGAAATATTGATTACCAAAGAAGTGCAAAATGATCAAGGCGTCTTGCTTACCATTTTTGGTCCGAATGTATTCATCGCTTGCGTCAGCTGGGACACGTCTTTTGGATGCAGTCTGTAGATTGTTTGCTCGTCATTTTCATTATCGCCCGCAGTCTCATGGTCTGAAACAGATTTGCTGTACAGCTGTGTTTGCCTTCACCAACTTTCTTAGCTTGTCTCTAAAGGCTTGTAAAACAGTCTGATATAAGTGTGTTGTCTTGCAGCCGCGATGGCTCAGTTTAATTTTAAGGCGTTGGTACCGCTTTTCCTGGGCCAGCAACCCTGACCAGGAGGCCGAACTTCTGTTCCAGCTGGGGATGGAAGTTTGGTAAGCCCGTTCTCACAATCCGACGGGGAATCGGTCGTCGACGGCGATTTAGTAAGTCCGTCGCTGGCCTTGTACACCTGGCTCTGGGCTATTCACTCGTACCAGTAAGTGGCGGACGAGTGGGGATAAGGAAACTGGTTCTCGAACGTTACTCAAAAAAGGGTCCCTCTCTTCTCGCCTAGCATCATCCTGGGACACTTGTGCAGGCACAGGATGCCTTCGTGTGGCGGTGCTCCTAGTGGAGACACACACGGGGAAGGTGCCGTGAGAGCATCACCTGGCTGGCGGCCTAGCTTATCATATCATTCTTGACTGCTGGCCGACTATAGGCAAAACGGGTTGGAAGTCCCGTGGGGAACTGGGGCGACACAGGGCTTAACCCACAACAAATTTTAAAATAGGTCGTTTCTAGTACAATAATGTATACACTGTTGCTTATCCTACGTATATACTGTTTGTGCAGCAGATATTCATCAAGAAGGCAGCTCTTTGCTGCCGCGTACTGTACCAATGATTTTAGCTTCCCTTCCTGCATGTAGATACGTCCCCGCAGTACAGCATGGAAACACTACTTAGTCTTCACTTGCAGCCCCTTCTCCACACAAACAGGTGTACTGCGCCGTATAGTTTTATGCGTAGACACGGCATGTACCCACGGTTCATGCATTCTCGCGTCAGTGGCGCAATAAAGAGGCTCTAGCTCGACCGGTCGCCTGTACATTCAGTGGGTCACCAAAGGGTCGTCTACAGGGTTTGAGAGTGAATACGGCAAGGATTCCAGTTTGCAAAACACTGTAACTCGCATACCAATTCCTTCGTCAGGTGGGTACTCGTCGTACCGATTACCATGATCTATGCGTGGCAATTTCGAATCGTTATCATCGCTGAATTGCCTCGTTCTAGCCTGTTGTTGCCTTTGTTGTTGACTGGAAAGAATAGTTAAGAGTGTTACAAAATCATTAAGGGCCATTTCTCCACCCCATTTTGTCATGACCTCTGTCTCCCATCGTTAAAAGAAGGACGTTGCGGAAGATTGTCAAAAAACAATTTTGAAATACTGTATTTGCTTCAGTTAGGACTGAACAGTACGATATTTTCAATGATAACTATCACTCGCTCATGACTAGATTGCTAAGCATTCCCCCAAAATTAGCTGAGGGTCACAACTACTGTAAGCACGACGTGGCGTCGACGTTTGCTACCATTGCAGATTCTTAAGTTCAGGGCGTAGGCAGTTCTAACCTGATCTATCTCGAAACAGCGAACCACTGTACAAATTTCTGGTAGCAGTCGCACCCTCATCCAATCTGTAGTTAGGCTTTTTGCGAGCTGCTCACCTGAGACAATGTGTCTCATTTTACTCTTCTTCTTTTACATTGCCTCGTGTTCACTTGTGAGTACCTTTATCCCCAAAAAAAGTACTGTAACATGGGTCCACCCCGACTCGCATTGTTCTACAATGCTATGCTGCATATTCCATCTCAGCTACGCTACCAAAGCACCTGTAGAGGCGGGCCTGGGTCGCGGAGATCGATGCACAGTAGTCAATGACTTTTCTCGCAAGGGAACATCGCCAGCCGTCAGGATGAATTTTACAAAACCAAAAATTGCGATTAGTTCCTGGGTGTATCAAAAACGTCTGGCCAACTGGCCAACGTCTGGCACTGTTCAGCGCTCAAAGTCCAGCGAAATTTTTGAATTCTTCTGGATTTTTTTGGGTTTTTTGAGGAGGAAACCCGAAACCCGAGTGTTCGAGAACACTGCGCGGTTTTCTCAACACTCGGCTTTCTTATGACACAAAAGTTCAAAAATCTATGGCACTTTAGGCGCTGACCACTGGTCCAAGCGCCTCCAATATTTCGCACAGAGCTTTCTTTTACATCTAACAAGGAACATATTACAATTTCTGGTTTTGCAAAGTTCGGTTGGCGATCTTCCCTTCTCAGAGTTTATCAAACCCCCACTTACTGTCTGATGGCGGGCAAAACCATGTTATCTCTGTCCAAATATGGGTTGCTTTTTGAGCCAGAAACTGGACGCTTATGAGCTGGTGCAGACTCGGAACGTTTCAGTCGGGATGGTGGTCTCGATGTCTTTGGAGAAAGATGGTCCAAGCCGAGATCACGTTTCTAAAGGGAAGGTAACCGTGTAACGGATTGAAGTTGTATTCATAAATATTACCACTAAAGACATCAATGATTGTTGATCCCTCCCTGATCATATCGATCAATTTATCAGAAAGTGATTAGCACATACCCTTTAATCGGAACCCCCCAGATTTGACAACACTTTGCCAAATGAGTATAAAAAAATCAACTTTTCGTTTCTCCAGGGACAAAAATAGAAGGATTGCCGTTCAAAAGTGAAAGAATATTGGAAAAAACTTCAAACATAAAAAAAGTTTTCCCTTTAGCATTTTGACCTTTTAAAAACCACGAAGTTGGGACTATTTGAGTGGGATCTATTCGCATCTAGAAAAAAAGCCTTATTGCGACTGGAGGCTGGCTACAGGGCGAGTGCATGAACCTGATCATGATTTATCATTGATCAACCTGGGAATTATTTGTGCCCCTGATAAATCATGATCTGCACTGTCACTGTTTATTTCTCACGTGAACGCTTCAGCGCACTAAGATCGTGGGACACACAGGAAATATAGCATCAGGCTGATGGCTTTGGTTCAAGTATGCGCCTGATTTGGCCTCTGCGTGACTTGATCACAATATCTAATATGGGCAGATCGCACAGCGAGTCTTGTGCGATCATGAGCGGTGCCCACTGATCGATCGCAATCGATTAACGATCAGCACAAAGTAACGTACCTCTTCCTCAGACAGCAGTTTCGACAATTCAACATCGTGGTATGTCCGATTACGAATTCCATCCATTTCGTTTTTGTAATGCTCGGCCTTGTCATAATCTTCCTCCTCGATTGCTGCTCTTTTCTCGCTGTGTAGTTTGTCAACGCGTTCGGCGGCATAAAATTAAAAGTTCCTTGATAAGTGAGCTCAATGTGTGATATCCTTTGTAGTATTAAAACAAGGTGAATAAATTTGAATTTCGCGCATTTTTTACAAATACAAAGTCCCTCAGGTCCCTCATTGATCTCTAGGTTTTTGGACAAGCAACTTAGGCGGGAAGTTTAAATTAGGGATATTCTTTCCTTACCACATGTAATTTATCAATTGCTATTTTTAATCGCTTGGCTTTTTCGAACTGTTCATCTCTAACAGCCGCTTTCTTTTTGACATCCAGCATGTGGATGACAGTGCGCATTTCTTGGCCATAGCTCATTCCGTACATTATTTTCATTTCTTCTGCTTTCCTAAAACGACTTATCAGTTTGTGCAGCCTGTGCCAGATTTTGGATGACCCGCTGCAGTATATCTATGGATTCCAGGACTCAAATTCTACAGTAGTCAGGTCGCACTTACTTGGAGTCATAAGGCCGTTGGTCGTGAATTGAGGGGTTAATGTTCCTCCTTCCCCGCCCCATCCTGTTAAGCGTGGACACTGGCGGTGGGGGCGGTGGTGGAAGAGGGGGCGGAGGAGACGGCGGTGGCGGTGGCGGCGGCGGAGGAGGTGGCGGCGGCGGAGGAGCACCTGCTGGTTGCGTCTCACGGTGAGGGATGACAGGCTCGAAGTCAGTTTCAGAATCGCTGGCGTCGCTGTGCTGAAATTGGAAGCAAGGTAAAAGAGAAATGAGTGGGAGAGGGAAAAGGACTTACCTTTGGTCCATTTGGATAGCCCATCACAGTCACGTTCATCAGGGCAACCTGCGGTGAATAGGGCATGGTCAAGATAGCATATTACAATTGGGGGACAGCATATTACAATTGATATACAGTATATGTGCCAGTTGAGGCACTATACATACACTGTACAGTAGCATTGTGTCAAGTTGCTTTGTTTGTCTTATCATTCGATTTGATACACTCTCTGCATTCTAGACGAGGCAGATACCTATCGACTTGGTGCTCCAGCCTTCTATGACTAAGCGGCCAGGACTGGCGGTATGTCTCGCAATGGATCAATGCCTGCTGCATGATGACACTATCAAGAAGCATGCACCACAAAACATTGCAGCAGCTCAGACGCGAGGAAGCCGCGGTGGCTCACTTGGTTAAGGCCTTCGCCCCGCATTGCTTGGGCCAGCAACCCTGACCGGGAGGCCGCAGTTCTGTCCGGCCTGGGGACGGCAGTTTAGTAAGTCCGTCGCTGGCCTTTCACACCTGGCTCGGGGCGACTCACCCTCGTCAAGTTGCGGACGCCCAGCGAATAAAGAATCAGGAAACTGGTTCCCGAACACCAGTCGGGAAGGTCCCTCCCCTTCTCGCCCAGTATCATCCTGGGACGCTGATGCTGGCACAGGATGCCCTCGCGTGGAGGTGCTCCTAGTGGAGGCACACAGAGGGAAGGTGCCGTGATAACTGGTCACCTCACGGCCTCGCTTATCTTATCATGACTGCTGGCCGGCTGTAGGCAAAACGGGTTGGAAGTCCTGTGGGGAACTGGGGCGGCACGGCGGGCTGGGGCCTACCTTACGAAAATAAAAAAGCTTAGACGCGGGCGTAGCATAGTCCTACCATAAAGCCGACCATACCGTCAGTGTACACAGTACGAGACCCATTGCCAGCAGGAAGGTTGCTGTTCTGGTTGTCTAAACCTGACATTGAATGCACCTCAATCCCGCTCCTCCAACGTATGTCCACCTGCAGCCAAAGACCTAAACAGGGATTGACCCCTGCCCCCCCCCCCCCGACAACAGGTATGTCCTTGGACATGGATCCAACACCATTTTTGTCAGTCAGTTATAGTCAAAGGCAGTGACTAAAATTACTGTGTCAAGGTTTTTACACAATCTTGCTTCTATTTCTTATTTATGTTGTAAAAGTTTGTTTTACTCCTCAGTGTGATACATATCACGTTATATTGTTCAATGCGCTTGAAGTTCGCGCTAAAACGACTTTCGCGCAAATTTTTAAAGAATCAATTTCAGAAAATGGTTTTAACTCATTTTTTGTCCGTCTCAACCTCGATCCCCTCCCATATGGCTGGTTTATTTCCATATCTGTGACCCTTCCCCTTTCGCCAATGCTAGTCCCAGCCCTTCCAATCCCACTCCATCTCTCACCTGACTGAACGGATTGTGCTCATTTTTATAATTCTCATGGACCATGAACTTAATGAACGATCCACTGCTCTCGACTCGGATATTCTTCAATTCCCTGGTCTTATAATCAGACTCGGCATTGTCTTGGAAACTGACTGTGCCCAATTTGTTATAAGTGGCCTTGGACCACGATGTGTGGTCACTGTGCGCACGGCCAACATAAATGTCCACTCTGGTGGCTGAAACACAAACCCTTGTATGATAGATGGGTCGCCGGGGAGAGCACTTACGAATGAAAGTATGGTGGCACAATAGCTGCATACTTTCCACGGTCGAGTGTTGATGTAATTTGAGCACGATTTCCTGCGGGAAATGACAGTACCTGAAACACAGCCAAGGTTAAACGATGGGTATGGCATAGGTGTGTTCGTCTTGTGGACCAGGGTACTTGGTTGCCTTCATTGGCCGCTGTATGGGGATCTCCAGGCGAGACGGAAACCTGTCTGGTTGATGTATCTGGTTCCTGATGAGGCCTGCTGAAGTTTTTCTGAAACCGGGCGCTTCCACAATGTTAGGCAAGACCTGACTAGATTTTGAGCTTGGTGTGGCCCACCAGTCCACAAACATGTTGTTATTTGGGCCTGATCATGAGGGCAGTCTCTCGGACATAACAACAAAACCAATTTCATCATTTCTGAATGAGGGTGGGCTCCTGCAGGGAACGGACCAAGTCGTCAACCAAGCAAGGCCTGTCTCGAAGCATCAGGGTCATCCACCCACTTCCATTCTCATACACGTACAGTATGAGCCCCTCCAAGGCCACCTCTGGGTTTTAAAGAAAACAAACTCATGTTTATTGAACCACATCACTAAACGCAGGCATTATCACTGGTGGTTGAACGGACTACACATCACAAAACCCATATATAACAATTCAAAATCTGAAAAAGGCGGGAAAATGTACATTCGAAACTGCTCCTCCCATTGGCCCTGTCATGCACGCTTTCCCATCTCACCAGCCCCCACCCAATGCAACCTACTTTGACGACACCCATCCACTTCCACTCCTCATGGCCGAATTCACCAATTCCACTTCCTCCCCGAACGCATCATCCTGGCTCGATACGTAGACCACGCGATATTGCAGTCTGTTAGGCTCGGAAGCCATTCTTGGCATCGACTGCCTTTTCCAGCGACGAGAGCAGTCCCCGTGCTCGCCTTGCCTCAGTATCCTCTTCATAATAGTTACCCCGAGCAGCTGGCATGGGAGTGTTGCCACGTCGAGGTCTGTTGCCGGGTGACTAAATACTTACCTCCGCCCTAATGAGCGGGCGGGCCACTCCAGAATCCCATATATAAATAGATACGACCGGGCAAACTCAAAGGCGGCACCCTGTTGAGCTAAGAGGTACAAATAAGAGCAGACTAATTACAACCGATCACAGCTGCAGTTGCCGAGGAAACAGATTTACACACACCCTGGCTGGCACCTCCTTATTTACATCAGTACCCTTGCCAAAAGACGGCGCAATAACAAACCAGGACAAGAGCAGTCGATCGATCAAGTTTGTCACGAGATACTTCAATTACAACAAAACACTTGTCATAAGTGAGGAAAACAATGCATCGCCTACAATAGGCACTGTTGAGTGCACATATCACACCAACAACACAAGAGTACTGATCAAAAAGGGAACAAAACTGAAATTGATTGAGCTGTCACTTAGTGCCAAGTTCATAATGGGTGTCCACCAAAATCACACGAGCTGGCCCACGCCCTAGCAAGAAACCTGCAGCAGGCCCTACTGTCCTCTAGAAAAGGACAGCTCGCCCAGGGCGCTTTATCAGGATTCAGTGGAACGCAGTACAGCCCGCCAACACCAGAATGGACTTTACGTGAGCACCCATCGGATAGAAAAAAAAAATCTGATAATACCAGCAGTAAATTTCCTTGCCCATGCGCGCACACCATTCATCATAAACAACGGAAGAAAGGATGGAATTCATTCAATTCTTTTCCTTCCGAAAACTACATCCAAAGTATTAGCTATTTTTCACAGGCACTCAATACAATACCCTTCCACCAACCTCAGATCGACCCTCCACCGGAGAGCTCGATCTGGTCTTTCTCCACCAGAAGCGACCCCCTGGTCACTCCAACGACTCGTCAATATCGTCTTCTTGTGGTTCAATAATCGTTATTTTTTGAACAGTCTCTCGCAAATGAGTTTTCACGTGTTTCATTGCGTGATCTTTGCGAACAAATTTTTTTCCGCAAACGGAGCATATAAAATTCTTTGCGCCTAAAATATAAAAAATGAGATAAAACTTAAAGAACAAAGCTTTATGAACAGAAGGACTAACCATCATGAGTGCGTTTATGTCGTCTCAATTCGTCCGAGCGAGTGAAAGCTTTAGAACAGTTTTCAAAGTCGCAAGCGAATGGTCGTTGGCCGAAATGAGTACGGAGGTGAGCTGAAAAGCATTGATTAGATCAGTTGGTGTTAATGTAACCAGCGCACCCAGGCGGTGGGCGTGGGAGACAAGCAGCTCCGACTGGAGGAAGGCAAGTCTTGCGATTACACCTGCCATAGAAAAATCAAATACTACGAGAACTACAACTCTTTACATTATTTAAATTTAAAAAAAAGCGGGAAAATTAGAAAATGATCCCCCTGCCATAAGCACTTGCTTTAGAGAAAGGAAGAGAATCGTTTCGTAAACCCAAGCCATTCTGATTCCACTAAGAAAAACAAAGAATCAACTCACCTGTCATGTGAGAACGCTTGACATAAGCTTTATCGCAACCTTGGTGCGTACACTTGAATCGTTTAGGGGAAGGCGAATCAGTTTTAGTCGTAATATTGTCCTGCATTTGCTCTGGTGCATCTGTTTCTTTCTCGATTACGATCGATCGTTCCGGCTCAGCCGACACTATCTTACTGTCGGAGAGAACTAGAAACAGATAAGAGTCAATTTAGTACTGCTGGATGCCAGGATATTCTGAAAGGAGAATTCACCATCCAAACCCGCAGAGTATACCTACGCAATTCGTTAAAGCAACCGAATGCTAATGCCATACGACTACGAATACAAAAGCCCAACCTACAGTAGAGTTGACCATGGGCAGTTTGTCATTTTCTAGCCGACCCCCAAAAATGTGAAACCCTGGACGAACGCTAATTAAAACATACCGATTGTTTCCGTTTTAGGGTTTCTACTCTGCCAATCGCCCATTCTGGCGATAGTACTCGCCGATTTCTGCGTCATATCTCGAACAATAATATTGCCGTAGACCAAAACTGGTTTAGATTTCTGCCTCGTATTTGTTGCGCTTGGACAATTGATTGGTTCATCATTCGATCGTATCCCATTAATAGCCGTATTCGGCTCTAAATTTGACACAACATTGAACGAATTCACTGACAGAGAATCGTTTAGATTATTGAAATTAACCGACGTGTCCCCATTATTAGAGCTGCCGGTCAAAGCTAAATACTGTTCGTACGGTATTTCGACAGTTTGCACGCTACTTTCTCCATTAGGTTCCAATAATGGAATACGAACAGTGATCCATTGTTGAGCAGAAGACTCTGTCAACCCATCGTAGACCAAAAAAGGATTGGGAGGTTGCTTATGAAATGAAGCTGTTGACGATTCGATTGGTTTTGGCAAAATTGGCCGCAAAGACATTTTCTTGTTTTTAAAAGATAAATATACTTGCAGATAACCCCCTGTGGGTGCAGCCGAACTACGTATACAAAAAAGGAAGGAAACGCCTGCCAACGCCAGGATAAATCGCGCGCGAAAATGATGTCTGCTCGTCACTGTCCCAGTAATAAGAAGTTTCAGTAAGCAAGACTTTTTTATGTTTATTGTTCTTCTTTCTCCAGAAAGGACTTAGCGATTACTAGTTTTTGAAGCAATTCGTTTTCATTGCTTATTCCTGATCTTGAACTCTTTATAGATCAATTTTTACTTTGAGACTGAAACTTTATTTTATCGTGTGGCGATACAGTTTTAAAATTTAAAATTAGCTTCATTCGGCCATTTGCCCCATCTACCGTTTTTCGAGAATAGTTTACGAAATTTGATTACAATTAGGCTATTTGTTCCTCAGAATACTTTGATCGATTTTGAAATTGGGTATCAAAACGTAAATGGCTGCCGCGAAAGGTTTTGATTCTATGGATTCATTGGGGGCGAGTCCAGCGTTGCCAGTTGGTGGTAAATCTTGTGTTTTTTAATGTACCTTCTAGTAGGAAACCGTTAATTTTGTTTTAGCGTATGAATCGTTGTTGAACGAAAATCCAAAAGAGCGAGGGGAAAAGAAAAAGAAACAGAGGAAATCTACTCGTCCTTCAAGTAAGCTTACAATTATTTGTTCCTCGGAATTCTTTGATCGATTTTGAAATTGGGTATCAAAACTTTTTGAAGCTTTCTGAAGATTTCCTGCCTACTCGAAGTAGAATCGACAAAATTAAGTACACAGATTTGACTTCAAAGTATGGACAATCGAAGTAGATTTGACTGCACTCAAGTCATTGTGCGTTCATCACTGATAAGATGCCACAAACAAGACATCGTATTGGAATTGAACGTAAAGTCAGTAAATGAAGTCATTTATAAACATACATAAATCTGCTTTGGTGCAAGGAATTTTTATCATATTTTATATTTTTGTATTAGTGTAACATGAATTTAATACCTAATCATGTATCGGCATAGAAAGAGAGAAGGAGGCAATTCCACCCTGGAGCTTGGCCAGCTATAAAGTTGTCAAGGCTTCACTATGCATGTTTCTCTCCCTTCCCCTATCCTTCGGGTCTTAGAAAAAATACCTCTGCCCTTGAAGTCCGATAAGAAATCATGACCCTTCCCCTAACCCGATAGATTTAGGAGAAAACGGGTGAATTATCGCTTGTTTGTGGAAAACTGCTACAAGTAAAGTTTTTCGTTTAAAACAGCCAAATTTAGAAATGGTGAAGGCATTTGAATATTGCAAGCTACTTCTCCTTTGCCGGCTGGGCCTTGCCCACAATAGTGCAGATGGCTTTTCATTGGAGTCATTGATCAAGTTGGCATTTTACTAAGTTTTCGAGCCTTGCCATTTTGCAATAGAGTTTACTCTGAACGAGAAAACTTTTTGATGTTTTCTAAAGTTGTCATCAGACAGCTGATAACGGCCTTCAATCATTGAGAAATGTGGATTCGGTTAAGCTTTTCGTTTTCAGTTTACTCCACGCGTCAGGAACGTTATCTTCACGATGTCTTACTGCCATCAGTCGACGACGCGTTGAACGAAGTGGTTATGCACCGGAAATGCACATCTACTGCGATTGATAGTTTAGAAGAGCAGTATTATCAATCGAGATTTCAGAAATTTGTAAGTGGTTTGCTTGTATTTTCTTTACATAGATACTTTCTGAGATTCAAAAGCCTGGCCCCCAAAATTTTCTTCCAGGATACTGGCTTGAGACAGGAGCGCCTCTGCAAAGGTGCTATCAGAATTTGAAGGAAGCTTTTTTGTAGTCAGGTTCTTAAACGAGTTCTCTCTTTAGCCAATCGGATCTTTCCCTAGCATCGACCGATCCGATCCAGCCGATCCGCTTCATAGAATACAAGATTGGTGGGGATGACGTATTTGGCACCTAGGCCTCACCAATCTGCCCTGTTTCTTCGCTGTAACTCTATCAGAGCACTGCAAAGACACGGGAGAGATAACCAGCGCCTAAAAGTGTGATTCAATGCTGATTTTAGAGAAAAAACTGGACTTTCTCATTTTAGTATGCAGCTCTTCATCATTTCCCAGCAGATAAAGCGAGAAAAATTTTACTTGCCGATCCAACAGTTGGATCGGATTGGGAACCGATCCACCCCCTAGATCGGTTCGGCCGGATCGGTGGATTGGTCGATGCTAGATCGTTCCTTACAGGAAGTTTGTCGTGATATTTGAAAGTCTGCTTATTTGGCGACTCATTCGTATTTTTAAAATTGCAGTCTACATTTTTCTTGAATATCCGCTTTTGTTTTGTTTCTGTAATCGTACCGTTTCAGACCTGCGGTCCAGTGGAGAATGACGATTTAGAAGAAGCTCTGGCTCGTATACAAATGGCCGAAGAAGAAGACGCGAATTCGGAGAATAAAAACAAATTCGAAAATATTCTGAAGGAAGTCGAGAGTCTTACTGCTCGGAAGGTAAGGACCCTCCTTCAGGGTTCCCACGAACCCTGAATGTAGCGCTCGACCGGGGATAATTTTTTTTCGGGGACGGGGTTAGTCTTTCCCCGTTCGGGGACGGGGATGGCCTTCGGCGTTTTTCGGGGTTGGGGATCGCTCCGGCGGGGACGGGGTTGAGGAAAAGCAATCAGTGTCAAAGTCTGCTTATACGTTTATTTCTTGACATGTTCTAAAAACTCCATGAAGTTTACCCTGCGCTTTTTACCAGAAGCCTTCACATATACCGTAAAGCTATTGCGGTTTAGCAGGGACAAGAACACTATCAGTGAAGAGCCTGGCCAAGCTATTGCATGTCGATATCATCTTGCGCCTTAAAATTATCAATGACGTCAAGGTGTTTATTATAAATTTTGCACCCTGAAAATTTCTTGTCATCATTGTCAAAATACAACGACGCTTCGGACCTTTTTCTGCTCAGACAAAAGTACAGCATCGACAGACAGCTAGCTAGCCCCAACTACCAGCACTGACCTGCTGATCCCACCTGCCCATATGCTCGCATTGCACATTGTTTCGTCACACCACACAGACGGCACAGTATTTTTTATAAGTAGCAATCTTACATCATCGCGCAAAATGCTGACACTACGTTTAGTCGGTTTTTTCGACTGTCGAAGGCGGCAAGTTTTCGGGGTCGGGGCCCCGGTCGAACACTACCTGAAAAACCTGAAAACCCCTGATTTTCAGTCCTCACCCTGAAAACCCTGAAATTCTGGATTCTCTGCCCAAAAAACCTTATACGCTTGTGCGCTATCGCGACCAGCGTCGTCCTTTCTAGTCCGAATTTAGAACTTGGAAGGTAGAGTCGTCCGCGTCAAATATTTACAATGGTTACCAAAATTTTTGAGTTTTTGGCTTATTAGGAGCCTTAAAAAGCCATATTTTCAATTTCTAAAAGTCCGTGGGAACCCTGCTCCTTAGGGGCCGTTCAAATACGACGTCGTACGCCAGGGGGGGAGGGGGGGTCAGCACCAAAACGACCAAAAACGACAAGGGGGGAGGGGGTCAAAGGAAAAACGACATCGTTTTTACACTAGGTATTCCAGCGTTTTTCCTCCCTTTCGAACTCTTCTGCTAGAGCCTAATTGCGGTCAGATGAGCACAGGTCCGTCACTTTTGGGTAACCCAATCATGATAGTTTTGATTATAATAATGTGCATTGGCCAGACTCAATTTGTTATAGGGAGCGGCCGCCTTGGTGCGGCGCGGTTTTCGCATTTGTCTCTCCATATCAGTCAGTAGCGCGGCTGGACTCACCCTGGGTTCAATCCCTGGCGATGGAGGTCTGTTTGCGAACCATGAACCCTCTCTGACCTTGCACACCAGGGCGTGAGGGACTCAGCCAGTAACATAGAGGTGCTACGAGTGGAGAGACGGAAGCCAAACGAGGAGACAGTCTAAGGGGCAAGGCTCGAAGCCAGCCCGCCATCGTCCAAAAAAGTCGGTGTCCAATCGATGATGTCCTCGTGTGGAGGTGCTCCTAGTGGAAACGCGCAGAGGGAAGCTGGTGTGTGAGCTGGTTCCCGCATAGCCTCGCTTAGAAGGTTTGACTGCTGGCCAGCTGGAGGCAAAAACGGGCTTCGGTCCAAAACATTGTTTAAAGCAAAAAAGTTAAAGTTTGATAAAGAATAATGTGCTCTGTCATAAAGAGTTATTCGTTTTGCTTTTATACTGCTATTCGATGTTCGACGAGTGCATTTCAAAAATTGACTAACAATCTTTGGGAACTGAAGGCGTAGAGTCAAGCTGTGAAACCATCAGCACATCTTACCTCTGCCAAATTGTTACTAAAATCAAATTACTAAATGTCTCTGCTGTAAACATTCCGAAAAACATTGTTGGAATGTATACCAATATGAGGATGGGAACATGTGGACTCGTACGAAGTATGGGCATGAGCAGCGGCAGGGTGAAGTGCGCCGATACTCATGAAATTTTTTGAAGTATGTCTTTACTCCCCCCTTTGCAGTTAAGGGGGGTAGTGGCTTGTACGACGTCGAAAAGGGGGGGTCAGGCGCAAAACGACAAAATACGATAGGGGGGGAGGGGGGGGGTCAAAAATTGCTGATTTGCATACGACGTCGTTTTTGAACGGCCCCTTATAGTCACGTTGGGAAATTCTCAAGTTTTTCTTTTAGTCTCGCGGCGATGCTACGAAGGAAGTGAAAGAAATCGAATTTATTCGTAGCATACTGAAATAAACATTTGCCCCCGATCTGTGCATGTATCGGTCAGTGGCACGACGCGATTTTGATGTATTTTTTAATCCGCTCATTGAAGCCCAATTTGATTCGTGTAAGTAGTTGACTGACTTGTAAGCTGCTTATGATATTTTGGTGCAAATGTTTCATGACAGGAGGATTAAATGTCCAATACTATTGTTCTCATTGCACTTTACACGGTAAGATAGGGACTAGAAGAACTCACAAGGAACGCGATCAATCGATAATCACACCGGAATAGGTGCACTGTGCTGGCTATAGTCATAGATATTGTGCGGGTACAGTGATATCTGACTGGATGCTTATGTTACACTGCCTTCCCATAGGGGCCTAGGCCAAACCCGCCCGATCCACTGCTGGCTCCCCCGCCAACAGCGGCCGCTCCTGCAGCGGCTGCGGAGTAGAGTGTCAAATTGGTTGGACGATTGCCATTCGCGGAGACGGCAGCGTGCGGATGATGGAAGGGGGAATAGGGCGAGACCGTGGATGTGAATAAACTAGCCGCGGCTGGCGATGGCGATACGAAATTCATACGTTGATAACTCGGCCAACATTGACCCATGGCTGCGGCTGCTGTAGCCGTAGCGAAATCGTTTTGGAAGCGAGCGGCCGCAGCGTGATGACCAAACAGATCGGCTGATGCAGCTGCGGCGGTAGCGGCCGCATTTTGTGGCTGTAATGCTTGGGCGATACCTTGGAAATCGAATTTGTAGGCGTACCGCTTTCCGTGCACTTTGGTCATGATGTTCTTGTCGTAATAATAGCGTAAGGCGCGGCTTAATTTGTCGTAGTTCATATTCGGCTTGCTCTTTCGTTCTCCCCATCGTCGAGCTACTTCATCCGGATCGACCAGTTTGAATTCGCCACTCGTGCCTTCCCACGTTATGCAATCGCCGTTTCGACTGTCGGACAGAAGTTCAAGAAGGAATTGCCACAGCTGAATTTGGCCACTGCCTGAAACACAAACGCGTCACGAGGCACATTGGTGTGTTGGTAATGCTGGGTTATCTTTTACATCTCGCTTGACGCGAAGTACATGGGTTGAAGGTTATCCGACTCTTCTTTCTTGCACGACTTACTCGTATCCTTTCTATCATCCTAGGCTGAGGCTTACTAATCTGGCCTGGTATTTCATTGCAGTAATTGCACAGATAACAGACAGAAGTGTGTTTCTGTTAACCGTGCTTTTTAGTACCCCTGCACTTACTGCAGTGTATTAGTGCCGCTATGTGCAGCATGAGGCAACTTTCGAAAATCCACCCACGAAACCCCCATCAGTTGCTATGCCCCCTCTCGCGGCTTTTTGCAACCGCAACGAAACTGTGTGCGCGGTCATGAAGCGCTGCCTCTGCGTATGCGACGGGCAGCGCTTGCTGGGCATCAGGCTGATCAGAAAGCAGTTACGAACGGCTGAAGCGACTTTCATGATGAAATAATGGCCTTTCTTTAATACCTGTTTCGATACCGATGTCGATGGTAGATTGTAGCAAGCAGCGAGGTTGGCCGCACCTTTCTGCGCAGTTCTCGTCTGTTGGCACCAAAAACGTATCTGCGGGTGCGTTATTTTAGGACTTTGGTGGGACCAAAAAAGAAAGGCGCTCGACGGGCGAAGGCCAAGGTTTTGCCCACTTCTTCGTCATTCCAAGCTGTCAATATGAAAAAGTTAATTTTCAATTGTCAAATATGTTCAAGCAGCTTCGTCAAATGTGCCCGAGTTCGACCAGCATCGACCGACCCGGGTGTGAGGTCACCAAACCGACCCGACCCGACCCAGGGTCTGGATCGGCCCGACCCGATCCAGAACCGACCCGATCCAACGTAGTATTGCGCCCACTCATTTGTTTTCTGGCATGATGCATTGTTTCTTCAATCGATAACCATCGATAACAAACACCCGCAGTCAGGAAGAAGTGGCTGACGGATTTCGAACAAAAACGGAGAGGGGAAGGAGGAGGAGAACTTTAGGACTAAGTTAACGTGATCGTCCCCTGCCTCATGCTGTCTGAACCGACAGCGTAGAATTTCACAAATTTTTACTGTCCGACTGCACCTACAATATCCCGTTTCGCTTCTAGACTTGACTTCTTAGAGTGGAAGGTGGCCGGTATGAGGACAGCTTTTTAAATGTATTTGGGCTGGGCCCCCCACTAACCCCAATTTCCTAAGGGTTTTGCCAGTTTCCAGCCAGCAGTCATAATGACGGGTGCGGCAGTGTGTGAGGCGATCAACTCACATGGCAGGCTCCCTCTGACGGCCTCACTTAGAGCTGCTCCGCTGGAGCATCACCGCCGAGGGCATCCTGCGCCAGAATCAGCGTTTCCGGGTGATAGAGGGCAAGAACGGAAGGCCCCGACTGGAAATTAGGAGCAGTTTTGCAATCGAGGGCACCGCTTCCACCGCCAATAGAATTCCTGGTGAATCGCCCACAGCCAGTTCTCTGAGAACGGGTTTCCTAAACTGACGTCTTCAGCCAGAAGAGAACTGAGGTGTTTCAGTCAGGGTTGCCCCCAATAAGCTTCTCACAAGCCAAAGGAGCCCCCACGCTCCTATGCGGACAGAAGTTAGATGGGGTCGAAACTTGCAAAAAAAACCGGCGAGGTCATGCATGGGCGGCCAGTCCAATGGGTTAAAGTGTCGATCCCTGCATGAAGACATGACTGGACGCCAGAGAAAAACTTTTGGCGGGAATTCAAAATTCCGATCCGGCCGACCCACAGCTTGGGTCGGTTCCCCCAAATCGATCTGGTCCGGATCGGCGGGTCGGTTCGGCCGGGTCAGTGGGTCGGTCGATGCTGGGAGCTCGATGACCTGACAGCAATGCACGGCATTTCCAAATCGAGTGGCCATTTTCATTATTCCTAGGATTTCTTCGACGAGATGATGAATCTTCTATCACATTGCTTTGTCAATAAGGATATTGGAGGGATTGACAATAAGTCTGATTAGCAAGGCTCTGATCGTGACGCGAGTCACTTTCGATGTACAGTCGAGTCCGCTTAGTATCACCAGCTCCGGACGGGAAGAAAATGTGACTTTATCCGGACTGTGGCTAAAACCGGAGTACACTCTGGAATAGCCAAAACTTTACTTTTATGCGTCTCATCGCCGTTTCGTATCATTTTCTTATATTCCTAGCGCTTTTAAAGACGAAACACTTTTCAAAAGTTTTTGTAACCAAGGAAATCCAAAATATGAGGATCAGTCAGATCGAAGCTGAAGCATGAAGGTGCCAAGCGCCTTCGTTCAAGCGTTTTCTCGCGAGAAATCCTAGTTTTTGACGATTTTGCATTTGTTTCAGACTGACAAGAGTGGAAATGTGACTCTTTTCTCATACTTATTCCGCTTGGCCTAGAAATTTATGTGACAGTAAGCGGACTAAGCCAAATTCAGCGTGATAATAAGCGAACTCAATATGCACACTAAGTATAGGGAAGAAATTCGGGACTTTGAAAGCCTGTCATACTGTAATAACCGGACTGTGACATTATCCGGTGTGACTATAAGTGGACTCGACTGTATTGTAGTTGGATTGTGCAAACATTTCTTGTGTAGGGCGGTCAGTTTTTGGCAATACGTGTATCTTGTAACATTTGGTTGAGTTTTTGGTTTGTTCCAGTCAATTTTTTCTAACGCGCTAGAATTCCTCCATCCATTCCGAAAATTCTTCTTTCGTCTTGCATGGCAAACGGATGACCACGGAAATCGTTTTCTGACCCGATGGGATTCACTAATGTGCATTCGAGTGAGTCGGGTAGGAAACTTTTTTACACGATTTTCCATTTTTGCGTCATCGAGCATACGATATAGAAAAAAGCAACGAAGTTGTTAAACCGCAGCTGTGCAAAGTCCGCAGCTGTGCAAAGCGGCTGCGACCTCCCATTGGCTGCGCGACCACGCACACAGTTTCGTTGCGGTCGCCAAAAGTCGCGAGAGGGGGCATAGCGACTGATGAGGGTTTCGTGGTTGGATTTCCGAAATTTGCCAGGATGAGATAGAAAGGAAAATGCCTGCGGATCGTGATGGCGTCTGTCACACATGGCGGCCTACAGTACTCCATTTGAATAACAAGGCCCTGCCTTTTCGATCCTATGCCCTAGACTGACATCTAATGCGCGGTGGCTGGCCTGTTCATTATCTGCTTCATTTGAGCGGCCTTCACTCGAGAAATCTCTTCTGCTCACTGACTGCTTTTCGTCTCCTTGATTGGACTCGAATCGATTGAACTAACAAAGCCCACTCGAGGGAAACAGTTGTCCAACATCCAGCCAGTCTGGCCAAATAATGATATTTAACCGTGTCAACAGAATGGTGCGCAGGAGAAACCACCAGTACCTTCGGGACAAAACTGTTTCACTTTGGACGCCATGAAATACAGCATTCGCATGCCACAAAATTCAGGAAATCGGGACTTTGCATATTCGAAGGGCAATTATGTATTGAGTGATAAGATGCTTTTAGAGTTTTAAGTGCACAAATTCAAGCCGAGTCAGTGAAAAAAAGCTTGAGCGAAATATTGACTGCGTTCAGCGAAATATTGACTGCTGGTTGTTGATAATTCTCGTTATTAGAGGGCTCGGGCTCCGTTTTTCCTCGAGGCTACAGACCATTCAGCAGTGGCCTCGTATGGGGACAGCCACGAATGGCCGTTCCACTGCAGAGCCTACTTTTATGCCTGTATAGCCTTATCACCATGTTCACTCTGCCGCCTGTGCCCCTTTCACGTGCGCAATTTCGCGCCTGACGACCGCGTGGTCTGTGCCTGCTTATTCCGAAATTGTGCTTGCAAAGTCTTGGCTTACTCCCACCCACCCCAAACCTTTCTGATCAAAGGAAGATTTGGAGGATCATTGGTTCGAAAGGACTTCAACAGGCAGAACCAAAACAGGCATGAAAATTGGTTCTAGAGGAATGGCCAGCAGCAGTCAGTTTGTCAAGCCTCGTTTTGCACGATTTGCGAGGGTCCTGGGTCCTGGAGTTTCAAAAATAGGGAACATTAGACAAGAAGGGATATAGAGGAAGTCCGGGTTTGTTGGCTTTGTCACTTCTCTGAGGTCCTCGAATTCAGTAACTGCGTCTTATCATTCTGATCATCCCTCGGATCCGAAGGGTCCGAAGGGTCTGCAGTTTCTGCTGTGCACATTGCAGAATGCTATCGTGCAAAATAAAAATTCAAAGCGGCAAGTGAACTTACCCGCACTAGCCAGACGACTGCTCGTTGGACCCAAGATTTGATAAGGATCTGAAATGAGGTATTTCAATAGAACAAGCAAATCAACGGCACGACCGCCTACTGTAAGTATGAGATTCGGATCTCAGTGACTGGTGTGTCAGGGGGAAGGTGAGTGTCCTGCAGATCTGCAGTACTGTACATAGCTGGGATTACAAAACCTGTGATAGAGAAGCAATTTTCTCGTTTTTCTCAAAAGCTAGGATGGCCGGGAAAACGAATGTAGACCCGCCCGGTTTCGAACCGGGGACCTTGAGTGTGTTAAACTCACGTGATAACCACTACACCACGGGTCCTCCCTTGTTTGGAAAGTCTTCTCGGTAGCTCGCACGAGACACGGCTACACACGGTGAGCCTTGTCCCACAGGTGAGCAAACCATGGGGGGAGTACTCGTGCGCCTGCTGATGGTCATTGTTGCCTCTTCAGTTCCGCAACGCTCCCCCGATGTCAATGCTATCACCCATAAGACTCCCTACGCACCCATTCTGGCCGTATGAGCTCGTCTGATTGCGCTGTCGAGCCATTATTCCATTATGGGCATCATCTCGGCCGTGTCTCGGCTGATTTGGGGCCTAGTCGAAGCGTGGAAATTCCATAACGGGCGGGGTGCTTCGCTCTTCCTTCCCAATTGGCCATAATTGATGTTTGGCCCACGAGGCCGTTCATTGGCCACTCAACCAGCACACTGTTACATAATTGAACAAACCCTACTCTGATTCAAGTAACGAAGAGCTATTCACAGCTCGCCTCAATCGCTCCCCTCCCCTTAGACGACGTTTCATGGTTGGAAACTGGCAAGAACACGCAAAATGGGCGAATCTCGGTCGATAGAGTAGAAGGATGGTCATAATTTTGAACGAGACTGTTTTGAAAATAGGAAAATCACCAGCAAACCATAAAATGGTCTCCAGAACCCATTTCCGTCCATTCCAGTCACTAGTGCCTGTTGCTCTGTCTCGGGTTACAGTATGACACTGAGTCGTGTAATCGATAGTAAGTCGGCATGGTTTGACCCATTTCAATAAAATATTCACATGTGGCGTGTGTGAAGAGCACGCACGATCGATTCGGGTTGAAAGGGGTCAGCCGACGACACGAGTCAAACTGAGAGGCTTCTCCTTTTTAGGAGCCAGATAATCGTCGGAAAGAGGCACACGCCGAGCACGATTCCCCTTCATTAATACAGGCGCACGCCCGTAAATACAGCAAGGCACCCATGTATTATTAGTCTTCATTAATTATTGCGAGACCCGAGTCCCGTCTTGAAAGGAACCAAAGGCAGTGTGCCCGGGTGGCATACTGTACTCTCCACTAGGTTTAGATCAGGAAAAGCAGTCGTATGTCGGCTGCAGTGAGAACAAACTTGCCCCTATGCTGATTCTGAGCGTTCATGAGGGAGTATGTATGTACTACAACTAATGCATCATTCTGCTCGCTGTCATAATTTCACCAAAAATCACTGCTGGTGATAGTGCCGTGAGTCACTGTAGCTTGAGCGGCAGATATTATACCCTGTCCGGTGCACCGATCCCCCCCCTCACCCCGAGATTAGCGCGTCTTGAATAGTACAGGGCAGATGGTTACTCCTCACGAAGGGCTTGATGCCAACATGTCCCCTACTGGAAGGCCAGGAATGTGACGCAACTACTCGTGTGCCACTGATCTTACAGTACAGTACAGGCTGATGCATGGATGCTGTCTAGCGTACTTGACATGCCCATGTTGCAGCCATAAAAAGGAGGTACGCGCACTCCAGGGCGGGGACATTAGACCTGGCCTACAGTATGCCCATTCAGTAGGTGCGAGAGAACCTATGTTGAGCTTGCTGAGAAGCTAGCGGCATCAAAAGCAAAGCGACCATTTTAAGCGTTGGAGGAGCGAGTACAGTGACTCAGAATATGCTCGCATTTACAGTATTCTAGGGGTGCGATAAATGCGCAAGGATCAGACCAAGCTGTAGTTCCCAATGCGGAATATTGCACTGCACCAGAGAAGCTGTGCTAACCTACAGTAGCCCACAGCCGTGGCTTGAACCTTCGTTAAAATATCACTCAAACCTTTTGCGGACCCCAGAAAAGAATGCATGTGGCAGCACTTACCTTGTTGCGCATTGGCAGCCGCAGCTGCAGCTGCTGCCGATGCCGACAGATGAAATGACGGACAACTGAAACAGGCGGCCGCCGCGGCCGACATTGACCCAAAAGCCGATGGCGCCAGTTGGGACTGTTGCTGGTGCCCACTTGCGCCACTACCGCCGGCCGAAGTTGGTGGTGATGAACAGTCCAATTTAGTCGAGCCGACACCAGTTCCGTTGCAAAACTGGCTGGAACCACCGTTGGAGGCGAGTCCGCACTGACCACCTGACGAGGACGAGGATGTTTGGAAGTGTGATCCGAATGGGCTCATGAACGGGGTCTTGCTGCCTGGTGCCGACTGTTCGTACAGGCAGTTGGGCATGGCCAGAGCCGAACCCATGCCCCCGTTGGGTTGAGGACGGGCGTAGGAGAAGGCGCTGGCCACGATAGACTCATTGTTGTCGTGCTGGTGGTGCTGCTGCTGGACTTGAGTGCCGGGCTCGCGCTTGACATGGTGATGATGGGACTGGTGCTGTTGCTGACCTGGAATGTTGGAAGTAGAAGAGGCGGTGGTGCCGGAAACGACGCCGCTGACGGCATTTTGATGTCGGCCCGAGGACGGGTTGGCGTCGTAAGTACCGGAGATGGTAGACGCAATCCGATCCGAGCCAACTTGACGTTCATTGCATTCGGAGCCATCGCCGACCGTCGACGGCAATCGGGCGCCTTGGGCGGCGGCGGCGGCCAAAGCGGCTTGTTCATTCTTTAGGCCTCCGGAGGACGTCCGTTTCTCGTCCATGTTCTTGCTTTTCTCCCCTCAAAACCTTGGCTTTGGGAAAATACGTCCCTTTTGGGCCAAAGCTGAACTGTGCACTGGCGGCACGACCGGCGTCCTTCCTTCCTTCCTCCCGCTTTATACCCGACTGTCCGAGTCGAACCCAGACCCGGGCCTCCTTCCGTCCATCCGAGCCAACTTTTAGCCCGACCGGGGAATGGAGCAAACGGAAACGGATGCCCCGGGACGAGAAGGAAGGAGGAGACCACTGATCGATACCCACTTCCCATCCCCCAATCCAAACCCTTCCAATCCCGGCACGCGCCTGAACGTCGTTCGGACGTGCGTCGCATAGCTTTTATCCCGCCACACCGCTTAACCTTTGCAGAAGGAGAAGAATAGCCGAATCGGCTGTGCTGCCATCAAAAATTCATTAAACATAGACCCCTCCTCAACACTCCTTCATATCATTGCTGGCATTAGCCCGACCGCACGACCCGCCGCAATTACGCAGGTCAATTATGCCTCATAAGCCACATAGCCAATAGAGGGCAATTACGGAGGGCGGGAGACGGCACGACGCTGGGCTAGCATTCGGATAGGAAAATTAGTCAATATGCTTGCCCTTAGGTGACGTGTTGAACCATTAAACCTATATTTTGCATTTTTCTCGTATGGTTGACTAAACACCGCGGACGTGCTACTGTAACTAATTTCAAGTGTCACGATCAGCCACATTTTAAACGAGAATTTATTTAGTATAGATGCAGTCATTGAGATAACTAGCAGGACACATTACACCACACTATGACAGAATGGAATGAGGAATGACGGATAGTGTGAGTGTGCCGCGGCTTACTGCGAAAAACTGTAAAGCTGACGTTGGTGAAGAACGAACACAAACACTGGCACCAGTCACTACAGTACACTGTATAGCGCAGACATTCGCGCGACGACACTTGCTCAGTGAGTGCTGTGAGAAGATAGTGAGGGTGAGGCCCTGCTCAAGACTCAAGATTCTGTGCAAGTGCAGCTTTCGAGACTGCGGACAGTCCCAAGCAAAGTGTGCTCCCCATCAGGAAAAGGCAAACAGACAGCACACCACCGACTCAACACGACTCGCCGCCTCGAACACTAGCAACAGCGATAATGGCGTCCTACAACCTAAGCAGGCTATTGCTGTGTTTTCAAAAACAATGCAGTGCCAGCCAGAATCCAGCGATCTCTGTCTCGTCCGCACGGCACAGTCATTGACACAATCACCCGCTCTCTATCTTGGCTGCTATACACCGGCAATGACACCGATTCTTGCGGGCGATACGTGTCAGCGGTGTCCTAAAAGTATTATCCTTACAATATTGAATGTTGCTTTGAACTAAACAACACACTCACTTTTGGCACCCACGCCACAGCCACTGGTGGCATGTTGGCGATAGGTGGAGAATTGTGAGCATTTTCGCGCAGGCTAGCCCCATCAAATGTGGCCCCTTCGATTTGAAGACCAGTTATATTAGCTGTTAGCTTAGCTTCCGGAACGCTGCCCGACCAATTGACCACAAATTTTAAACCGTCCATACTTACGTTCATTTGCCTGCAACGGGCAAAGTATGACGTTATGTGCGACACATCAGGCAGACCCAATAAAAATCCACAATCTTGTGCCCTTCTACTACGCAAAAATGTATTGTAAACCACCATCACTCCCGCTGGTGACCACGTTTGTAGCATAAATTAGAAACTGCACGAGTACGATCCTGTGCTAGAACTCACCCTGGATTACAAAAAATTGCTTCATCATGCCATGATTGCACCGACCCCTGCCATGGCTAAAGTCTTTCACAGCCCTTACCTCGCACTCTGTTGCCTGAGGGCATTCAAAAACGTATCTGGATGGAACAATTCGGATATGTCCAGAGTGTCGTTCAATAAATCACCCGTTCCTTCTACTTTTTGGGCCCACCGTTGAACTGCCACCGCTCGCGACATCAGAGCAGGCAAGTAGATCAGTGGATCTTCGGGGCCTTCCCACAACGATTGCCAGGCAGAAGGCGTCTAGAATCATGCGTGGTGGCAGCGTAAAGTGATTATATCATAGTCACCACGCTTACTTCCTGTTTCAAAAGTGATGATGCCAATTGTTTCACTTGTATGGTCAGCAGGCTGGTGCCTCGAATTGCGCGGCTCAAAGCGGCCAATGTGGCATGTATGCGTTGCACGAGTGAGACGGCATTGTAACGTTCCAAGCGTATGAATGCTGTCAATGGTTTTTCGTCTTCACTGTCGATTGGTGGTGATAATTTCATATTGTGTAAGCTAGATCCCTGAAACAAAAAATGCACTTTACACTGCCAAGAATTTAAAGTATGCAATAGAAATCGTGCCCTGAAGTGTTGCCATTACAGACTGGAAGCACATACGAGGGGGAGGACCCTGATGAAAGCAACTAATTAAGCGTCTCAATCAACTCACTTGATTTAATTTCTTCCACAAGTTCAAAATCGGTGTCAATGCGGTTGACCAAGCCTCGCGATCGAATTTCAAGGACGTGGTATCTTGACGGCGAAGGCGACGAAGTTCAGTGATCACTTTTTGCCCCTCCATTCTTTCCCAAGAGCAAGTGATGTTGGGTGGTAAACCGAAAAACTTTGGACGATCGTCATCGGGAAATCGATCGATTATGTTCACGTAATCCTGTAATTACACTAGATTCTTGACAACATAAAATATAAATCTAGGGCACCATTCACTTGAAAGTCGGTCGTATTCGGTAGTTGAATCTCGTCACACAATAACTGCCGAGCTTTGGCAGAGCCAGCGATAGTTTCCGAATTGAAATATTGTTTTAGATAAGTCACCAACACGTTCATATCGAAGGCATTGTCCACACGCCCTCCATACACCGCGCTCTCCATCAACCCGTGCATAAAATCCCATTGCACCGAGTCTGGAAAACCATACGTCGCTAAAACACCATCACACCTTAGGCATTCCAAGTCTCACCTCCTGTCGCCTTGCTAAACAGGGAATCAATCACATAAAATCCAGCCTTCAAATCAGCGTAGTTGAATTCGTAAAATTTTGACCAACCCTGAAAATAAATACAATGCAAAAAGCAGTCTGAAAAAGGAGTGTCAACCCTTCAAACTACAACCATCTATGAATACATCAACTCAGGGGAGGGGTCCAAATGGCAGTAAGGGGTCCATAGCCTGGGCATGTGTCACTTCGATTCTTGAGACAATGCATGCAGAGAAGGAGAGGCAATATTTTATTGCAAGAACTAAAAACCTTTTTTGTAACGAGAAATGCAAGTTTGCACAAAAATTTAAACCTGAAAATTGGCGGGAAAATACATGTTCATTCAGTAATCGAGTGTTGCCCGCATGCCTGTATCTCTACACGCATTTGTGCGCACTGTAGCCTTTGACCAATCATCACAAGTTTTATTTTTTCTCCTGTATTGCCAAGGTCCATCTTACAGAATTTTCCCGCTACCTTTTAAATTAGATTTTTAAGGAAAAATTTTCATCTGCTTTTTACAAAAACGCCGCCTTCTAGCGGCAAAAAACTTTTTGTGAGTACATCATTAGGGGTTGGAGTAAATGAATTCTTGAGATCGAGAGCACACAGGACTATTGACAAATTTTTAGCCGATCTAAACTAGGGGTCCTTCACCTTACTGGTGCGTTACGTTTGCATTGAAAGAGCAACGATCACTGATCGTCAGTGAGAGCGTCACTTCTCAGGTTTGTTTCACATTGTGCTGTACCTGTGGAATGTAAGTCCTCCTCTCTTGGCAAATCGCATGGAACCAAGCCAAAGCGAATAATGCTTGCGCTCGAGATACGGGCGTTTTACTGACAGCCGATTCACCCCAGTTGGCGTATGTTCTCTGAAGATTCTTTTTGATTCCTGGTGGCGCCTAAATAAGAAATTCAACAATGCATTTAGTATGCACACTGGGTTTACCGCCTGCCATGAAGAGGGTCATAAAAGCAGTCTTACTTCATAAGTAGCCTTCAAACTCGATTCTAACAACACCGTAGGGAATTTCGAATGAGCCTCAGTTGTTAGCCACAAGCGGAAACTATCTTTTGGTTTCAGTGAGGCAAGTTCCTAGAAAAGTTTCCATTATTTACAGCTTCTGTACCCTTTGCTTTTCATCAGTTGTTCCCTGAGTCCACACACACACACACACACCATATCATGTTTTATCCACTTGCCAAACGCAGGCATGGGCCGCGATGACTCATGATCAGTTGGTTGGGGTATCATCCCGCATTGCTTGGGTTAGCAACCCTGACCAGTTCTGTTCTGGCCAAGTGCAGCCATGCCTGTCAGGCGAACGAGAGAATGTGACCGAACGAACACTCCAACAGGAGCGGGTAAGCCTGACCTCTATTCCTACGGCTGAAACATCAACCCGAGAGGTGCCGTCTCCCAGCCAGATGTGATCAATAAGTCTCTCCCTCTGGCCATGACCCGCCAGGCAGTGAGGTTGCATGAGGACGGCAGTTTAGCAAGCCCGTTCTCACAAGGGAATATCGCCAACCGTTAAGTCGAACTTTGGAAAACGAAAAATTGTAACATGTTCCTGGGTGCAAAAGAAAGCATTGTGCAAAATATTAGAGGCGTCTGGCCAACTGGTCAGCAGTGGTCAGCGTCTAAAGTCCTGAAGTTTTGTGTTGTAAGGATGCCAAGAACTGAGAAAAACAGGCAGAGCAGAACATGATAAACATGTAGCCAAGCATTGAGAAACACATGCGGAGTTCTTTCCAAACTCGGTTTTTGGGTTCCGAGTTGTGTTGAAGCTTCGAACACTCTCGTTCCTGTTTTTCCCTTACCGTTAAGAAACCCAAAAAATCCAGTAGAACCAAAAAATTTCATGTATTACAGGGCCTGACAAGTTGGGTCGTCTGTGCAATATTTTGCACAGAGCTTTCTTTTACACCAAGGAACATATTACAATTTTTCGGTTTCCAAAGTTCGACTTAACGATTGGCGATTGTTCCCTTGTCAGACTGGGAACTGGTCTTCGACGGCAGTTTAGTAAGTCCGTCGCTGGCCTTGCGCACCTGGCTCTGGGCGACTCACCCGGCACCGTCAAGTGCGGACGCCGAACGAGTTGAGTATCAGGAAACTGGTTCTCGACCACAAGTCGGGAAGGTCCCTCCCCTTCTCGCCTCGTATCATCATGGGGAATCCAGTGCTCTCAGTGGAGACGCGTAGAGGGAAGCCGCCGTGAGCCTACTGGCAAAACGGGCTGGGAGTCCAATGGGGAGAACTGGGGCGGCGCGGGAGCCAACCGACAAAAATTTTTAAAAATAGCTTGCACCCGAAGCTCAGGGAACCAGCCTTATGTCTTTTTTATCAAGGGGCTGGGCGGAAGCCCTCTAAAATAATTGGATAGCCTCACCTTTTCCAAAAGGGGCAGCCATGCGATAACCAAGTGCAGATTCTTCAAACACAGCCAGTGTCCATTTTGGGCGCAGTCCCGCAAGTGTTGAATAGCGACTTCTTGTTGGCCTTGACCCATCGCCACCTGAACGAAAGGCTTTATTGTAAACATAGACAGGGTTCTGTAAGAGTCAACCCGCGCGAACCTTATCTTGCCAAGTGGATTTTATGTTTTCCAGGCAATGCATAAGAGTGCAAAGATGAAACAATATAAAAATTTTTTCCACACCTTTATACAGTAAAAACTGCGCCCCAAGATGATATTCCCGCCAAAAATTTGAATTTATTTTTGTGTACATTTGTGGGAACAATGAAAACTAGAAAAATGATACTCAACAAAAATTTCACCAAAAATGTACGTGCCCCTTGGTACCCCTCAGAAAATACAGGCTTGCGTCCTTTGCTCCGCATATTAGGATAAAAATCGCTAAGAACTTGCGTTTAGCAACAACTTTATGGAGTATTTTTCAAAATTGACCCTGAACTTTCGAAACTATGAGCGCATAGTGCAGCCGCCACTCGGCACGGGGTCGATCCTAATAGATGCTTCATCCTAAACTACGCGACTACCTGGAAATACTTGTCCAAGCCCAACACCGCCTTCGCCAAATCTTCCAATTCCTGCGACGGATCGGCGCCAGGGCTAATTATAATCATAATTGGCTCGGCAGGCGTGGTTTCTCTCTGATATAACTGCTTCAGATCCAAGGCAGGTGGCTTCAGGTCTTTTAGTCCTAAATATGAGGCTCAGAATTTTGTTGCAGTATAAAACTTAGGGACTCCTTACCCAAAGACTTGACAGCAAAAGCGCACATGGCAGAATGCAAACGATCAGGGCGCAATGTCTGAACAATCAGCAATTGTTGGAATGACGTGGTTTTCTTTTTTATGTTATTCGGCAATGACTGCTCGCATTTACTGCTTTTTGCAAATTCAGACCAAGTACTCGCGTCTTCCAGTTGCAGATTTTGATAGAATGTAGGGAATGCGGCCTGAAAAATATGCCTAAAAATGTGTCAGCAATTATAAATGTGCCTCCGGATTACCCTCAGCTGAGCAATGGCTATATGCCTCTCTTCATCGATCCAAGAGGGCATTCCAGTTGTAGATATGGCTTCAGGGTTTACTTCGCTGGCTACTAAACCAACAAACGCTTGCCATTCCTAAAAATTTTCGCATTTTCGATTCCTGGCGGGAAATTTAAATTGCAAAATGGTTTTTACAAATATGAAATATGAGGAAATTAAAAACGGTAGTAAAAATTTTCTTTCAAAAAGTCTTTGCGGTTACTTTAGGCTGGAATAGTTTCGGATTAATTCCATGGGTCATATGAAGAGCAAATGTTAAATGATCTTGTTTGAACAAGGATCTTGTGACGTATTCGAAAACTGCGTACTGTAAACCACTGCTGAGCGATTTAATGCGAAATTCGGTGCTTTCGCCGTCCTAGAAACTTGAAAATGAGAGTTATGTCATGGTTTTCTGGATCATCTCACCTGTCGCTGACTGAGAATTCTTTCGAATAATTTCAAAAATGACCCCAAGCTGTACCGATACATGCTATTCAAGGTCTTCAGATCGATCAGGACAAAATACAGAGCACTTCCGGCCTCTGCTAATGATAAAAAGATATTTCTTTCCTGAAAAGGTAAAAAAGGTTTCGACTTTGTCCGATTCTTCAGGTATCATGCTTGCATAGAATCTGTCCCAGTCAGTGCTCGTATTATGCTTCGGGTGTCACTAAAGCATGAGACAAGGTCGAAAAGGGCTCCTTTTCTTGGAGGTTTTGCGAAAAGTAAGAAAATTGACCACTGGTCTGCACCTTACATTAGTCCGCAGGTAATCAATTACAAAAATTGCTTGCTGTGAATCACATTAATTTTGCAGTACCCAATTATTTTACGGTTCTGGGCTTTTGCAAATTTTTGCGGTTTCAGGCTGACTATCAGTCACCAGCACTATGCATATGATAAATCTCCAGCTGATACTTCAGATTGTTTAGGAATGTTCCATCTTCAAGTTCAAGTTCGATCTTTTCAGAGCACAATATCAGCTTCCGTTGTCCACCTGCTTTCCGGCACGTAGGAACTTCAACCATTAGATGAGAGGCGGCTCGCCTCGGTGGTGTAGCGATGAAAGGCGTTTCACTCACAGTTTGCCTGGCAGAGCTGGAAACCGGTCGGCCCTGATTTTAACTCTGACCGTCTGAGAACCTGGTAAAGTTCTCTGTGCGCCTTGCACGCCTGACGGTGGGTGACTCACCCTTCATCCATTTGGGGTCCATAAACGCGGGGCTTGAGGCTCTCCGGGTCCCCTCATGGGGCTCGCGCTGGGTATGGTCATCCCCCATGGCTAACCGCCGACAAAGCGGGGTAATGACCAACACGCACCCTTGCCTGGCGTGCATCCCGGATGGACCCTAGACGATGGGAATATAGAAGCAAGTAACAAGCCCCAAGCCCGCGGAAAAAGGGCCAAAAATCGAGCCCCCTGGAATGACCAGGATGGGTAAAAATATTCTACGCGGAAGGAACTGTGAATGGATATACCTAGGCATTCAAAGATGATATTAATCACTAAGACTTGGAAGAAATTCCGAAGAAATTAAAAAATTGCTGGCAACTGTCCAAATTGGATCTGAGGTTGTTAGTGATCAAACCATTGCATGCTCAATGGGCTCTGAAGGCGCTTCATAGCTGCTGGTCAGAAACTTATGATTGTCGCAGTTAAGAAAAGACCGGTCTTTAGTGCTGTTCAAGATTCAGGTCAGTACCACGCTATATTGATAGCGTTACTCAAGTCCACATTCTTTTATAAGTTGGTTTAAAACGTTTATGGAAACTGATTCGGGTTGAAGTGCAAGTTAATGTTGTGAGCAGGTGGCTGAAAACAAGGTAAAACCGCATCTGAAAATCCATGTTTTCTACAGAAAAATTTCGCGGAAGGAAGGTTTTGCGGTCCAGGCAATCCAGAAAACCGCGAAATTAAGGTTACCGTGCAATTAAAGTGATTTGCAGTATACAGTACTTGGATCACCCAAGTATGGTTTGCTATCCTCCCCATAAAGTAACCTCAATGTATAGTACAGCATGAGAAATATCGCCGTGATCGCATGCATCTCTGCGACGTGTTATCACTAAAGGGCCGCAAGATTTGGATTTCCCGCCAATCTGAATCATTTGGTTCGCATCTCAACAGAAACCCAGTGCAATCATCCTAATCAAAAATCCAAAACTTTAACCTGTTTGCAGATAGGGAGCTGCTTATAAGCCTGCGTAAAGCCGTTAAATTCTGTGGCTATTGATGATTTGTTTGTGTTTTAACTCAAACGTTCAAAAAATGTTTTCAGATTGCTCAAACTACAGCTAGCTTTTTTCAGGTTTCCCGATATCTACCCATCGGACCGACAGCTGGCAAACTAGCCCCAGATATCACACTAACAAAGGATGGGGTCGGTCTGGATCGTCCAGGTCGAATCTCACAGAAACCGTGTCCAAGATACTTTCTAAAATTCCAGAATTTCCTACCTGATCCAACGTTGTTTGCAAGGCAACCGATTCGCTCAAAGATTTGGCGATTGTTTCGCTGCTTTCTTTGGCTTTGTTCAACGACTGCAGTAGTTCCTTATTCTCCAGTATATTGCCAGTTGAATTTGCTAGAGCCTCCAGTAGAGACTCCTCAAGTTTTTCCAACTGGATTTTCAAATCTTCTTCCTGAAAATATAACAAATTGAGCAAGAAATTGCAAAACCTTCTTTAGGCAGAGGTACCTGCTTCAATAAATCTGTCTTTCGGATTTCTAATTCGGGTTTCTCATGCTGGATTGCAATGGCCAGCAGTTGCGAGGTGAGGCCAGCACGGGTGGTCGTGAAATTGATTATGTTCACTATTGCTGCTGCGTCAGGCGGCACTTCCAAATTTGTGTTCCTTGTGCATCTGGAACAGGAGAACCGGCGAGCTTACACAATAGATACCTTACTTGCACAGCTTGGACTGGAACCCGCATCAATCCTTGCTCACAATTGAATTTCCTGGCAAGGGCCTTGGCACTGGGTCTGGCATGAATCGATCTTGGCAAGAGCCAATTGTATCCAAACTTACAAAAAGAGCCTGAACTCGGGGCTGTAGTCAATGATTTTATCTCCAATCTGGACGACGAATCGTGGCCCCTGGCTGGACAAATCTCCTCTTAGCAAAGGGTACAAGACTGGCTCGATTTGATCAACTTCTTGTACAATCAAAGTCTTGCCGAATCGGACAGCCAGTTCTAATTGGGTTACAAAATTGGTGTCCTACAAATCAGAGATTAACAGTTTTGTGAACTGAATAGAAAACAGTTACTTACACCCTGATTGACGAGTTCCACTTTCGTATTTTTCAAATTTCTGGCCAACCATTGAACAGCTCTTGATGATGGATCGATAATAAGAGGGACTAATGAGCTCTACGTGGTATAAAGCCAATTTTCGCGGGAAATTTAAAAATAATAATTTCTGTACCTGCGAGATTACAACCGCATTCTCCATGGACAGGTCGTCCGCTGGTAGACCCTCTGATTTCCAGGTTAGCTGCTCGCTCTCTGAGCTCAGAAACCTAGGAAGGATAAAATCATTTGCCTGAATATCAAAACCTACGGAAGAGTATTCTCACCTTCTAAAGTCATAATTCGACAATCCAGCTACGTCAGTCCAAATCTGCAAAGTGGATCTTCGAACTTCTTCAGGAGCTGAACCGAGGAATGTTAAGAATCCAGCAGAAAAGAGAGAATGTTTTGGCAATTGCTCCAGCTCCTTGTTTAATTCACCCATCTGCGAAGAAAAGTGTCTTTCATTTGTATCTTCTTTCATGTCTTACATTCCCACACCTGCTGATTCCATCTTTTGTATTCTCCATCCAATCTCGACACCAAAGTTTCTGCCACACTAATGATTTCTTGTTCCCGATCCAAATCGATTTTAATCTGAGTCGCTTCTTTTGTGAACGTTTCAAACCGATCTCGTAATTCAGCCACTTTTTCGTCAACGGTTTTCAATCCTTTGCTTAGCTTATCCATTTGTTTTTCTGCTTTTTGAAGATTCCTCAAATGGAAATCACAATTTTCTAGTAACTTTTCTCACAACTTCAAGAAACCAGTCTGATTGCAAACCGATTTTTGTAAACTTACTTTAAAAGCCTGGCTTTTTCATTTTCTAGTGGTGAGATTTTTTCCAATATGACTGAGTATTCCAAATTTGCCTGAACCCATGCAGCCAAGGGTGCTGCGGCTATTGATGCCCGTTTAGCGTTCTAGAAAAGCAACGACTTTGATCAAAAAATAATATCTGAAGCATAAAATAGCAATATTTTTGCTTCCCCGCACGCTGTGAAGTCTTGTTCCATGTGTCCTGATAACATGGTGTTTCAAAAAAACTACTGAACCAAATGGGGTTTCATTTAGTTTAGAAAATGCCAGGGTGCAACGTGCGGGTGCTACTCGTAATATGTCATAACCAAAAGTCTAAACCTCAGTACCGACCAAAAACTGTATCCTCATCTGCTCATTTCTTACTTTTGGATCAAACGAAGCAGCCTTCTTCTTGACCAAATCCGCCACACTTTTTCTTAATTCTGGTGTGATTCTATGCGCATCAAAATTAATAATCTCGTCTTTCACTCCGCTTTTGCCCAAAAAACTAAAAATCGGTTTAGGCTTTCTTGCATGTTTGAGCTAATGAGGACAATCTTACTTTCTCATACTCGCCCAAGAACTGTCCAAAATACCCATAAATAACAAGACTGCTTCCAAAATATCTCTGATCACTTCTGGTGGCGCGCGTAAACTACGAATTTCTGATAAAGATTCTTGTTTAATTTGACCAACAGCTGCTTTGGCCTCTTGAATTTTTGGTTCAACCTGGAATATTCTTTTTTTGGTGGATACATAAGCCTTGACAAAACTGTATTTACATCTGCCAACTGGACTTCAATGACTTTTTTCTGTTCTTCAATGTTTACGCTTTCTTTCTCCACTTCAGCTTTCAGAACCTCCATTTCGCCTTTTTGATCAGATGCAGCCTAAAAGCAAGCAATTCACTATCGCTGGTGCGGCCAGCTCCCCATCACAAAAGTGACAATCAGGCCGAGTGCGAATACGAATTCTACAGTACAAACCTACAGTAGGGCTACCCTACTGTGCCTGGGAGTGCAGTATGTAAGTGAAACCTGGCCTGGCAGGCGCAAGAGAGAATGTGGCCGACTGTGAAGCTGGTGGGACAAAATCTCCGCTTCGACTGCTCGCTCCAGGGGATGGGTCAATTTCTGGCCCTTCTCCCGCGGGTTAGGGCCAGAGCGCGTATTACTCCGCGATGTCGGCGGTTGCCCCATGGAGTAACCATACCTAGTCCGTGCCCCGTTAGGGCACCCGGATTCGAGAGCCTCCCGCCCCATAAGGCCTCCCCTCGTTTATCGACCCAAAGGGTGAGTCACCCACCACCAAGCGTGCAAGGCGCACAGAGAACTTCACTAGGTTCTCATCAGATGCCCAGAGTTGAACCCGGGCCGACCGGCCGACCAGTTTCCAGCTCTGCCAAGCAAACTGTAACACACGCCTCTCACTGCTACACCACTAATCGTAAGGCGGCGGGCAAAAGGAAGTACCTTGAATCAAAATCGCCCAACCTCAAATAAAGCCAAAGATTCTGACATGGAGTCTACAATCTGACATTGAGTCTATAAAAGCCCAAAAATTTGCCCTTACCGTCATACTGCTTGTAATAGCGCTCAGGGCCTTATCAGCTTCAGCTTGCTTTTCGGCCAACAGTTTGCTCTTTTTGGCTGCCTTTTGCTTGAGTTGAGCCACGAGTTCTTTTGCTTCGCTCAGTTTCGATACTCCAGCCTGAAAGGATTTTCATAGCCAATGTTGGATTAGATATAGATTTCACCATTTCCAAATAACTAAAAACCTATCGATGTTTCACTAATTTCCCTGTCTCACAGTGTTATAACCCCAGAACATCGTGTACTAGTGTGTATACTGTATTACCTTGGTTGGTTATACCTGTGCCCAGCGACTGTACAGTGCATCTGTTAGAACGGCACAAGTGGGGGGGGGGGGGGGGGGGGGTGTAAAGCTGGTAATGGGGCAAAAACCTCATTCCTTATAAAAAAAGGTCATCAAGGGCATCGGAGAATTGAGGTCAAGGCTTCTTTTTCCATGCCAAGACCGATTCTCGGAGAATTCTGAAAAAGCATAGGATATAAACTTTTTTACCTGCAGTCGATGATGTCTTTGAGTAACTTTCGATTTTTTCTTATTGTACACCTCAGTATAAGTCCGAACAAAACTGACAAATTTACGAGGTGTGGCACTTTTTGGTGGCAATCGATCATAGATCATGACGAAACTGCGTAGAAGATCATCGCCACCAGTCATCGGGCGCTGAGGCGCCGACTCGCTGGACGAAGCTGAGGATGAAGCGTATTCCGGTTTGGAGAGTAGGACTCGCGGTAACTGAAATAAAGTCTAGTACTGGGCGGATTTGAACAAGGAGTGGAACGGGACACTTTGCACTTCCATTTATGGAATATTGAGTGTACTGCACAATGAACTGGAATCAGGTTTTCCAGTGTTTCTGTGCTGCTCGCAAGAATTCCTGATCCTTGATTTCACTTTGTCCTACGACTCCAGATGCCATTAATGGAAGCGCAGTGTGGACGTTTTTTGTGTTGTTTCACAGTAAGAGGATGACAAGAACAGTCAGTTAAAATGGCGATAGATGTTTTGCGATCAGCAGAATCTCATTTTACCACAATTTTCCACCTCAAACAAGACAAAAGCTATTACCTCCATCATGGAATCCTTGCTCCAATTCTCCAACCACAGGACAGCGCACTCCTTGTACAAGGCAGGATTCGACTCGCAATTCAACGAGAAGGTCTCATTTGTGCAGTCCATTATAAGAACCACGTGCAAATTGGCTTTGACTCCTGAAAATCAAAGTTCTAATCAGTCAATCGATTTAATTGAAAAATCAATAATCAAAAAAAGTTATACGTTTTGAAAAATAAGAAAACATTGTTCCTCGATGCGCGTCTTGGGATGCTTGATCACGCAATGGTGCAAGCAATGGATCGATTTCTTCAGGATTGTACAAACCAGGCACTTCACCAGCAGAGAGCAGAGAGTTGAGAAGTTCCAAAAATTGGGGTTCAACGCGATGATAATCTTCCACCATAAGCATCACTTGCTCACCATCGATGCCTGCTAGTTGCATGGCCTACGACGAAAAGTACGTGGTCATAGAACAGGGCTGGCCCGATGAGCAAGAAAACTCACCTGCTTCAAATCATTCTTAAAATGTTTGACCCCATATCCTCTGGTCACTCTCGGCCACATCAGCTTCATCTGGTGCATATTAGCCACCACAGAAGCTGCTGATCGCCTGCCCACTCCCGATCGACCAGCCATTAGCAACGATCCGCCGGGCGATGATACAACGCGGTCCACGCGTGCCATCAGCTCTAGCACTTCTTTAAACAGGACAAGATCTAATTGACGTTGCTCATGCATGAACCTGTTGACGGCTTTGTCAATCTGAGGCGCCAAGTCTTTGCCACTGATTTGACCCAATTGCTTTCCAAAGGCTGGTAGAGGAGCACCAGGTGCGGATCCACCGGGTGCAGCGAGGGTGACGTAATAACCAACTGAAAACAACAGGCGATCAGGTGAATCGATACTGATCACTGGTTCTCCGACTCAGTGACAGACTTGGTTAGCCAAAAAAAATTGGTAACTCTGTGACTTCAAATTAGAAAGACCTCAGGCTTCGAGATTTTGCCAAAAGTGACAGAGGTGAAGAAAATAAGAACAAATCTGATTCCGCCCCGTCCCATGACTCCAGATTTCATAAATAGAAGTGCAAAGTGTGGAAGTTTCATGTACTGTACTGTAGCTATAGACACACAATAATAGAAACTTTCTCTGCAAAGCCACAGAAAATGGTCACAAATTTTAAAATGTATAAAACTTGATATAAATCAAAATATTCGAGATTCTCATGCAAACGCAAGCAGGGGTAAAGTAAAAGGCATGAGCTGAAACTGTTGCGTAATAGACTTGCCCACACAAAAAAAGTCTGGTGAGATAATTTTAAAGCCCGGGCCTGATCGGGCCCGGGCTTCAAAATTATCTCATGGACCAGTGCATGCATTATGATGATGCTTGCAGCATATCAATTTACCCAGTCAGCACACCTCCTACAGGGACACCACACCAGGGATAATAAGACAGGCAGTCATGGAACTGCTGTCGAAAACGGGTCCACTTCCTAATTGGCCACCCTGGGGTTTTTGGGCTAAATAATACGGAATTAACGCCTACCAACTGAAGGTAAGACCCCGCGACCCCCAAAGGGACTGTACTGTAAGTACTTACGCTCGTCAACATTGGCCACGTTGCTGGACAAGTCAGCGCGTAAAGCAGTCAGCAGTATGTTATCGAACGCATCCTTCTCTGGCTGGGTGACCAATCGATCCCTGAATAGTCGACACGCCTCGTAGGCCCAGGCACGAATCAATCGATCGCCACTGCTAAAGAAACAGATCACTTTGACTGCAGTTATTGCACAATTTTGTTGGCTGGGTTATGGGGATTATAGCAGCACCAACTGTATCACTGGACTATTCGCAAGCTTGGCGCCAAAAAAATTGGAAAGCCAGGTTGTTCTCATGAAACTGCAGTGTACAATACTGTAGATGAAATAAACCAAATGCGGCCGCGGTAGTGCTGCCGGCTCGGTATTCGTCTCCGTACTGCTTGAGAGCGAGCCTGGACTTGTCCCGGGTTCGATCCCCGATGACGGAGGTCGGTTTGCGAACCATAAACCCTCGCTGGCCTTGCACGCCAGGCCGTGGGTTACTCAGCCGGTACCCAAGAGGTGCTCCAAATACATAGAGAGAGACGGAAGCCAAACGAGGCTGTCGAACACTGATAGGGTTCAAAACCCGCCCGAGGCAATCCAGGATGCGTTCGCGTGGAGAGGAGACATGCAGAGGGACGAACTCGCATTCGTGTCCTCAAAGTTTTGAATTTTCGCTCCATAAGCAAGAGACTTGTTATGAGTCCATCAAAATATGAAGAAAACTGATCAAATTTGCAACTTCACTCGCTGTTGCTATTGCTAGATTTCGGAAGCCGAGCACTTTACCCCGCACTCCAAGGGTACCGCACGCTAAGGTTATACATGGAACATTCAGAGCCGTGAAGAGAAAGGCATGAGAAGCGTGAATTAATCAAACTTGGTTATGCAGAAGCTCGTAATAATCGTTCTGCTAGAAGTTTATCGTGTTTATTAGCCTCCTAATGGGTGGGATATAAAATTTTAATTGGGGTCCATAAGGGGGCATATTTCAGGAGGACTAAAATTTTTAAGGTGAACGCAGGCAAATTTCTGAGCATCATTGTAATCGACAAAGCGAAGCCGAAATAAACATCTTCTAAGCACCCCCAAAAGGATCCCAGCCCTCAATTATATGTAAATTTCAGCCTTGCGACGAGAAGCAACTGCGCGCCTTAGCATCAAGTTTTAACAAAGGCTTAGATAGGACCAGCATCCGAAACCTAGCGCTCGGCCAGAGGGGGGTCTAAAATTTTTCGGGGCCTTAAAAGGGAGGGGTCCAGGAAGCAAAAACACAAAATTTTTACCAATTCGTTATAAACTTGTTTCATTAATAAGGTTCACACGCGGCGCGTAAGATGATTTTTCCAAACCCCCGGCAAAAATTGAAATTTTCTTTATTTATCAGTTTGAAACCTCGAAATGCAACCTTTAAGTTTTCCCTGGAAGATTATTTTTCCCCTGATTTTTACATGTTTTCTAGAAAAAAATCAAAATTATTCTCTGAATTTTCACGACTTGAACCCTGGAATGCAATTTTTTTAGTTTTTGCTGATTTTGGCTCAAAGATTCTCATTTTCCCTGATTTTCGCAGGTCTTTCGCAACTGTTTTTAAGGTTTTTAAATCGGAACCAACCCTGCTCAGCCTGAGCCCTGTGCTCGTACTGCATTCCGTTGCTTGCGCACACGGTTTGGAGGCAGCAATATTCAATCGACAGAAAAGGTCTCACGTTGGTTGCATCGTCCCCGTTTTCTAGCAGGGGCACAAGTTTTAAGTCTGACAGTCTGGCCGGCACTGGAGTTCAGTCCTCAGTGATAATGTTGTTACAGCTCCTTGAATATCGGTTGTTCCGCGCGAGCAAAATTCAATGAGAGCCGTTTCGCGCAAACCTCTCACTACGCTAGTCAAGTTTACCTCCCGACTGTCATAAGGTTCTTGCGCCTGAGCATCAGTGGGCGCGGCAAATTCAAAAATATTTGATTATCAGCGAGCTGACTCCTATAAAGTTACCGAGCAGCCTCTGTTCGCTGATTTTTCTTTACTTCGAGAATGTGACTTGTGCTTTACAGCTTGACCCTGTATACTTGAACCCTTGGTCCAGACCCAGCCGCGCCAAAAGTCGCGGCTGGGTAATGATTGCGGTGGGGCTCACCAACTTTTAGCTCATCGAGGATGGGGGGGGGGGGGGGGTCGGGATTTCCTCAGCTTTTCCGTAGGGGGCTCACTAATTTTTGGCTTGTCTAGAGGGTGGGTCAGACCCGTTTTTCAAAATTTTAACATTACAAAATTGACAATTTCTCTTGCGTAGAGGGGGGGTCACGGGGACTACACCCCCCCCAGTTTCGGATGCTGGATAGGACGTGGCAGGATGTGGTCGTTTGGGGTCGGAGGGGTGCCAATCTGGTTGATGTCACCTGTTATACACTGCAATTTACGAGAACAATTTGGTCCTTTTTTTGGATGTAAGGTTTGAGCGTAGTCCAGTGATACAACTGGGACCGATACCCTTTTTTATCCCATACCAACTTTGTAAGCGTCGGGGCTGCAGCCCTGACCATTTTTTCAAAGATCGGGTGCCCTAGAAGCTGTCCTACACCCGTATAAACCCTGGTTTGATTAAGGACCATTCCATAGAGCCCAAGCTTTACCTTCCAGTTAAATCATATCTGAGCAATGCCAATGTCCAACGAGTCAAGTCTCTCGGTGTAAATAAGTAATGCCCATAGTCATCCTGCCTAAATCGTTGGCGTACTTGGTCATAAACATTGACCATGGCGTGAGAGATTTGTTGGGCTTTAGCTGGAGAGGCCCAATTTGAATTATCACCTACGCCTCGCTGCAGCACTGGAGTCAAATATATGGAATAGATCGACTCCAATTCCGATTTTTCGGGATACCTAAGCAAAGATTGGTAGAGTCGTGCATTTTTGGGGAGGCCGACAATGCACTCCACTCACCCAATGCTACACACACGCACGACCGATGTGAACCGAGGTGTCAGTTTGTGCCTGCCAGGCGTGTTCACTACATTCATACTACCAACGATTTGGATATTGTCTAGGCCAACCCATTCCACGTTCGAATCGTAAAAGCCACCGTAGGTCAGTACCTGAAAAATTAATTTGAACATTTCAAGACTCTCAAAGTTTCAAAAGTCGCCTTCTCCATACTGTACCTGTAGCAGAAATGCAATCAACTGCGACGTTCCATATTTGTCCGGTTTTGGTAAATTTATATCTTTCAGATACAGGACCAAGTGCTCGCAGTCTTTCGGCTTATACATTCTTCCCGTATTGCTACTGACCAGAATGCACGCTTGATTCAATTTCTGCAGCACGTGCTCAGGCGATGTTTGAGCACTGCAGTGCAATGTGGTCACTTGAGTTGAACGCAACATTTCGAAACAACGTTTCAACAAAATTCTAAAAAACAGCCTCAATAAAAGCAAGAAAAGTGAAGTCATGTGCTAAAGTCTAGGAGCCCCTGTGTAAATTTGTACTTCTCGGACTTGGCCCAGCCAGGGTGTTTGCAGCATGCTGTCAGTAGACTGCCTGTTGCGGCCGATGCTTCACGCTCACACGAGGACACGGGTTCCGAAACTTTTGCACATAAATGTAGCTTCGTTCGCACCCTTTTCCACATCCTTCTGGTCCAACGATCAAGAACGGTTGTCGATTGCCTTCGAGTAGCCAAGATTGGAATGATGCAACATTGGTTTGGACAGTAGCTGTGTTGACCACAGGCAAATCGCCACTTTGCTGTAGCTGTTCAATTGTGATTGCATTGGAAACATCATCACTGAATGTGATCAGAGAATCGTGCTTTTGATTATAAGACACGTTCCATGGATTCCTTGGGTCTGGTAATTGCTCGCCAGCCCATGCGAAGAGCTACAAAAATGTGAAAACGCTTACTCGTAAAAATGTTATTTTTCAGAACGGTAAAATTTTTACCTCCAATGCAAAGTCAGTTTTTGCTTTTTCTTGCAAATTTCCACCAAAGCCACGCAAAAGTGCTGCCAAAAATTCTTGTTTTCGCGCACAGAATCGCACATGTGATAGGCCATTGGAAATGCAACCGACCAAGCCAGTGTCGACGACAAATTCATTCTAGAACATGGCATGAATTTTTTGTTCCATAAACTACTCTGTTGAGTTTCGACATTTGAATGTCGAAGTGAGAAAAACGGTTTTTCTGCACTGTAGCTGCCTTGCGCAAGTTTGACAGGAGCATCATGTGGTTTCGGTTTCTATTAGCCGTGTGTTACCAGCTTTTGGGAACGTGATCGAGACAAATCGGGATCATAATCATGGATAATCAAATCCCTGATAATGTTTCGATCAAGTTCCAGTCGCTGTGAGGCGCAACTTACTAAATACAACAATAACACCAGGATAACACCAATCTCAAGGATACAGAACAATTTGTGGGAGATTTAAAAACAATTTGCAAGCGGACTTCTGGAGCTTTCGATATAAATGTCGTAAACCTGACATACCCTATCAGATACCCATTGTAATGATTTATAAAAGTAATCTTCGACCCAAGCAGAAATATTGCTTCGACGCTCCTCGTCAATACTTCGCAGCCAGCAATTGATAATCGATTTTACGTCCACGTCCTCGTCGCTAAACAGAAAATCACATCGTTTTGCATTTTTATTACAAGGCTGTCCAAGATTTCAAGTGACCTCAGGAATATCATTCCCATACGAGAAATAGTTGCAGGCGATGCCGAACTCAGATCGTGAGTTTCGAACAAAAAGTTGACATTGGGACCGAACTGAATTCTTTCGCCGGAGGGCATCTGAAAAAGCAATGAAAAAACAACATTTACAGTGCAGCACTGAAATAAGGACATGAAAAGGCACCCCATACCGTTAGCAGCCTGTTGTCATCCAGGACCGAATTCAGTGACTCAATCCACTCTGGATCAATATCACCATCGCATATGATCCATGATTGCACTTCTGAAATAACATCTTGCTAGTGAAAGGAAAAAAGGACGTGAAATCGATGCTTCTTGGCAGAATGCACCACGGCTAACAGGATAATACCGATTGCGACAAACAGCTACTGTGCTAAGAATATCTGAGATCACAGCCCTTAAATTCTCGCTCAGATCGCGTTTTTCGAAATTCCCGCGCATCTACGCACCGCACTCTATGACATGACAAGCCCAAGTGCGGTTACGACATTTTTAAAAGTTTGCCTGCGCGCTTCTGCCCACAGGATAAGACTGGCATGTAGCCAACTGATGTCCGCACTTTTTCACCTATAGTATGCACAACCAAGACATGAGCCAGGACTCAAATACCACAAACTGTACTCGATTGTTGGACCTCATTCAAGATGCTAACAACAAAGTTTTCAAACACTTTTTGAAATCTCACCTCTTAATGCTTCCACAGCTGCCGCGCTCAAGGTCATTTCTTTTCACAAAGCGCGGCGCGTGATCTTACAGGAAAATTCAAAACTGGACATCTGTATCTCAGGAATTGTATTGTATTGTATTTTTCTGTAAGATCACGCGCCACACTTGATGAAAAGATTCAGTAAGAGCGCGTACTAACTTTTGCCTTTCCTTTTTCTCGTGGTACGTACAGCACAGTAGTTCTTGCTTTGTTTAGTCAGCCATAGCGTTGATACTGTACAGCTAACTGAAACTGAAACTGAAAGTGAGACTGAATCTATTCGTCAACACGGAATTTAACTGTAAGTGAATCTTATTAGAATCAGTTAGATTCAGTTTTAAAATAATCGCGGTTTCTCTCCCTCGCTACCTGTTTTCGGCTGCTCGTGCAAAAGCTTAATGAGGAACGAAAGTCAGCTGAGACGATTGCTAATTCGAACTCTGATGATCGAGAGTTATGGGCATATTCTGTCATCCTTTAGAAGCTCTAATCGTAAATAAAATGGATCCGCTTAAGTTTTGGTCCAAACATAGATAATTTCCGCATCTTTGCAGTATTGCATTGGTTTATCAGCTCCTGCTGCGCTAGCGGAGCGAGCGAGCGAGCGCTTAAGCGCGAGCGAGCGGAGGAGCGCTTAAAGAGTTTGCGGAGCGAGCTTATTGTTGCAGAGGACTCAGCGTAATTCAAATACTGTACACAAAGAGGGTTTTTATAATTTCAATCATTTTAGTGGGAAAAAATGTTACATCTCCTTGATCTGAGGAAGCCTAGCCAACCGTCAAGCTGAACTAGGTGTAATCGATGACTGCAATTTTTTCTAGGCACGAAATAAAGTTACTTGCAAATTATTGGACCCGTCTGGCCAGCTTATCGGTCAGCAGTGGCCATCGACTAAAGACCTGCAAGTTTTTGAATTCCTGTGTCGCAAGAAGACAAAGTATTGGAAAAAACTTACAGGATCTTTCTAAACTCGGTTTTCAGGTTCCAGGCTTTGGGCTTCGTGTTCCAGCACTCGGGTTTGGGGAGCCAACATGGCAAGATGACTTTCAAAACATTCGTAGGACATCTGGCCACTGCTGACCATCTAGTCAGATGGGTCAAATATTTTGCAAAGAGCTATCTTTCGCAACGAAACAAATTACAGCCATTTGTTCCGTCCATTTCGACATGCTTGACAAGGGTCCCTTGTGAACTGTTGAAGCCTTACATGCAAAAGTGTGGTGTCTGAATGACGGGAAGTGGAGACTTTTGCTCACCAAGCGTTCATACTTGGATACGAAATTTTTTCCAGAATAACCAAATCACTCAGTTAAGTGAATCTTTTGAGATCCGATTCTGTAACTGAAACTGAATCTTTTTTTCGAAACTGTATCAGCGCTAGTCAGCCATTTGGTGTATATTTGACCAGTTTTAAAAACATCGATTTCACATGCTTTTGGATCCCCCTTCCTGCACAAACATGCGTATTAGGCGGACGAACATTACCTTGGCTTTCCTTGACCACCATTCGCGCACTGTATGTGAGCACACCATCTGACCACTCCCTCGTATCGATGTCGATGTGTCCGAGAAGCTACAAAAGCATTTGCTAATTACCGCTGATCCAGCAACCGAAATTTCCCTAGACGATAGAGTACTTGATTCCGAGGCATAGCTTTTGGGTTCATCGTGTAAATATTGACTTGTTGGCCGATTTTTATCATAGCATGTCGAAGAAGCTTCCATAAAGCTGACTTGCCAGAGCCACCTGAAAAGTTTTTAGTTAGGAGAAAAGCCCCGAAAAGGAATGAGAGATGCTTGCTTGGTCCAACAATGACCACGCCCATTCGTTGACGTAATTGTTCATAAAGTTCGAATGCCTTTTTAATCTGAAAATAATATATTGTATTTCTTTGACTTTAAAAGCGAAATTCAGGTTTTGCTTTCCCAAGGGGCTGAAAATTTTCTCAAGTACCCCATGCAAATGCGGTACTCCTGACGAAAATGATGGATTCAGAGTAAAGTATGATGGATTCAAGTAAATTATCGCCATCACCAACAGGAAAAAAATTTGAAACGGGCGATAAATATGTACATATTCCGATTAAAACTCCCTCAGCATCGAGACCTTGCTCATGTAAGACAATCAGGAACACAGTTGATTTACCTGCTTATCAGTGATGATCAAATTCAGCTCATCAGCGCTTTCGTTTAGAGCTGCCAACAAATGTTCGAAAACGATATTTTGCAGCTCTACTCCAGGAAACACATCTTTGACTAAAGCGTCAAATCGTACGCTGTCGCCAAAAGTAAGCTTCGATAGTGTGTTCAAACGTAAAGCTTGGACAACTAAGCGAGTTTCCAGAGCTTCAGTTATTGCTGCGCTTCCACCATTTTTACGCGCTGATTGAAGCAAATCACCACAACCTCGCAAGACGGTTTTCAATGCTCGTAGACCCCAGTCGTAGTGTTGTTGAGGAGTGAGCAGCTCTCTGAAAGTATGTATTTTGTTGAAAGTTCCCTCTGACAAACGTGTGAAAGTAAATGGGAGTTCAGAGATTTCCTTTTCGCTCAGGGTCCTAACTGATCCCATCTCAGAATCAAATCATGGAAAATTCCTTACCTGCACAATGTAAATATTGCCACAAGTTTACGCCCCAGGCTTTTTGCAAATTTGAATCCATCAGAGAATAATAGTGTTTCTGCAATCAAGTCGTTATCGGGCCTTGCCATGGCCACTGGGCGGAATAGCTGTTTCAGATTATCCGGCAGCTTTTGCCTTCCTCCATAGCCTTTTCCTGCTGGATTCAAAGTGATAAAAATACCAGAATTTGGATCCAGGTTGATCTAAAAAGACAAGAAAGCGTGCAGGAAAGGATCAGCGGTTGAAAAGCAGGATTTACTGTTTTGCCTAATAAATCGCAAGTTTTGCTTCGATTCCTCAGTGCATCTTGAATTGTTTGAATTTGCATGGAAACGGCTGAGAGTACGGCTTCGTCAAGTCTATTGAATTCGTCGAAGCAACCCCACGCGCCACATTTCATGATCCCAACAAAGATGCGACCCATCGATTTCACATCGATGCCCTGAATAGAAACTGGATATTCGCAGGCAGTCGATGAAAATTAGGAACAAACCTCATCGCAATTGAATACAAGGACCTGACGACCAAACAGTCCACCAAGTGCTTTCACGCTTTCAGTTTTGCCAGTGCCGGCGGGACCGTATGGGTTTCCACCTAGACCCATAAGCATGGCTAAAAGTGGGAGGAACAACTTTTCAGTAACCAATTTATTTGATAGCAATCAAAAGCTAATGAGCCATTGATAAGGTAAAAATGATACCTTGAGTCAAAGTCAGATAGCATTTATCAGTCAGCGGCGTGTGCACAAGTTTTGCAGCGTTGCCCTGATATTCGTAAGTGTACTCGAATTCTGCATCTACCATTCTCATAATAGCGACACTGTCGTTTCTCAGGTAAAATCTGAAATGAAATTTGACAAGAAAAAAGACGAAAGCAAGCTCCACCTCTAATGCATCGGCCCAATCAGCGTGTATGCGACTACAGCGCCGCCAAGCGGATGACCAATAAAACCAAGCCGCTTGGGGGCGCTGTGGTTGGGCATCTTTAAAAACCCTGAACACCTGGTAAGTAAATATGGATAACTACCTCAGCTGTTTCTGCCACGTCCACGCTCCCTTTGATTTCACTTTGGACGACAATAATTGTTCGACTACATCGATATGATGGATCAAATCCAAAATTAAAGCCTTCAGCTTTAGTTGCAGCACGTGAGAACCAGGCTCGGTCGACGTGTACGCTTCTAACTGATTTTTCAAATCATCTAGTAAAGCTGGCAACGCATTTTTATCGATCGCTTTCTCGCACAGTTCAGTGAAGCGAACTTGCTCCGATAAGCAAAGAATCTAAAAATCGAGGATTAGGCGTTTTTTCGAAGACATAAAGCTTGCAAAAAATGTACTTGGGATGGGAATCGACCAGGGTCCAGTCCTTTTCCGCCAGTGTCACTAGCTTTGAGACATTGGACAAGAAGGTCTTTCAATGTGGATTTCATTTCTGTTGACAGCGTCGCCAGCCATGCCTAAAGGGTGAGCAAGGCGGAAGTATGAATCAAAATAAGTTTGAGAACTCAGCATTCAATAAATGGCAGGGACGATTTAGCTAGGTGTGGCTTTTATGCGAATAGAATAGATTAGCCTTGCTCTAGAAATCAAGTCACGGCTAACAGGATAAACAAGGTAAACTAAGGAATACCTCAACTTCTGGGACAATTTTGACTGGTTTCTTCAACGGTACAATTTCTTCATCCAACGATACCATGGCCACAATGTGCTTATTGCTCTCATCGAACTGCACTGTGTGTATTCCAGCAAACAGTTTCCTCAAATGCGATTGAATAACGGTCGGATTTGTGGACTGCCCAAGAATTTCCAAGAGGTCGTCGTCGCCAATGAAATAAAAACGAGGGAATGCTGACCTTTTCTCCTAAACCACGAAGCAAAAATTTTAAAATTGAGGAATGATCTACTGATCCTTATCGATTGACTGTGATCCATTTTTACTTCATGGAATCATACTCGACTTTTGGGATCGATACGCATACTGTACCTCCAAGAATTCATTCAATGATTTCTGACATCTTTGCAATTGGTCCAGCAAATTGTTCAGAGTTGAACGTAATCCCGATCGCCCAGTCAAGGATACCAATCGATTATCACGAGCCACATCGGTCATGATCAACCTAAACAGCAACATTTTGGTCCGACCGCGGCCCCGAAAATGATCATAGCTTACCGAAATTCCTGATCCACGCGTTGAAATCTCGATTGTTCTTGAGGCAATGCCCCGCGACCAAAAATTGGTTCCAAATAAACCCATTTTCGTTGAATTTGATTCAAGGAATGCAGATATTCATCCAGATCGGCTAATCTGGTTTCCCAAATGCTCGCTTTGTCAGCAAACAAGGAATAATATGGGGAATCTTTCAAGGACTGCAGCAAAGCTTGATTATCGCCGACCTGGTTCACAACATCTTTCCAATCTTTGATTAATTTGAAACTGTGATTATTGCTGTCTTGATAGTCAGCCAAAGAAAACGTGGCACCAGCGGCCCATAATTCTAATTCTCGTATGGCTTCCCGAATCGTGACTTCTCCTTGTGCTCTGGCATTCATATCCTAAAAAGGGGCAATCTCAGAAATTGCTGATTTTTTACTGATTTGGCTCAATTGACTGACGATATTTGTCACTTTGATCCTTTACAATCAGATGATCAAGCGATCAATAATCGATCGATATGTAATTAGTGATCGACAAGATGAGACTAGATTTTTAAAATTAAAAGTCTAAAAAATTGAGTCAGCTTACTTTCAGAGCATCGGCATTAACGATAATCGAATCGCTGACAGCCAGCAGATCGCCGAAAGTCAATTTCTCCAAGGTCGTTCCACGAGGCATATTCAGCATTCTGAACATTTCCAGCCAATGATCCTGAGATAACATCTCGCCCCGACAGTATTTAAAAACAGGCATGGCATCCTAAAATGCTTTTTATTTTGAGCTGTTTTTTGAATTTCTGGCAGTTTTGTACTACTTCCCAGTCCGCATTACTGTAGAAAGTGCCGGGTGGAGCTTGTACACCACGCCATGAACCTCAGGCAGCCTTCCGACCTAGTCCATGGCTGAAACATCACCCTGACGGGTGACGCCCCTAGCTGCTGGCTCTGACCGGAGGATCGATTGCCAGTCGAACCTCTACGGCTTCTAGATCCCAGAATGACTGTAAGATCATACTCTGAATCTATCCACTTCTTTCTGCAGCCGCACTGTCATGTGCGTCGGCGTCGATGCTTTCAACTTTTCTGTCCAACTGGCAAGAAATTCTTCGAAAAGGTACAGTTTGCTCCTAAAATTCTTTTCTCTCATCAGTAAAGCACTTTTTTGGAGAAAAAGCCTTACCTAAATGCTATCCAATCTTCTTTGGCCAATTCGTCCAGTGCACTGTTGAATTCTTCATACAAGAGCCAATTGCCCTCAAAATGCTCCAGGTCTGTTTGGAGTTCGTCCAAAAGAGGAAATTCTGGTTTCGATAAACCAAAATGTTCAGAGTCGATGCTAAAAATAAGTTTTCTGCTTTTTGCTACAATTTTCATAGCAGAAGTCTAATCAGCTATGCTTACACAATCTTGTCCTTCTGCTGGGCCAGTTCATTGAATTCTTGTCTCTTCTCTTTGATAAATTCGATAGCCTGCACCAATTTCTCTCGTTCTCCATCCAAGGTATCCGATTTTGGTTTGAGCTGATGCCACCGAGCTCCGAATTTTTCCACGTCTTGTTGGAATGCTTGAATACGACTGGCCACATTTTGCTTGAGTACATCGACCTAATTCGCCACCAGAGTGGATGCTATCTTTTGGATGCTCTAATTATACGACCTACCTGCTCCTTGATCATAAGTTGATGGCTATCCAACATCAATTCAAATTTATCCCACTGTTGCTGCATTTGATTCAGTGATTCCACCCCATTTCCAGCAACAGATCTCAAGAGCTTATTTTTGGTTTCCATTTTCTCGAAAACAGGTTTCAATTGGGCTTTCTGTTTTCCGAATGCGTGATGTTTCGAATTGGCTTCTGCGATTTCTTCGATAGTTTGAGGGCGTGTGCTCAAAGTGGCGATAGCATCGTTTAAAAATTGGTTGCTTTGCTGAATATCAGTCACGATTGAATGACGAAGGGTAAAGAGCAGTGTATCGAACAGGCGTTGAAGTAGATCGTCAACTGCAGTCTTTACTGGGGCTGTACTCACTGTTATGCAACCGACTCTAGTTTGGCTGAAAATGATAGCATTGTTGGGTAAAATGGATACAAAATTCTTGCAATTGACCTCGGTAATTTCTCAGCATCTCGTCCTTTGACCTTTATCATTTTGAAAGATGCTTCCCAATCGCTAATATCTTTGAATTTTTCTTCAATTAGCTGCTCTAAATCGACTTGGCCCAAAATAACCCAGTCCTGGAAAGAGAACAGGTTCGAGCGAATTTGTGGAGTGATCTTAGGATCGCAAAGCCTACCTTGAATTGCTCTTGCAGGTCACTTAATTTTGCAAAGAGCTGGTCAGCTTTGGCATACACATTTTGAAATCGATTGGTATTTCGATCGATCATGACCTCGTAAATATTATTTTCTTGTAAGACTTCGTTCACTCCTTTGAAATTCAGTGGAATATGCAGAAATTTTTTCAGTTCTCTGTAATACTTTGCTTTGATCTCCTCCAGAGGTGGGCGAAATTGAAGTTTCTGTTGGCTTAAAAAACCAGGACATGTTTGTTTGCATCATTGACAAGGGCTGAGCTGAAAAAGTGGTGTCAAGGAAACTACAGTATGCAATACACTCCACTGTTTTGTGCCACAGCAACAGTGATGCAATAAAACAAGTCTTGAGTACCCATGCATGAGGCACTGTAGGTATGAACCAGATTATCATAAAGGCACTTTTCATTGTGTAAGACCCGTCCATTTTGGCCATGTACGGTACATACAGTAAAGACCAGCAGTTTTGTTTAAAAGCCCCGCGTAAAGTTGGTTGCTCCTTATATTTACGGCCACTCATAGCAAGATGCGTTCGACAAAGTGCAGCGAAAGAAACAACGGAAAGCAAAAAGTGTTATTATTTGGCTCCGCACCTTTTCTGCTCATTTTTCACAAAATTTAGACTCTCTCAGATGAAATAAATGCACCGTTAAACCCAATCATTAGTCAAATACTTCAAAAATCCACTAAAGTTACCAGTCTTCCCAACTTGTAGAAAGATGCTTCCACATTACTGCTGTGATGAACGAAAGATTTTGGTTTCTGCCAAAATACTGTATATAAATCCGAATAACGTTCAGTCTTGGTGAAAGTTGCAAAGCCTAACTCTGAGGGGAACTTTGAAATCTAGACAGCCGATCCCGTTACTCGATTGAGGATAACGGTGATTCTTATATATCTACAAAACGTTCTCACTGACACCAGTGCTGTATGGATGTGGCCGTTCTAGTCTTCAGTCTATTGTCTTACCGGAACGTCAACTCGACTTTTATATCGGGCAAGTTTTCGTTAAGTGATTCCATTCCCAGCTGATATTGATGCTCTAACGCCTTGTACAGCTGCCGATCCCAATGCGCTTTCCATGGCTTCATATTGTTTGGATTGACGCCCTGACAATGCATACGTGTCAAGAAACACTGTACTGTAGAAACAGAAAAAAAGCATGAGCCCCGAGCAGGAATCGAACCAGCACCCTGAAATTACCAGTACTGCAAGTGGAGGAAGCGCTATTTGTGGATCAAAAAATGTTTCAGACGCAGCCAGACTTGCAAAATGAGTGCACAACCGTAGACCCTATTTTATAGCGTTGAAACTAGTTATACCTGTCTTTCCACATCCTTCATTATTTCTCTAATTTCTGTTAGAATATCTTTCCATTTTTGTTGTTGTTTTAACAAATCGATATTGATCAGCTGGCAGACCTGTTTCAAAAAAGCAATAATGTTTTATCTTTCTTTCTGCCAAGGACTGGAAAGCCTGACTTTATCACTGATTTGCTGATGATACTTTCTTAATCGACGGTTTTGTGTTGTCAGTTTCTCTGCAGCTCCATGCAATTTGTCAATGTAGTTCTCTAATTCTTTCGGATTGTCCCAGGTCACTTGAAATGCGTTATCAGCAGCATTATGGCCCGGCTTTGGCGATTTGACTAATTTTTCGAAGGCCAGCGCCGCATCGAGCATCATGCTTTGTTGGCATGGCAACATTTGTGTATGGATTGTGTTGTAAAAATGGGCAACCTGCAGTCCAAATTTACATGCTTTCTGTTATTTTGAACTAAAAAAGCTGTAGAACCTGTTTCAACACAATCGCGTGTTTATAAAATTTCTGAGCAGTATTTGCGCATTGTTGAATTTTTGCTGGTATTGGGTATCCGAGACCAGTCAATTGGCGAACCTCTCTCAGAAGAGACACTAAGCGATCGCTGTAATTTACTCGCAATGTTCCGTTTTTATGGCTTAAGTCCATCAATTTTCCACTGGTCTCCAGGCTATAATGAGAAGTCAGCCAGTAGGGATTTTATAAGTTAGTCAAGTCGTGAGAGCTAATATTTTAATTTGGCGCCACTTTAAATCACCTACAGCTTGTAAAAAACTTTTGACATACCCGATTGGGTCATTGGGATTATCGATGGCATGAATTACATCCTTGCACCAGTCGTCGTATTGCTCTCGTCTGTACGTCTTTAGTTCATCGACCATTTCCATGCAAGCTTTTTTGAATGAGCCGTATTGACTTAGGTCAGAAATCAAAAGATTGGCATTCGCCAGCACGCTTTCGACCTAAAATTGATATATCTCGTAGATACAAGGCGTGGTAGGAGTTTAAGCTGGACGAGAAAATTATGTACCCTAGCTTCTTCCTGACGAACCCAAACGATCATATTGACCACGTCCGACATGTCCTTTCCTTGCGGCACGTCACCTCGACTGACCTTGCGCGAAAAGTCTTCTTTCGAGGACCTGATGTAGTCTTGTAAGTGGCTCAGCAATGTTTCTCTGAAAAAAGTCCAGACTTATCGAGTTTTAGCTTGAAAATGATTGGCGTAGCACACCTTTCCTGCTGCAGATCGTTTCGAACTGTGGGGCGTCGAATAAGCTCTTTATAATGAAGAAATTGACGCAGCATCTGCAAAGCAAACCTTGGCTTTCCAGGAAAGCACAACTCGCTCGATGAATATCCCTATCGCCCTAAAATCATACCGCCAGGTGGATTATGGCAAGTGGGAGAGAAATTATTGATCCCCTGGTGAAAACTGCAGCCCCTCTGGATGATGTTTCAGCCGGCCACATTCTCTCCCACGCCTGGCAGGCTTGGTTACCCCACTAAATTTGGTCAACACACTGCGTCGTTGCATTTTCAAGCAACACGTGTGTGTAGTTCCCAAGAATCAAGTCTTCTTTAGCTCCACCTGCAAGGGCATTTTCTATTGGCTGTAAAGAACCTCTTCCTCTGATTAGTCAAACCCTATTCTTCTCATGTCCCTCCTGCCGTACCAATTGAGCACTGGTGTCCTTGGCTCGAAATCGTTGTTTCAGTTCGGGCAAAACTTTTTGAATCAGCGGCTCCACGTCGGCATCGAACTGATCGACACGAGCTCGCCATTTCGCCTCAGTGTACGGATTGTAATGTAATGGATGGATAGAAGAGAAAGCAGCAAATTTCTTGGCCATCAGCTCGATTGATTTGTCACCACCCATCAACGACAGAAGCTGTTCTCTGGCTGTGCGTATTGCCAGGACCTGCAGTAAAATGGACAGTTAGTTTTGGTGAGATATTACTACTCCTGTTCTTGTGACCATTGCAGCTTGGCGGAAGTCCTTGGGCAAGGGCAGTTGGCTCGGCGGAGAAAAGCCGGAGCTATAAGAGTAGGCTGCTGTGGGAGATTAGTGCTCTCTATTCGGGGAAGCCACCACTCCATGTGGTCCACCTCATTGGTGCCCCACACTCATTGGGGCGACCTTAGGACTGGGTGCATTCGGTTAGCACAATCTCAAGGGTTTACTGCGGTCGTCGTTTCCTTTGTTTCATACTCGAAGAGTCCAGGAGTTGACTCCTGGGCGGGTAATTGGTTTGTCTGCGGATTTGTCTGTGGGTAAGACCTAGTACTGTTAAGACATCGTCGTGCATTGCTGTGCTCGTAAAGGGTCCTCCGGTGTTGACTTTGGTCTTTACTGCGCCATCGACAGTGGAAATGTTCGCCAGCGTAGGCATCGTAGGACCGGGTGCATTCGACCAGCAGACAGGCTACTGTATTATTGCACAGAGCAATTGCAGGAACCCGTGGGAGCCGCGACAAACACGCCTGAGGGGTTGTTGAAGGAGTCGGGGTCTTAGGGATCGATACTCTGCAGGAGTGAGCCTTGGGCTTGGACCGCTCGCTTGTAAGATCAGCCTGAGACCGCCGTCACGTGAGAGTAGAATATCTGTTGCACGCTCAAACAAATCGCTGTGACAAGAGGCTCCAAAGCCCTGGGCCTTTTTGAAGACCTGGCAACACTGTCTCTAGTGAAACCGTCTGGTCCTAGTGATAGGTCACTGAACCAACGAACAGCGTTGCCAGATGCAGCAAGAATCCGCTAGATCTGGCGGATGTTTTGCCCGACAGCGGATTGACTGCTATAGCGAAATTTCCAGCAGAACTTTTTGTTTTTTGGCGGATTCTTGCGGACTGGTGTAAATAGCATACACCAGCCTATGTGCGGCCATTTTTTAAGCAGCATGCCCTTTTTCTTGCTGAGGCAGTTTTGTCTGCGTGCTGTGATCTGAAGGGTCGAATATACGAATGTGGGCAAGAAATATGGACACCATTCATTTTTAGACCATTCCAAGGCCTACCTACTGTATTTGGCAACAAATTCAGCTCAGCTTAGTCGGTAGTAAGTAAAGTCAGAGTTCTTGATCGGCTCGTCCTTGGCTCCTCATTTTCAGTATTGTGTGCTCTAGTTTGCACACTTCGCATAAGATATAGACAGAGTAGGGTGGTCGGGGCATCAGGGCGTTCCTTTTTGTACTTCAATCCCCTCCCCTTCCGGTGTCCCTTGCCCCCAGCATGACCCACTTAAAATTGACGTGCACGATGTGGGCGATGTGCGAGTGAACGCTATTTGTTTTACTTCGCGTTTTATTCAAAACTAGTCGCTAAAATATCGTTTTTCTGCGGAAAAATTTTAGCGGATTTTCAGGTCCCCGGCAGCGAGGTTTCATTTTTGCATCTGACCACGACGCTGCCAACGAACGGGCAGTGGGGTAGAAGGTTTTAAATGATCACGCAGTTGGTTTCAAAATAGTTTGCTTGCCAGTGACCACTACGCCATACTAATGGTACGCAGAACCAGGTTTCAGGCTGCACTAGTCAGGGTTCCCAGACAGGGAAAGTACTCTAGCCACCCAGCCAGGAGAATAGGGTCTTCAAAAGGTGATGCTTTGGTCCAAGAACAAGTCATGTGGGTAGGAAAACCAGTCAAGCTCGACCTCGACGCATCTCCATCCCGCTCCCGCTCCAGTCCTCCCTCCCCCCCCCCCCCCTAACAATTGCCCAGTGCAGACTACAGGTGTACTGTGCAAATATGGCCCTGTCACACTAGCAGCAGTTGCAGCACACTAATAGAAATTTTGCGATGCTTAATTTGCAGTTAGGTCAGTTTCTCACCTCTTCCACGCGATCCTTGAATCCATTCAATTGTGTCGACGTGAAAGGCTCGCCCTTCCACGCGTGCACACTCGATCTTTTCCACAATTGACTGGTCAGCGTATTGCAAGTGGTCTTCCACTGGTCGCAGAAGGCAGAGGCTTGCTTCAAGTTACTGCTAACTAGATTGTACGGCGCGTTCCAAAAATCCAAATCGTCCAATTTCGTTTGCACAAATTGCACAATGCTGTTGGCTGAAAATTGGCACGCATAGTTTTTAGATGACAAACAAAAAAAATATCTTTTACCAATAACGTCCAAAAGTCTTCTCATTCGACCTTCTGGATACGGATTAACATCTTCTTGTTTCCAGACGTCGTCCAAAACATCATAAGCTGTTTCCAATAATTCCGAAAATTCTTCCATGTTCAACTCTTCGAAACGGGCGTAACTGGTTTCCAAAGGTTTGAATAAACTTTTGAAAACTCTGGCTCCGCCAGCTTGCTTGCCACTTCCATCAGCCATGTCCTCCCAATATTGAAACTCGTCACTCGGTGTCAAGATTCCTGAAAACGAAAAGTAACCCCGGCTGGTATCAATATGCGGTTCTTTGATGGGCCCCACATGATTGGAAGGAAGCTCAAAAAAAACCCTAAGGTTCTAGATATTGCAGCCATTGATAGCGCTTACCTCCGACCCCATCACCCACATCATCAGCCTTGCCCTTGGCATCCTTTTGACGTCTCAGTGTCGTAGCTAGACCCAATTCCAACTCAGAAATCAGACTTTGCAATTTCGGGTCGACTCCTTTGCCAGCAGTTTTCACGAGCGTGGGACTGAATACATTGCGCATTGCGTGATAAAGCGTAGCCGTTGCTGAACCGCTCAACGAAACCACCATGACTGTTTGTTGATAATTGTCGGGGGTTATGGCAATTGGATGAGTTTTGAAAAAGACCAAAGAATTCAAATTGCCCTGCTTCGATGGATCCAACTAGAAAATTAGGAATGTAAGAAATAATGTCAAGATGCATATTTTTAGGAGTCTTACCTTGTTCGAGCATTCTATATTCCCTCTGGAATCTAGCCGCGTAATGACCAGGCAAACGCAGCTCGAGTCGTCCAAGAATTTATTCACCGCCGTATCATTATTGGCACCGAGTTTGTCTTCGCTCAGAGATGATCCAAAAAATGGACCAGCTGTGTTGAGGATTGATGATTTTCGTACATCAGCACCCACCATTTTTGTTAGCGAAAACGATCGAGCGCGATCGAGTGGGATCGCGTGCGATTATTGTGAATAATTGGGGATGGCGCGGTTGAGCATGAGCTCTGTTATGGTGACTGTTGCTATGGAAACAGTGTAGTGGACCGCCCTTTGTGCAATCGTTGAGACGTGCTCCCCAAATTTAATTTTAAGCTGTTCCTTACAACCACCTTTCTTATTCGTCGTGGTGCCTGAGCCCCTTTTCCTGCGGTTCAGACATGGGCTGGCATGATAACCTGGATCAGGGGCGCATTCGAGCTGTACAGAACTGTAGAATGTACTGCACCATAGCAACAGCGGCATGGATAGGTCAAATCTGTCGTGGCCTTTAATTGAAATACCAGCAATACCCTACTTGGTCTGTTTCCCTCAATGAGCCATACTGACCCGCTGCGGGGAACGTCTCACTTGTCAGCGAGTGAAACCGACTCACCGAGACATGCGATGTACTGCGTCGTTTCCTCCACTGAATTCTTGTCATGTGCAGGTGGTTCGTCGGGAAGGCAGCACTCGAAAAGGTGACTGCCCGAAGCTTTCTGATGATCAGAGGGGCGAAACCAAGTAGGGGAGCGTCTCACACTCGGTTTATCTGAGGCACTTTATAGGACCTCCATAAGGGTGAGAAAGCCATGGTGGCAGAGATATCCTTCGGGATGACCCGGATCGGGTCGGGTTTGGTCCGGTCGGGTAAAAATCGGGTCGAGTCAATTTTTAAAGGATCGGGTCAAACAGGACAATTTTGTAAGTCACCCCTATTAGCAGTGACAGAACCTATCTCATATCTGCTCTAACCTTCAGGACACGCAGAACTTGCTTGGCATGCATGAAGCCTTGCATTCCCACGTTTTCATTCTGCGTAACTTCCAAGAATGTCAGACTAATTGTAGAAAAGATGTGAATGTGACCAAATTTTCTGAGATTTCTGCGAATGACTTCATCCAAGTAAGTTCTCATTGACATTCTTAGCAGCTGCGATGAATGGGTGGGACTAGCCATGGTCTGAGTGTGACTAGATAATTTCTAACAGGTCTTATTAGGAGTACAGTCACATCTGATTCCTGAATATGAAGACTTACTGTAAGTTCTTGGGTATAACTGGCTGCAAACCCAGGCACGTATTCTGTGCACCAATAACTTCCTCGACCTGATTTATGTTATTGTAAGACAATTTACTGATATCAAAAGACATAGGCACCATACATGTTCATGTTCATGTTTTACCACATCACCAAACGCTTATGCGCACTCGAGGGTGAAGGGACACATTTACACGAAACGATTTACCGGCCCGCGAGTCGAACGCTCGCCCGTAACTGCGCACCCAGCGTGAGAGGCAGACGCCTAACTCACCAGGACACGAGGCCACTTACCATACATTCCTCGATCAGTAGCAAAGGTTCTGTTAGGAGCTAGTTTCCAGCAAAATATCACTTCGTAAGCGATATCTTTCGTGAAGACTAGGTGAATACCCTAGCGTGAGTTAATCAGTAGAGCCTGTCCTTTGACTTCAAAAGTTATGCAAGTAGTCTTCATTATTTGGATTGGTCAAGTCTTGTTTAAGACTTGCAGCGCTTGAGGCAGGCGTAAAGACCCTAATCGCTTTTAGACACACATTGGTTTTTGATAATTTGATCACTATTGTGAGAAATACGAAGGAATGCTGTTTTTTTAAGGATTATTGGGGAATAACAAAAGATAAAAATTCGGGTGCGCAAAATAAGGTGTCCTCGTCGAAATATTTTCACACATTCACATTTACGCCAAAGTCACAATGTGTTAGTAGGAATTGTGCAAGTTTCTCTCTCAAGGAACATCAGCTGCCGCTAAAAAATTCGGGTCAACCCGACCTGATCCGGTGTCTACCTGCTGGAGGCGAGAAATTTGAGTTTTTAGGCCCCAGAAATTAATTTCTTTACTGCCAGCCACTATGACTGGAAATGCGCCGACATAGGCATAGGTAGCTTGACACACTATCTGGGGAGGGGGGTTCATTTGCGCCCTTGCATCCCCTGGGTACGCGCCTGTGGTGAGTTAGGGGTCTGCCTCTCACGCTAGGTGCGCAGCACGGGCGAGTGATCGAACCGCGACTCAGTAAATCGATTCGTGTGTAGTCCCTTCGCCCTCGATTGTCCATAAGCGTTTGGTGATGTGGTACAACATGAGGTGATGATAAGACAGGTTTCCCCGTTCGTTCTGAAAAAATTGTATACTATGGCTCTTTTCACCAAAATTTTGACGGCTCCTAGATATCTTTTGATAAAGGGTTTTTGAAAATAAGTGAAGTAAAATTTTGGTAAAAAGACCCAATAGTTAACCGTTTTTAGAGAGAACGGATGGGAACACCTGTATTATATCTGTATTCGTATCCTTCCGTTTATGTGCATATAATTCGCTACAATTACATTTAGTCCTCTTGACCAGGGAGTCACGTCTGCTCATGTAGGTATCCTAAAACAATCGCTTGCTCTCTGTCACCATGGCTCCTGCCCTCACACACCACCTGTGGAGGTTGCCGCCTCCGCCTCCGGTGTGAGATCCTGGTGAATATCTCTCCGCGCCTAGCACGCTTGGTGGTGGGTGATTCACCTGTCATCCATCCGGGGTCGATAAAAGAGAGGGAGGCTCTTGAATCCGGGTCCCCTAACAGGCCACTGGCTGGGTATGCTTACCCCATGGCAAGATGGCAAGATAGGGTCAACCAACAAGCTTCTAGGCCGCGGGTAAAGGGCCAAAAATCGACCCTCGCCTGGACCGACCAAGATGGAAATAAACCTTACGGAGCTCTGTCCTGTTTTCTGACCACTGTCTTACATAAATGAATTACATCAAGACTATGATTGGATCGCATCAATCAACATTTAGCTCGCATTTGTGTGACAAGAATCTGCATGGTAACTGAGCACCGTTTTTTAATAGCTGGTCTGAATTCTGAATTGTGGCATTTCGCCATGCGTTCCCACTTTTAGCTTTACAAACAAGCCAGTTTTAGCATCTCAAAAATTACCTCCTTACGCTTTTCCAAGCCAAGAATAAACTCACTCACGGTCAGCACAGCAGGCGTTCTTACAGTTAGGCGATGCGCGGTGGCGGTGCGTCCTTGCCTACTTGTTCTCCCTTTTCTGGAATTAGTGTATCAACAAGAGACAGACCTGGCCGTAAGATTCGAATATCCCGTCGAGAATCACAAAAGCGCACCTAATCTCGTTCATGTTTCTTGATCCCAGGCCTCTGTTCAACCATCTCTGCTTACAAACCTAATCCAGCTCACTGTTGTCGCATTGTGTGCCCGAGCGTAGTTAAGCTAATTCGTGTCATATGAACCCGTTCCCATGGGAAACAAAGGAGTAGGAATCAGAAAGAGTTCAACAACGATGATGGGGAAATGAGAAGGAGAAATAGGATCCCTTGATTTTCTTGTAGCATATAAACGGGTAGCCAAGCCTCGTGTTCCTTTCAGCATACGTAATTTATGTGAGCAGTGTGCCAAAAATGGCCATGTCCTATAGTGCTGAGAGCTGGCTGTGGATGCCTAGTCAACAAATCGAAGAAATTTTGTCCAAGAATATTTCTTGGCCGTTTTCCAACATGTCAAAGACTGAGTTTCTCGAATTACAGAACTTAATGCAAGATAAAAATTTTTCCAATTCTATCATGCATATTTACGGCTCATTGGTCAGTGGATTTGGAATAGTGTGCACTTTATTGTTGATTTGTTCTTTATGGCGAGAAACATTCTCCTGCAAGAATGGTTTCTATGGGGGTATGATGATAGTGGCTAGCAATGATTTAATGTTTAATGCCCTGAGCTTAGCATTTTGCATTTGGTACCCTTTGTTCAAGAATAGTGGATCCACGTACTGGATATCCATGTGGGTCCTGTTAGGAATTAGGGGGTTCGTGTTCACGTCGTCCTTGATCAGCGATTTGTGCACTGTGATTTTAACATTTGAAAGATATCTATCCGTTATAAAACCAGTGGCTCATCAAAAATTATTTCAAACCTACGGGCTTATCACACATTGTGTTTTGGGAATTGTAGTATTTTTGGTTAGTATAACACGCATGCACTACTCCATCGACATTACTGTAGCTGTTCATGGCACGATGTACTTCTATACCGAATCTGCTTTAGCCACAAATCCTCTCGTCATTGGTATGACTATGATAAGTGACACTATTCTGCCCATGGTCCTCTTGATTGTCATATTAGTACTGTCCTCACTTTTTCGATTAGCTGTCTTGAAAAGAGAGAAAAAGAGACTGGAAAAATTCAAGTTAGGACGAAGGTTAACAAAAGCGGATGCATCGCCAATATCCGTCCCCGTGGGGGCTCAAACGAAGGAGCCAGGAGAGTTGAAACATCATGATTGGCGTCGTCATTCTAAAGTAGCCCCACTCGAGACCGTGCCCCAAGGCACTCTCAATGCGCCTCAAGCTTCGCGACGTTCGAGTGATAGTGCTCATCAAGATCATCGAGCTATGCTTGTGCTGACACTGACTTTGGATTCGTTATTTTTGATGAACCAGGTGGGCTACTGTGTTTATTGGACATTCGGATTCTTGCAAGGGAATGGGGCCTTCACGTACGACAGTACTAAACAGGATCTGATTCAATGGATTGAAATCAATCGATATATCAATTATGCTGACATTTCTGTCAGTTTGGCAGAATGCTTGTCCCATTCTTTGAACTTTCCCTTGTATGTCGCTCTGAGTGGATCAATGAGACGAGAATTTTTTAGGTTTATGAGAAAAATGTGTCATTAAGCAACTAATAAAAAAATGTGGAATTACTTCAGGTATTCTTTGGAGAACTGCAAAAGACCATCCATAACTTTACGCTGTGTGAAATCCTCGGCTCACCCTAGGGCAAACTACAATGGGGGCTTGTCGGAGGAGAGTTCAAGCCGCTGGAACAGTTCCGTGTGGTTCATTGTCAACCACACCAAGGGTCGAATACTGTAGACTCCCGATTCGGAGAGCGACCATAAGCTGGGTTCTGATTTTTGATGAACCAGGTGGGCTACTGTGTTTATTGGACATTCGGATTCTTGCAAGGCAATGGGGCCTTCGGACAAAAGTGACAGTGAAAAGTGAAAGAGACCCTAAACGAGTCCCTGCAGTCGTTTCATGCCTGCAAGCGAGACCAGTCACTGGACCCGGGGTCTCTCTTTGTCTCACGTCAGTGCACGTTCAGGAAACTGGTCTTGAGAACCTGGTGCACTTTTTCTCCCAAGTCCATCAGAAGCCTGCTTCCCGAATTCAGGCAGAGATGGTGCTACTTTAAAAATAGGTCTTGAATCAAGAAACATGAACGAGATTAGGTGCGCTTTTGTGATTCTCGACGGGATATTCGAATCCCACGGCCTGTCTTTTATTGATACACCAGTTCTACGGGATCCAGAAAAGTGAGTACCTACGATCGGGGCGGAAAGGCAGGCCAGTTTCATGATCCAGTGCACGCACTGACAGGTATCAGGTATGACAGGTATGACAGGATAACTGTATCCATCCCTACTGTATAACACATCCAATTGTCAGATTTCCTCTCTGACTACAAACGGATACAATCATATGTAAACACAAACACACCTGTGACCTCGCAAAATAAACCAGCACTAGTCTACAGAATAAAAGACAAAACAGAACAAACACGAAAAATCGCCACCATTACCAAGACAGGATCGAGGATTCGTGAATGCAAGGCAGGATCGATGAGGTCGGACGCAAGTTGGAACGAACGAAATGCACCGCGGGCATATCAAGTATCCAGTCAAATTAGGTGGCCCCTGCCGAGGAGGTAGTGGATACAGGTTAGGCAGAATAGAACTGGCATAAAAACACGGGTTCTAACGATAAGCAAATCACAGTCAGGACTGATAAACTGATGGCATCACAAAAATCGCCATGTTCATGATCTTATCAGAAACGTGGCTAGGAAACAGGCAATGAAAGTGGTCAGAATGCCGCAGACACCAAGTTTCCAAACCACGATAAAGTGAATTTTACAAAGTGACTGATTTTGAGTGTAATAGTTTTCATGCTTTTAACATTCGCTGCCCCTGATGAGGATGAATTTGGTTACCATGACACGGAATCACAATTTGATTTTCCCGCTGAATGTTATGGGTAGAAAATGTCTGCTATGAACGCGAAGCACGATCTTGAAGCGTGGGTAATGGGGGGTCACAAAGGAAAGGTAAGGTGGCGTGTGTTTTCTGTCTCTCACTCATTGTCGATTTCGTCTTAAGTTCGGTCGGTTCGTTTATTTATTCTCCTTCACCGTTTTTTCCACTCCTTCTGCGAACTGATCAGCCGTCCCGTGCTCATCATTTTTCTCGAAATGCCTGGCCGCAAAAAGAAATCCGAGGTAAGCAGTCGCTACCGTACAGTTATGGAGGTATATGTGCCTGCATCTGCTGTCTGCAGGCCGGGTAGATATCGGGCACCATATCTGCTCCACGTTTGTCACTCTGGAGGCCTTGGTGGGGCGCCCGAATCGGTAGGCAAAGAGGATGGGTGCATAGACTTCCGAAGTCCAAACGGTGGAAAATTTTTCGAGTCCTCAGGACTTGAAAAATTTCCGGGGCCTCCCGGAGGATGTTCTAGTTAGTATTGACTGAGAAATCTTCGCAATGCTGGTCTATTCCACTGTAGTCTATGTCGCCTGGGCATAAAGCAGCCTGAATTGTTCTGACCCCATCCCGGAGCCTGAGTTAGGGTTCGCGTTACTATGCACAGGCCTAGCATACGCGCAATACGTAATGCTCGCAAGAAACGTTATGCATCTTTTCTTTAGACAAAATAGTTTTCAGTAGCGTAAAGTAGGTTCTTTTTTAGGTTGCACCACCGCCGCAGAAGACTGCCAAATCGGCTCCAGCTGCAACATCGAGACCAAAGACATCAACGACAGCAAAGGCTCCAAAAAGAAGTCAAACAGTAAGCATTTTTTCTTAAACTCATGCACTTAACAGCGCCAATTCTGGGGGGGGTGGATCAAGCCCCATGACTTTAAAAAACTTGTGAGTTTTTATCTGCAAAAATTCTCATTGTATCCAAATTTTTAATCTTCGATCCTGGAAGGTGAAGACACTCGTCAGTGAATTCTACCGATGCGCCTTGGCGAACTTGTGAGTAGATCGTAAAATCGAAGCCTTTGAGGGGTGATTCAAATTTTGATTTGGTCGTAGCCCGTAAGCGTTTCTTTCTACGATCTGAATTCCCTTCAAACAGCAAATGACCAAAAGACTGTTCCGAAAACTTATAAGGGAACATCGCCAACCTTTAAGTCGAATTTGGCAACCAATGGTTCTCATTTATTCCTAGGTGAGATTGGAAGCTCCATAGAAAGTACTGCACCCGCGGCCAACTGGTCAGTACATTAGTTGTCAGCGCCTAAAGCGCCGCAGATTTTTTGAATTTTGTGTGGGTTGGAACACGTGTGTTAAAAAACAAACACTCAGGTTTCCCGAGGTAAAAACTTGAGAGACCCAGAAGAATAAAAAATTCGCAGTCTCAGCGTTGGCCAATTTAGTTAGACGAGTCCAGTGTCTCACAAAGAGCTTTCTTCATAGCACCTAGGAACAAATTAGAATCATTGGTTATGTCTAGTTCGACTTGACGGTTGGCGATATTTCCTTGTTAGTATTCCATTGAAAAGTTTGCTAGCCACTGCTTATGGGCAAGGCCACATGATTTGTCGGCTTTTATGTCAGTGCTGTGTCTTTTTCTGTTACGGTAGTAGAAAATTAAGGTTGTGAGTCAATTCCTCCTCTTTGTCTTGTGAGGGGCCTAAATTTTTATGTGCCGATTTTGAAACCTCTTTTGACCCTAAAATCCTAGAGCTGCGACTGGGCTCCGACCCTGATAATTAAGATGATGAGGTTTCTCTGAAATCAGTTCAGTCAGTCTTGATTCCTCAGTGTGCCTGTCTCTGCATGCATCATCTAAGGCTTTGAGGTAAAACGTGCACAGTATGTAGTTATTTGCATTTTTTTCGACCAAACTCAGGCGGCTGTTTTTAAATGACGTTCAAATGCTTCTAGGCGACATCTTCCTCCGCGCAATCGGCAGCAAAAAAACAGAAAACGATCTTGCTGGCCGATACGTTTGCCCCTGCTAAGCTTGCCGATTACTTGTTGACGTGTGGAAATGGTGACACTGGTCAACTGGGCCTTGGAGAGGACGTGACAGTGGCTAAACGTCCTCGACTGGTCAAATCGTTTCCTGACGGCACAAAGTTCCTGCAAGCCGTGGCCGGTGGAATGCACACTGCCGTTTTGACGTCCACTTACGAGGTGAGCTGTTGATCTCTGCGCTGATGCGATTGCTACGATACAATGTCTCCATAAAAGCCCTGTTTCTCTACTAGCAGAACGGTAGGGGGCCTGATCAGTTGTTACCTCCACGCAGATCCCATAGGACTGACCCTGTCCATCGCGCAGCACCTACATGTATAGAACATCGAACACTCACGGTAGGCCTTCAGCTGCTGGTGCATTTGACTCGGATAGCATCGCCTTTTCAGCTCATTCACTGACCATGTTTCCTTGTTCTAGGTGTACACATGTGGATGCAACGATGAAGGGTCGCTCGGGCGAGTGTGCTACGACGATGATGGGAACCAAGTCGATCGGGACGAAGACTTCGTGTTCCGCAAGGTCAATTTTCCAGAAAAAATCGGAGACATTGTGATGATCAGCGCGGGCGATAGTCACACAGCTGCGTTGACCCGTGATGGATCTGTGTTCATTTGGGGCACGTTCCGAGTAAGTATGCCACACTGCCTTCAATGTCCTTATTTATACCAGGTTTTTCAGGACAAAGGCGGTTGTTTAGGACTTGCGTTACAAAATCGGAAAAATGGACAAGTTATGAAGAAGATGAAAGAACCGTTTCTGCTATCGCCAAGTTCGGATCGTGTTGTGGTCAAGATCGCTTCTGGTAGCGACCATATCGCCATGCTGACTGAGGATGGCAAGATATTTACGTCTGGTGCTGGTGATGCTGGCCAGTTGGGACGCTTGTCGCAGCATTCTCGTGATAGCGCAATTGGTCAACGGAGCGTGGGTAAGTTAGATGCCATTGTTATTTGCCCAGGCCCAGCATGGGTGTCCCAACATCGCCCAATCCAACCTTGAGCCTGGATCTGATCCAACAAGTAAAATTCCGGCAGAAATGTAAGTGGAACACCTGCATAGCTAGCGCTCTCCGCTAGCTATTCAGGTCCTCGCTATCACTGTCCAGCAGGCCTTGCCAAAGGGGGCGTAGGGGATCCGACTAGGGCCCCGAAGTGGAATTTTATGCTAATGAGAGTAGATCTGTTCATTACGGTAGGCCATGTCTGGAAAAGGATTTACCGCTCCTTTTATGTACCCTGTACTGGGCTCGATGGTTTCTTTGCTACCCATTGACCCTGTGTAGAAAAACTAGACACGAAATTAAGAAATTGTCGACTTTGAATTCACAGCATCCAAAGAAGGCCTCTAACCCATCCCAACCTAAATATTAGCATCATCTCTATTCGATGAATTGTAGGATGTTGCTTGCTCCTTCCTCCGCACCACTAGCTGCAATGTCGCTGTTTTTAGCTAAAATGATGGCGCCAGACGAAGTGAAACTCCGCAAGTCGACAAAGTTCGTCGATATTTGGTGCGCAACGTACTGCTCGTTTGCCCGTTCGACCGATGGTCACATCTATGTGTGGGGCTTGAATAATTACGGACAACTGGGTAAGTGTTCGAGTTGAAAAAGGGGTTTGAGTTTGGGCGCGGAATTCAAATGGTCGCTAAAGTGGTAAGAATACAGGAATAGATCGGGCTAGGTTTGTCGATCAGTTCCTCGAGGAAAGCGGTAAGCGTGTTTGAGTGCGGTGTAGTTCCATAAGCATGACGAGTTAAGCTTATGGAACTACACCACACTCAAACACGCTTACCCATCGAGCGGAAGTAATAGAGCTGGAATCGTGACCCGCCTCGAAGACGAGGGAAGCGAGCCATGACGGAATCAAAAAAAAGTAAGAGAAAGAGAACGTTCGAGGCGACTTCACTGTCGAGAATCGAGAATAGGAATTTGACTGGTCTAGGAAATCCTACGCCTAATATACCAGTCCTACCACACGTGGCTGTACGCACATGTCAAACAATATTGGTCAAAACAGTAGAAACAATCAAAGGTCGATCGGAGAAATACACGTAAACTACTGTAGGGTTAGGCCTGTCGATTGACAAATATGCAAAACACATGTTAGAGGATTCGCGGAAACCAGTCCGCCTGACGCAGACTGGCAATCTTGATGAGGAACGTTGTCGCACTTGTATAAAACCTTGGTAAACTTAATCAGCACAAGGAAGTTGACTGGGGATAAACTACCTTGCTTACTCGAAAATCTCCCCTGAGGCCTTATAGCGGCTCAGGCTTGCTGTGGTTTTGCTTTGAACGGCGGAAATCGACTGCTGGACTTGATTGATTTTGGGTATGAGGGATCTCTCACGAACCATTCCATCTTCTGGTAGTGAATAGATTTTGGCCAAGGTTTTATGCCAGCTTTCCTCGAGGAGCTTGACAAACCTAGCTCACTCGTTTAGGGATAAAAGATTCATGGGATGAATCAAGCCCAGGCAAATGATATCCATGCGCTTATGCTTAGGCGAGAGTTTATGTTGCTTGGTTTGTATGTTATCTTGTTTTTCAGGTGTGCAGCTGGACGACCCAGAGAAGATGGACGTTCACTACCCGTTGCAGTCGGCACGATTCACTTCGACCAACGTGTGGAAAGTATTCAGTGGCGACCACCACATCTTAGCTGTTGATGCTACAGGTGAGCGGCGTTTTGTCTGGCTCTTAGTGACAACAATTTAGACCCGCCATACTGTTTTAGGCACTTGTTACGGAATCGGCCGCGGCGACGATTGCAGGCTCGGTTTGGGTGCGGACAAGACGGAGAAGTCTGACGAATTAGTGGAAATTAGCTCGGCTGGCGTCATGGGAGTGGCTGCGGCTACTGGCACGTCGTTTTATTGGGACAACGAAGGTATGCGGGAGGAAACTGAAAATTCAAATTTTAGTTTAACGATGATAGCCTTTTTGTTTGTTGGACTCACATAGGCAGGACGGAGCTAAGGATAGGTCGGAATCAGGATTCCTTGAAGGAGCCATTGCACATTTTCCATGAGACCGAAGGATTGAGGGAAGGGGTTAATGGAGAGCCTTCTGGAGTTAGGCGACGGATCAGGAATTTTCGGTTGATCAGGTCATCAGATCATTTTTAAATTGTAAATCTTAACTTCAGGACGGGCCTACGCTTGGGGCTTGAACAACGAAGCGGAACTTGGTCTCGGTGTCGACGAAGGATCTGTGGTGGAAAAGCCGAAGGAGATAGAGATTCGGTCAGTGCAGGGCGGGTGCCGAATTATTCTGATTTCGGGAAACGCTCAGCACACAGTTTTATTGGGTGAGCGCATCGACGGCGATGGCGGACGTGTGGGTAATGCGGCATGAACAAAATGGCCGCCGTCATATCATCTCAGGTGGTTCACCTTATTTTTATAAAAAAATTTGGCATTTTCGTGCTTTCATGCTTTTAACACGACGTCATTTTGGATTTGTTTAATAAAATGTCAGTTCAGAATTGCATGATGTGTCTGCTGCTTACGGATAGGGGTGGTCTATACTTCGAAGACAAGTGGTCAGCGAATCGAATCGGCTTTGCCCATTGCAGATTGTTTTTTGAATGAGATGAGGCTTGACAAAGGCTAGTCTCGATCAAATGGTTTTATGCACGTGCAAGCAGTTTAGGGAATGGAGAGTCAGGGATCAGGATGACTGCGGAATCAGAGCGGTCCAACATCGACCAATCACGTGTGGATGAGGAATTTTCTGCAGTAGGAGGAAACAGCTGAAACATACAAGTGCTCAATGACCCCTTTACTAGCAGAAGGTCCAGGCAGCTCATATCCGCTGATATAGCCGCCAACAGCGCAGACGCAAGTGCCCGGATCCCAAACACGATCACGGATTCTCAGCTTGGGCTCGAAGACCCGGGCCCAGGGCCCTGCATTTTGTTCCCGGCTACAATTCACAGTTACCTTGCTGGTATCGATGCAACTCTGATGTATCCAGAGCAGCCCATCACCGCCACGAGTACTGTTGCAGCCGGGGTGAGATAAGACAACAAGGAAGGATATCTTCGACGTAACCAAGCGATGGATCCTCATATCTCTTTGGGGGACGTTGCATAAAACTACGCCAACTAGCATCCGAAACTGGGGGAGGGTTGCCTATGTGACCCCCTGGCCAGCCAAGGGGCATTTCGTATTAAAGTTTGCTCATTTTGGGCAAAATTTGAGGCTGATGAAAGTGATACCATCTACCTCGTTCAGTTCCCTTCCGAGGACCATCTGTTTCGATATGATTTCCTTCTTCCCTCAAATAGCTTCCTCGTGGTACTAGGATAATATGGACCACGTATAGTATGCCCTGCCCTGCGACAATGCGTGCTATGGAACAGCCCATGAACTCCCCATCATGATTTTTGAGTGAAGGAAAGGTGAGAAAATGAGAAATTATGATCACCGAGTTGAATCCATGTAATAATATTAATTTTGGGATTAAAATCTCGAGTATTTCTGAGGATATAGTTGAATATTGGTATGTCAGAATCGAAACTGAAAATATGCTTAAAGGTACGGCATACCCGCAAATCCCTCACTGTCTTGTGTCTGGTGTTGACCAAAAAATAAAACGGTGCAATAAATAAAAGAAGCATACCGAAATTTTATTTTGCGCCCATCAACATTCTTGCCACGAACAGCATCAATTTAAGCCATTATCGCAACAAACGTTTGCTTGGATGTGAGATTGAAGAATTCGTCGAGTTTAAGGACAGTGTTTATACCCACATGGGGGGGGGGGGGGGTCGATACATGGTACTGCTATGCAAGGTTATTAGATGTGCTTATCAGGCTGTAGTGGCAATAAATTTTGCGGCGACTCCGGGTACACTAATAGTACTAAATACCGACTCTCCAGGCTTCTTCCCCTCTCCCGCCACATTTCACAATGCGTTGTCGTAATGGTAACAGGTCGAGCCACTGCCTGTTGTTTTGGGGCAATTGTCGCATGGGAATTTGTCAAACGTTGAAAGGGAAAATAATTCACACTCGAACGTAACCTGATTGTAGTTGTAACTCCGACACCACATTTTTTCCGAGCATGCGTCAGCGCAGCCTTGAGTGTCAGTCGGTGAGATCGTTTTGATTGCGGTTTCTTGCATGCATTTACCATTCGCTAAGTATGTGTAGGTTTGAACGCAGTCTGAAAAATTTTGGGATATAGCAAATCTGTGCAATTGTAGGAAGTCTTACTTGTAATTTGACAGAGCGGGTAGCAAGGTGAGCCGTCTCCTTGTAACGGCAAATCACCAATATAGATACCTGAAAATAATAAATCTCAGGGTCACATCAATTGCGTGGTTGTGATACAAAGATTGAAAAGCAGTTTATAAAAGTCCCGAAGAACCAAAATAGCAAAAAATTTGGCTCTAATAAAAAAATGGTTCAAGTGTCTCAGCTCATCCAATAAAGGAAAATACAAGGAAAAAATATTTGTGGATTTATAATGCACACTTTTTAGTCGTAGGATGCATAACGGTGAAATCATCGATTATACATGCTGGTTTTGTAAAAAATATTTGCGGAGCCTCTTTTACCACACCTAGCTGGCCAGCGGGAAAATCTAAGCAAGGCTTGCGGGGACCAAGGCACAGAGCAGGCTCCATTAGGAGCACCCGAAGCGAGGGCATCCTGGACAGGACACCGGCTTCCGCGGACCATGGCTGGTGGGCTGAACACCGTGCGTGTTCGACGACCGAGACTGTCTCCGCGTGGGTTCCGGCCCTCCACTCGCAGGACCTCGACGGCATTGGATGAGTCATCCACGACCTGGCCTGCAAGGGGTTTTATGGTTTACAAATCGACCTCCGTCACCTGGGACTGAACCTACCCGGGCCAAGCCCAGCCACTTGCTTCCAGTTAATACGGGGGACATGCCGAACCGCTCTGCGCTACCGCGGCTACCCAATTATGCGGCTGCTTCCGCTTGTAACTGCTCAGTCAAACCCATTTATGACGATCATCGGGCGCGATCAGGGGATCTCAATTTCGGACCCTCATTTTCTGTTTCCAGATTGGATATGATGACACCTCATATTATGCTGGTCAGAAAAATCGGGTCTAACTTTTTTCTCTATCGCTTCTTACAGAGATATCGAATTCTTTAAGGGACGGTGCCAGTATAATTCCCTGTTACAGCGAAAAGTCTATCTAATGCGTTGGAGGCGTCCGTCCCCCACCCCTATTTCTTGCGCCGATTGACTCGATTCCAGCCGCCTGGGGTGTAGCGGTAGAAGGGTGTGTCACAGTTTGCTTGGCAGAACTGGAAACTGGTCCGCCACGAGTTCAACTCACCCTCATCACTCCGGGGTCGACAAACGAGGGGAGGGAGGCTCTCGAATCCGGGTTTCTCGAGGGGCACGCGCTGGGTGATGATTACGCCCACGGGGTAACCTCCGACATCGCGGGGTAGCGACAAGCACACGACCCGGCATGCATATCGGATTGACCCTAGTCAATGGCAAGAATAGGGTCAACTAACAAGGCCCCTTGCCCGCGGGTAAAGAGCCGAAAATCGCCACCTTTCGAGCGACCAGGATGGGTCAAAAAATACTCGATTTCCAGAAATCCAGCCTGCGAGCAAGAAATGGGGGGGGGGGGGGGTGGAAGAGGGACGTTGTCACTGCATTAGTATAGACTTTACGGTATACTGAGGACCATCCTTGGGCTTGGGCGATATCTGCCCTATCTGCCGACCGACCTGCAATACGAGACGGACCAAAATTACCTTTTTTGAAATGCCGGTAGTAGAGATTTAGATGTGCTCCTGAGCCAGCGGTGAGCCCATCGATTAGCGCGATTAGCTGAACCACTCGGATTGATGTTTCACCAGTCTTTCGTTAGACTACTAAAGGCCTGACTGAGACTGCTGGCCCTGACTGACCCGAGTTTCATGCGGTGTGTGTGCGGCATCTCCTTCGCGCCCCAAGAATTTGTCTCCAGGGGGTGGGCTGGCACCTAAAGTAGACACAGGAGGCGATAACCCAACAGAACGTAGATGTTGGGCGCAGGCAGCAGGCTGCGAGGGTTCACACGTGACTTTGTTGCGACAGCACCGAAATCAAGTGCTCTACCTCGCTTCTGCCCTTTTCAAGCCTTCGTATTTTTCCATGACTACCGACCATTTGTTACTTCGATAATTTGAATAATTAAAATAGACGGGCACTTACGACATTTTTAAATGTGAGGACACAAAAATTCGATGTGTGCGTGCGTGATTAACTAGACTCGAGTCATGCTTATTAGGGGCTCATACATACAATGCAAGGCGAACTCTGTCTCTGCACTCACGTGTATAAGCCCTAGCCCTGTGTCATTAAGGCTCGTCTTTCATTTTTCTTCACAGAGATACGAAATAGAGTAGCAACGGCAACTTTAAAGAAAGAGCTACGGGGGAGGGTCTCGCTCGATTCGCAAAAGCCTTCTGCTCGGTCAAAGCTCTTGCTGTGGACTGCTTCTCAAAGGCGTGTTGAGTACTTGCAATGGAATGCAGTACTCACTCACCCATTCTGCCGAAACGGTCGTTGTCATGCATGAGGGCGAAGTAACTTTCTCCACTTTTGCTATTATCATTGCACGAGTCATTGTCGTACTTCAGCCACGTATGATCGATTACCAGATTCTCGTTCGATGTCTCGGCGTCATCGTACCAATGGGTGACCTTATTTACCACGGGACATGGTGTTCCAGCTGTTAGTGTATTTCTTTTAAGGGCGATCCAAGTTCTGTACTTCTTTGTGGAACCAGATCCAAAAGTTCTCTAGAATGTAGCAATAAAAGGCTTGGCTGTTATTTCAACTAGGAAATAGTTTCTTACTAGCGAAAAATTTTTGATTTTTTCGTATTCAGTCAAAGTGTGAATTTGTGCCAAGCTAGCGTTGTAGCATTGGCAGAACTTCCACGCGTCCGTCCAGCTTGATGTGGCATTTATGGCGAAGAAGCATCGTCCGCCACTCATTACACCGCCGTAAAAACCAGTGCAGTCTGCAGCACTGACGTCTGCCCAGGCTGGTTGAATAAGGATGGCGAGGATTAGCATGAACATTCTTGCCAGCCCTCTAATCGTAAGCCAAAATATCAAGTCGTCTACAGTATTTCTTAGCAGGCGCTACTTGCTTACAACTGCCAACCTGGCGCACAATGCTCTGGTCTGATCAGGGATCGAGCATGGCATTGTTACATACTAATGGCTCCATTTGTCTCGTTTCATTACCAATTTTCGATCGAGAGAGGTGGACCGATCGAAAGTGGAACCTGGCTACGCTTTTATGCTCTTCTTTGTTGGCGCGATTAGAATTCTGAGCTGAGCGATTAGTGGGCAGCAATTAGCAGCAGAACAATTTTAAAACGCCTGGAAAGTGCACTCTGAGGCTTGGGATTAGAGACTGATGTCTAGTTTTTGCCATGCGACGACACGGTATCAGCATCGCGAGGAGACAAAGCTCGGACATCTGAATGTGCCCGATCGATGATTGGATTTGTCAGTTTAAGACTGGAAAATCCACTCGAAAGGCGTACACAGGATAAGTATTATTTATAATGGCCATGTGGGCCCTTAAGTAGACTCCCCAGGCTTCAACAGATAAAAGAATCTAATACTGTATACTGCACATAGAGTCACACTGAAAATGCGCGGTTCACGTAGATTTCGGGTGCGCACTAACGTAAAGCACAGGGCTAGCGCGTATGCAAATTTTCCACAACAATGGCCGCCTCCACGATGTACCTGAGCATCACATGCTGTGCGACATGGATGTACCTGTGCGCACGCCAGAAAATTCTGGAAAACCATCCGATTTCTCGTCTGCAATTTCAAGTTTTCGTTGGTTTGTTGATTGAAATTTTTAAGAAATAATTAATAGCGGTTGCAACAAAAAGTTTTAGCTGAAATTTCTAGAAAACGCATGCGTCGCTGAAAATTCTATTTGAAAAGAATTGGGTTGGCGGCGAAAACAATAGGATACCCTGCTGCAAACACGCAACTACAAAATTACACATGGTTCCCAGCACCCTCAAAAACCTCAGAAAACTCCTCAAATTTCAAGGTGCCGCTCAAAATCCTAAAAACCTACTCAAATTACAAGAAAGATCTTGAATCTCCTCAAAAATCGAAAAGTGTGATTGCTGGAAAGCTGACCGCACGAGGTACTAATGGCCCGACACTAGAAAGCAAGGCACTTTTGCTGTTTGGTCCCCAACATACAATAGGTTAGCTGGCCCGATTAGCTTAGGCTGGTACTAGGCTTTGGCTAAAGCTTAGGCTGGCATATGACACCAGGCTTAGGCTTAGTCTGGTACATACAAGACTTAAGCTTGAGGTGACATTCGGCTTCAGCCGGCCTTATTACAGCCTTGGCCTGGGGATCAAACGGCAAAAGCGCTGAAAGCAGATAGTATCATTGCAAATGAACCAGTCAGGAGTCCAATAGCTCCACAATATCCTTCTTTTGGAATAGCGCTGTCTTTGAAATCGAAAGCGATTAAAAAGAACTTTTTAATTCCATTTTCAAGCATAATTGCTAACTATTCTTGCAGTAGGTGCACTGATCGAGTATTTTTTTTTGGTCCATCAATCAGCCGATGAAATTAGGAATGATATGTTTCAATGATTGCTGATCGCATGATCAATTATATACATCAAGGCCCCACCCCCTGATAAAACGTGGGCCTACAATGTTGACACAGCTGGTGACTCATTTTCTAAACATCGGGGCAAACGCATTTCTTGGTCAATCCCCAAACGGCGAACTACAAGTTGCTAGGCGACGACCCGCCCACAAACTGTAGTTCGCCTTTTTGCTTTAAACTGCCCTCGCGAAGTGCCCCCCTCTTTTTTCTAACTCCTGCCTTTTTTCCCTCCTTTAGCAACGCGTTGCTACAGACGCGAGCAGACTGTTTGCAATAAGCAGTCGCAGTTCGCGCTTGATTTGAACGTAAAACATCATCAAAATGCTGTCTGCTTCTGGCGGCAACGGCGCGAGGAGGCGGGGCCGTGTTGCATTACCGAGATAGCGCGCTAAACCTACTTGGGTTGTGTCTGAGGCGGCCGAATCGCATCCTACAGTAGTGGGCGACATCAACCTCTCAAGCTGGATGGACTTCTTGGAGAGTACCTATGCGTCTCGAGCCTGGGTTGGAAAGCAATCAATAAGCAGCACAGATGCTCGAAGTAGAAACACTTTACACTGCGCTTGTAGAGTTCAGATGACCGGCACTTCATAAAATGGGAGGACATTGCAAATGTTTTTGAGAAGCGAATGCCAACTGCAGTGGAATATTCTACGACTAATGAGGCTGATTTTAGTTGGCTCAGCTCACAATTCGGCAAATTAGCACTGATGCACGATATTTCAGCTACGCTAACACCTTGGTAAGATAAATGTACAGCACGGTGACTCCGGTACAACTGGCATAATTTACCATTATCGGTAAAATCAGCCAAGGACTGACAATCAGTGGGGTGGATATAACCAGCTACATACAGTACCCCTAATGTAAGTAGACACCGGATCAGGTCAACCCGACCCGACCCGACCCGACCCGACCCGAAAGTCCATGACCCGAAATTTCGGGTCGGGTCGACCCGAATGCGGTATAAGTAGTTGAAGTTCCTCGCCATAAAACCCATTCGCAAATGCTCAGAACGTGGTGGCGTTGGTGTAAAGGTGACCGTGAGAAAATATGAGATGGAGACATCCAACGCACGCGAATCTCCATCTTTTGTTATTCCCTAGGTATCCTTAGTAGATGCAATAACGTTCCTTCATATTTCCCACAATAGTTGTCAAATAATTGTTTAAAAACTTTAAATCTAAAAGCGACTAGGGTTTGTCCACTGGAGGCAAGATTTAACCAATCCGAATGATAGGCGTGAATAATAGAGACAACTCTGTCATAACTTTCGGAGTCTGAGACAGCTTATCCTTGGACAAAGAAATACCTAAATATATATGAACCCCAGGCTAGAGTTGCATCTAGTCTTCACAAAAGATATTGCTCACAAAGTCATATTGTGCTGGACACTAGCTCCTGTCAGAACCTCCACTACTGATGGAGGGATGTGAGGGTACCTATCACTTTTGAACACAGCAAACTGTTTTGCAATGCTAACATGATAGTGGTCGAGGTGGCTATTACTGGTACATATTTGGTTTTTGGGTACAGACTACACTGCTCTTCCAGCCAGGTATACCCAGCAAGTTATGTCATATTCAGGAATCAAATGTGATTATAGATACCCCTACGACCTGCTAAAAGTTATCAATTCCTTCTTATGTTAGAGTATGGCTAGTCCCACTTATTCATCAGAGTTGAATGAGAACTCTCACATATGGACCCTTCCCTTTGCAGAAATTACTCAGAAAAATTGGTCATTCTCACAGCTTACAATTTGTGTGACATTCTTGGAAGTTACGCAGAATGAGAACTGGAATGATAGACTTTGTGCATGCACTCATGAAGCATATACTGCAAATCCTGGAGTCGAACAACTATGAAAAGGCTTCTGTAGTTGCTAATAGAAGTAACTTGCAAAATTTCTGTATTTCTGACCCGATCTTTCAAAAAAGTGACCCGACCCGATTTTGACCCGACCCGACCCGACCCGAAAGTAACTGACCCGATCCGGGGTCTAAATGTAAGGTGTACGACTTGCCGAGGTGGGTTTTCGCAAACTGGTTTCACTAAAGAATCTTTACACCCAGTCCAGCAAGTGAAGGAAGTGGTCGGCCTGAAAGGCTATGCATGCAGTATATCCCTATGACTCATGCGGCTGAATCTATAGGTGTACCGTGTGATGCCCAAGGGAATTCTCATACAGTATAAGTATGGGCGCATGGAGCGGTTAGTAGCTGTTTTGCTTCTGTGTAAATGAGTGATTACGCGCAGTAGCCGTACCTTCAAAGGACTCTGGCAGTGAGGATATACAGTACAGTATACGTCATATACGTAATGGAGTTGAAAAATTTCAAACGTGGAGAGTGGAGCATTTGACTGTCGGGTAGCTATTAACGAAATCTTACTTTATTCATTGATTGCTATAAGTAAAACAGTCCAGCTCTTTCGACCGTTGTAAAGGAGGTATCTTTAGGGCTCATAAATTTTAATGTCGTTATAAAGTAACGCCACGCGTTAACATCGTAAGAAGTCGCCCAAACTTAAACCTGTCACTCGTTGTTTTGTGCCGGGTCCTGCCCAACCACGGGTTAGGAGTGGGGCCTCATAAGCGAGGCAGGCCTGAAAGCAAGAATTTACAGGTGCCCTAGATAGAACAGGGGCACCCTAATCGCAAATATTCCGGAAATATTACGGGTCGTAAGGTATAATTAGTAATATAATAAGGTATTACAGTAAGAGCCAAAGCGAGTTTGGAGAAACCTGCTTGTTTTTCTCAACGCTCGGGCTCCCTACCACACAAATTATTCAAAAATTCTTTGGGGTTTAGGCCACCGCCACCGCTGATCAGTTGGCCAGACGCCTCTGATATTTGCATAAGCTTTCTTTTGCACCTTGGAACAAATTACAAGTTTTACATTTTATTGCCATCAGTATAGCTTGATTTTGATAGAAACAAATAGTATTTCTACTGAGACCTTGTTGAAATAGCACACGGCGGGTTTTAGTTTCCACGAAACAGCGGTCCTAGACTCTTGCAATCAGAGGTCATGGAGGACATACACAGGGTGCATGTTAGAAGTGGGTTCAAACGACTGTTAAGTCCCCGACTCTTCCGGAGGTCGTGATTCACATTTTTACCAACAGTCAATTATGGCATTGACATTGGCAGAACAATTGAAGTCATTTTGGAAATGAAATACAAACACATTACCAAGGTACCCTACATGTTTGAAGAGGCATTTCGACAGGTCGTCGCTCCGTGTGAAATCCTTGGCTCGCCCAGGGACAGACTAGGGCTGACCAAAAAATGATTCAAGCAGCAGGAACCACCCTTCTTCCACCAAGAAGGTTACACAACTTACTGTCTCACATCAAGAAGGCCAGAGAGACGTCCATGCCTATTACACGTGCAATTGTTCGAACGGGCACATGATACGAGTATGATGATAGCGAATGCAAATTCGGAACCTTCTAGCATGTGTCAGTGGGGTGGTGAGCTCCTGCTCTGACTTTGGACACGACTGCTTGTGTATTTGTAGGTGTAGCGCACTGTAGGCTTGATCTGTTCCAGTTTAATGCCAGCTTTTCTATTGCGCCCTGCCCATACGATAGCCGTATGCATTAGTACGGGTGAATGGATTTACTTGACATGGCCCTTGCGCATCAGGGCCAAGTGGGTCCGACAGTTCTAGCCTGGAAGTATCTTTCAAAGTGATCGGTTGAGGCCGGGCAGTTTATTCAGGCGGTCCTCAGTACCCGAGAATTCGTGGCTAAATACAGAATGTCTGGACACACAACCAACGAACTTGCCGACTCTTGCCATCACACTCTCATCCCATAGATTGCGTTTCGTGCCCGTATTTTACATCAGCAGTTGCCTCGACAGTTTACAGATTAGTGGCATACACAGTCACGGCAGCCAATGCAAAGAGAAAAAAAGAGTTTTAAAACAAAAGATACTAAATTTTTCACCTTATCTAAAAATCTTTTGAATTCACGCCTCATCGAGCGGCTCAATGCAATGTACAAGGGGAAATTCATTGCGTGCGACAAACATTCCGCAATGCTTAAAATGATATCCGCGTATTGTACCAGTCTGCGGATACGAATCCAATACATCATGTCAGATAGTGTACTTTCAAATGTAAACTCCAGACTGTCTTCAAAATACGCGCAAATCCAATAACTGCAATATCCAAGTTGGGTCAACAAAAAAAGAGCGTCTAAAGAAAATGTCAGGATTTGCATGGTCGTATTTTCTTGATTTCCATCAAATGTCACGTTTTGATTAGATTTCGACGCAATACCTCTTTCTTGACAAGTAACACTAAGGTTTACTGTCTCCACTGGCGCTACACAATTTCTTGAAAAGCTATTAGGAAAATTGCCGCCTGTAGTTCGTGCGACAAAAGTCGAGTTAGCAATTTGCTTCAGTGAAGCCATCTTTATCAAACGTTTTTTTTCTCTTTTGAGTATGGCCAGACGAAAAAGCGATGAGAGTATAATCATTACCACGAGTAAGACAAAGGGCAAAATATTATCACTGACCATATTCATGGCAACCACCAAAAAATGTGAGGCCAAATCCGATTTAGCATAAAAGAACATTCCATCTTCCACAGCCATGACAGATTTCGTGAGAGAATAGTGCATGCGGGGCAAACTTATAAAAAATATTAGAAAAATCGAAATTAAGTGCGTAAAACGTTTAAAGTCTTTAAATAATTTCGAGTGAATTTGAGGTTTCGAAACTGCGAGGTATCTTTCAAGTGTCAAAGCCACAGCGCACAAATCACTCATCAATGAAGAAGTGAATAAGAGTCCCCTCACTCCGATTAAAACCCACATAAAATTATAATATTTGGATCCACTGATTACAACTTTGCAATAAAAAACATAAAACATGAGGCTAAGAATATTGAAGCAAAAGTCAATTACAGCAATAATTATCATTGCTCTATAAAAACTATTTTTCAAGACAATGGCTTGACGCCACAAAGTACAGATCAACAAAAGAGTACTCAAAATTCCGAATACGCTTATAAAAGAACAATAAATATGTTTTGTCTTACAGGACAGAAATTTATCGCTCAAAGATCCTTGCAAATTTAGAAATTCAATTTTTGAGATATTTGAAAATGGCCAGGTTATATTTTTACGCAAGATATCTTCTATGGCTTCAGTTGGCATCGTGAGCCAGGCATCGGCTTGGATGTCTCCCATTCTCTGTTTCAAGAGTAAGTGGCTGCGCTCAACGACAGCTAAGATACATTTGTTCATTAGCAGTAGACATCTTTTCACTTATTGCTAGTGATAATCAAAAGGGATGTTGTCTCAGGAGAACACGCATGAAATTTCAATAAATTTCTTCGGACCATAAAATTAATAAAAATAGAGTGAAAAAAGTCGGCTGCATTGTGTGTTGAATGGCTTGGTCAAAATGAAAGCAGGGCGCAAAACAAAGTAAAGTTGGCGCTTTTGTCAAGAGGAAATGTCAGAACCTTTTCTCCGCTCGCTGCGCCAAATTAGTAGAAATTGACGTATGTAACATGGCTTTGGCTGTTTTATACATGATGCTAATTAGGGCCAGTTAGAAAGGAGACACAGTCGTTGCTGACTGAACTCGTTATTTCTGGCTGTGTCGGGTGTAGGCCCACGGGTTTGCGAAAGCTGGCATCAAATACAATACGGAGGCCAGGTGGGGCTGAATTCCATGTCGAAGACCATGTTTTCCCGGATTCCGCCATGGGATTGCGGATTCCTTTTCATTCGAAGCCATCCCTTGAGGAATTGCAGCCAAGCCGAGTATGCTATACTGCCATCGCAAATTAACCAGACTCGCTGTGTCTCCTCTTCCACTCAGAGTCAACTCCATCAACCTCTAAAAGCTGTTTCATAAATTTGAATTAGGCATGGTCGAATTGCTGAAACACTACTAACTTCGTACAGTATAGCTGAATGGCCGCGCGTGTGGCTACTAGCCAGTACCTGAAATCGCTGGAGGACGTTGATGCTCCAAGATAACGTTTTTGAGCTGAGCGATAAAAAAGGCGAAATGACTTGACCTTGTGTTAAGAGGGTTTTTTCTCTAGCAAGAAAGCGGCTATCGCTGACATGAAGCAGACTGGGTTTTTCAGATTACTTGCTGTAGGCAGACACATGTAAAATCTGAAGTGATGAAGCCCTTCAGCTTGTGCCTTCTGCGTGAATATCTGTGACTGGCTGTGTGTGATTAGTGCCTCAGCCTTTTTACGTTGCCTTTAGCAGTGCGTGTCGCTCATGCTACTGTATGCAGTAAATAAGAAAAAACTGTCTGCCATTTACTTCGCATAAGCAACCCTGCTTAATAGACTGAGGTGAGTCGAGACAATAAAGCAGCTCGACAAAGCGATTGCATAACCACCATGTAAAATTTAACATAAAAACTGACATCAGGCCTCACATTTGCGAATGAGTGAGAGAACCAAAATCCCGTAGGCGCGGGCTCAAGCTCAAAGTTTATGCTTGCATTGCTCCGCGCCAGACAAAATTTTCCGAACTTTTTCTCTTTCAAAATTTTTATTTTCGGAACGCCCTTGAAAAATTTTGTTCCATGACGTTTTTTTTAAATTCGCTTTCACGCAAATTAATTTCTTCAAACTCATTATTTCCGTTAGCACTTTGAAAACTTAAGTGTTAATTATGTTGTGTGAGATTTTTTTTGGGGGGGGGGGCTTTGCTCTTACCAGCTCACTTGATTTTACAGGGTGGCAGCTACGTACAGTACACTTCCGTATTTCGCATTTTGCAGCTGTTTTTGAATGAACTGCTTGTGGTGCCAAATCGTTAAAACCAAATCCGGGCAATATCCAGGCAGGCAATATAATAAAGGCAATATCAAAAATGCACAGACAAGGAAACCTTTCCTGTTTTTTATAACAATCAACTGTTTCTTAGGCCTGGCTTAAAAATAAGCCAAAGATGCAATCAAGTTATTCCAGCCACGCTCAGACAAATTGTCACTTTGGTGTTACGATACCAAGTGCACAGGTTCTCCCTTTGTCAGCACCAGACTTTGAGACAAGAATACGCAAACAAGATTTTTTATTCCTAGTTTCTCAACGTGCAGTACGATGATCTTTCTCGCGGCGTTAGCTTTGCTGCTCTTTTGTAATTCTGTTGAGCAAGCTAGAGGTGAATGCTACCGTTACGGACGTGCTCCGGCTTATCCAGTGGGCTGCACCTTGTGCGCTGGGGATAGTCGCTGGGCGCAACAGTGCCAGGCTGATGGTTCCTGGTATATGTACACCTGCTTCATTAATTGCGTCTCGAGCGGCTGCAACAGCCACTGCTTATTTGGTAAATAGTCAATTGTGGAAAGAGTTATGACAGTCAGGTGAATAACAGAGGGGTGTCACTTTCCTTGTCACTATGCTTGAATAAGTCAATAAAGCATTGCATCGGATTGTGCGACGAGCTTCGATAGTATTTTGAAATAAAGTACGAAGAGATTTCACGCAGAACGGGACCGTGGTAAAGTGCCTGATTGCTTTTAAAGTTTAAAAACCTTTCAGAAACTCTCACATTCCATTCCCGAATCATGTCCTCTGCTGATAGCGCTTCCAACGGCCCATCGAAGACTGTTTAATATGTGTAATGCGAAAATACGAAAAGTTCTCATAACATGTCCATCATCCAGATCTGGAATGTCGCCTTTGTTTTTCTCAATCCTGGCGATCAGGCTCGCTTTTCGAGTCTCTGTTCCCTCAACCTGGTCTTGTTTCTTCGCTGTATCATCCATTGTGCATGGCGAGCGAGCAGACTCTTCGATCAATGGACAATTTGACACTTTCCTGTTCCTGTTCATGCTTTACCACATCACCAAGCACTTAAGAGCGCACTCGAGGGTGGAGGGACACATTATACATGAATTTATTTACCGGGCCGCGAGTCGAACACTCGCTCCTGACATCGCACCTAGCGTGAGAGGCAGACGCCTACCGACCAAGCCACTAAAGACGGTTGGTGTTCGAACTGACTAAGAGCCCAGGCCACGCTGTTATTGGCTGGCCGCTGCAACTGAATTCGGTTTTTTCTGGTACGTGAGACAGTTTCCGAACTGAGTAATTATGAGTTTGGGGTCCATCAGAATAAAAAATGATAATTAAAGTGAATTCGGTCACCAGGTACCAAAGATAGCATGGACATGATAGCGAGCACTGACCTTCTGCAACGAGAAAAATGTATTGCTTATTCTCGACTGATGGGATTTCCACCTTTTTTATTGTAGTGATATCTTTTTCCTATGCGCAATTTTGTAAAACCCAATGCATGCAATTTGGGGTGGGGTTGGAGAGAGATGGCCCCCATAAGTGCAGTAAGTTTTGAGTCATCGTAAAAACTAAAAGCGTCTTTGCTTCACGACTTCCAGTTACAAGCAATTCGCAACTCATCGTCAGTCTCGCGCTTTAGGAAAACTCTTCCTCTTTTTATTTCAGGATTCTATCTAACAATAAGTGCGTCGCATATTGCAATTGCAGCAATGATTTATTTCCTCCTTCAAGCATGGTGACAAGGAAAGAGACATACCTCTGCTGTTCGGTAATTTGAACTGACTATCATAACTGTTTCCATGATTGATTATTTACCAAGACAGCAGTAGCCATCTTTCATTGACCCCTCCTTTTATTAGATTAGCTCCGCTCAGCTCCGCCCATGAGCTTTCATTGACACACTTCTGAAAGCATTCGCTGATCGTTTCCCAAACTTTTCGTTATTTGCCCATGCCGATGATCTCTGCTTATTGGCTCCCAGCCACCGTTTGGAGGATATTCAGAACTTACTCCAGCCCGCCCTGGATTTGATTGCTCATTGGATCTCGTCTGCTGGCCTCGGTCTGAATGTGTCAAAGACTCGGGCAATCATTTATCGCTATCGACAAGGCCCTCTTTCAATGCTTCCCAGTCTCTCACTTTGTGGGCAGCCCCTACAGTTTGTAGATCGAATAAAATATCTCGGCATTATTTTCCCTCTGATATGCGTTTTTCAGAGCATGTTTCATCGATCAGTCAAAAGAGAAAATCTGCATTAAAGGCTATTAAAACTCATTCTTGCAATAATTTAGCAAATCCTTTTTTTCTTTTAAAGAGGAGCTACCAATATTCATCAGCATAACCCCATGCATCGGCTCGAAAGTGACAGGCATGAAAAACTGTGCATCCCTGCGTTCGGAAATTCGATGCGCCCAATAGCTGCAAGAAAGTCCAGCGAAGATGCAGATTCCTCAAAAATCCTGCCTAAGCCAGGAGATGATGAAATTGAAAGCGCTGTCCTGAGTAATAGCATTTTGCATAACATAGTCTCTTAATATCCACGATACAAGAAGCACAGATGTGAGCATCTTCTAGGAGCCACCTTCCACAAGCTGGTGACATAAATGAGGCTAGTTGTTATGGTCTACTTGTCAGCCCTAAAACCGCGAGTACATGTGACCAGCCAGTAGCCAGGCAGGATCTTTCTTGATCACCTTTTGTCAGCCTGGACCAGCCTGCTCCGAAGGCGCATCAAACCACATGTACTACCTTTCCTAGTTTCATTTCATGAATTTTTTGCTAATTGATAAAGAAGTACATAGTACGTATGCTGAGCACCATCGGCCAGGTACTGTTGCGCCCAGTGACTATCCTCACCGCACAAGGTGCAGCCCACTGGATAAGCAGGAAGGCTTTCGAAACGGTAGCATTCACCTTTAGCCTGCTCAACACAATTACAGAAGATCAGCAAAGCTGACGCCGCGAAGCAGATCATTGTACTACACACTGAAAAACTAGGAATCAAAAATCTTGTAAGCGTATCCTTGTCTCAAAGTCTGGTGCTGACAAAGGGCGAACCTGTGCAGCTGACCATAAACACCGACGTGCATTTTGTCTTAGCATAGTTGGAATAATTTGACATTTTTTTAATATGATTTACTCGGATCACAATTATGAATTACTCGTAATGTACTTCATTCTGTCATTTTTTACGTGTCTTTAAGCGCTTGATTGCAGTCTAACTGCTTCACTGTAAGTGAAATTAGCAAAAAAATTCATGAAATAAAAATTGGGAAAGGTAGTACACGTGGTTTGATGCGCCTTTGGAGCAGGTCAGTCCAGGCTGACAAAAGATGATCAAGAGAGATCCTGCCTGGCTACTGGCTGGTCACATGTACTCGCGGGTTTAGGGTTGACAAGTAGACCATAACAACTTTCGTTTTTGGCAACAACTTGCAAACAACATGACTTCAGCTCCAGCCGGCCCCAGCTGACAATAAGCCCGCTCAGCCGGCCCGAGAGTAGGTGGGGTGCGGGGCGGAGGATATGCCTAGTTCTAGTTCTAGTTCTAGTTGCTTGCTGAAACGCATATGATTATTTCCTAAAAAGTCTGTTATGACAGACTCGAAACTTTTAGACCAGCCAATGCACATAGTGGAATCAGGGCTTAGGATGGCTGGTCTACTCGGCCACAAGAAAGGAGAGGTTGCCCGATATGCTGCGCACTGCACACAGTGTACGTAGAATCACTCGCATATATACTGTATGCATGCATTTAGAGGTCAGCATCAAAGCCACAAAGCCTGTATTTTGTACACTGCTGATGTTCAGACAGGCTCCCCAAAGTCAGCTGTGCTGTTTTATATGTACGAGCAACCTGACTATGCTAAAGCTGGAGCGCTGCGAGTAAAGTGATATGACTTATCCTTAAATGCCTAAACCTTGAGAGACACTCTCAGCAATCTTTCCCCCTCCTTCCAACTTTATGGTCATGCTCATGGTTTATCATATCAGTATATCAGTAATCATCATAAACTGTTCCAACTATATCGATATTACCATGCTCACGCGATTTATCTAACTCAGCGTTTTGTGCACTCGGACATGTGTGGTCGACGTGGAAGTGCTCGTTTATGAAGCCTCATCACCTCGAAATTACTAAACCTCGCTCGTTGTCATATTCTCAGAGTTTCGAGTTTTCGAGTATTGCTTTATGGAATTCTGTGATACCGAGTGATATCGCTTTCGGTACTTTCGAGGAATTCAAAAGTTATGTTTCTAAGCTTCGTTTTTAGACCTTTCTATCCTGTTTTTCTCGTATTTGTGCTGTGCCATTTCAGTGGGCTGATAAGCTTTTCGGCATAGTAAATATAGCATAGCATAGCATAGTAATGAACCGCTCGAGGATAAAGGGATACATAACACAAAATGATTTACCTAGCCGCGGCTTGAACATTACCTGCTATGAGCATGTGTGCGCATAGCCCGAGAGTTAGACTCTCCTAGCCCACTAGCAGACCACGAGCACAGGATTACAGGACCCTCTGCTCGTTGCCAGGATCAGTCGTCCAGTTGATATTCATGCAGATAAAGCAGCTTCTGCTCAGACTTTTCCTAGACCGTGGTTGCGCTTAGCAGTGGCCGAGTAGACCAGCCATCCTAAGCCCTGTTTCCACCGTGTGCATTGGCTGGTCTAAAAGTTTCGAGTCTGTCATAACAGACTTTTGAGGAAATAATAAGCCCGTTTTTCGTTTTCTTCCTACAAACTAGTTTGGCCCAAAACACCTCACCGATCGATCATTTCATACTAGTCAGAAACTCTTACTGACGAAATGCACAGATTTTTCGAATATGTACTAAGGCGGCAGGAAAAACAGCAAATTAAGTACTTCTTTTATGCATCTGTCACGCCCGAAACCTTATCTCTGACTGGGCAAAAAGTCAAGGACCACCCTCATATTCCTTGTTCGCAATAACGTCCCTCTGTCTCGTGGAAGGAAGAGAAACAAAAACCAAAATTACTGAACCATTCTAAACTCGAACTAACAGCCTCGTGGTCGGAAAATAAAAGTGCTATTGAAAAGCCACTCTCTGCCACAAACAAATTACGCTCTAAATAAAGTAAATGAACTATGTAAAAAGGGGCAACCTATCGGAGACTGAAGCCAGCCTAAAAAGGACTGGGTCATGCTCGGGGTGATCTGAACTTCTGTTCTTTCAGAAGCTGAAATTCAGGGTCCGCAATGTTTGTCAAGTTATTATAAGCTCGAATTTTTCTCATCAATATTACCTCCGCATCGAATAAAATATGTGCTGCCCACGGAAACTTTCTCCAGATCATTTATATCCGTTCACATATTCTCAATTTATTATCGGCAAATTTATTGCTGTTCACCAAACCCATCTTCGTTAGAGCCCGCTGAGCCTAGCCAATCAATGGCGCTGCGCCTCAACCCGTTCAGTTGATGTTTCTAAGCTCCGCGCCAAAATTAAAAACACTAGCGCCAGCAACCTTCGATAGTCGATAAATCATGAATGACTAAACCAAGCAAATGGCTTTTCGCACGCTTTGCAAGATAGGTCAGATCTGCAGCTGTGTCAATTATTATCGAAATCCGTCCAGTATCTGACGAGCGACGGATAAAAACAGCCGAAACAGTGAGTATTTTATGCAATAACTTTTCGGAAATTGAAGTTTCAAAAAAATGACCGTCAAAAGGCAGAGTCCGAAAGTTTCAGCTTTCAGAAAAACTAACATTTACAACTGCTCGACCTCTGGTTGTTGCTCTAGGCACATGTTGTTCCTCCTCCTCGTCTTCTCCCCCTGAACAAGAAATCGCGTATTCTGGAACTCGACAACGGCAAGATGGATTTTGATAAAAATTGGCTCGACTGTAGATTCGGCCGATTCTGAAAAGTGTGCGAAAAATCAAAAATTTTCGTCCACCCGTTCTCCAGTTATTTGCCGGCGAAAATCGTCCTTTAGCATTAGGCGTCTGGTTGGCTGGTCTAATCGTAAGCAGGCACTACCGTGCCTGCTGATGCGCACTCGAATAGTAAGGCAAACAGTTAAAGTAAAAAAAGCAAAAAAATACATCTACGAAAATGTCATTTTAGAAATCGCTTGATAGAAGGAATTATAGTTCGATAAAGCTACATCCTAAGTCAGAGAATTCCACAAAGTCATGGCAGAAAATAAAGCTCTGCTTGAAATTTTCAAAAAAATGCCTTGGAATACTTAAATGACGAGCAGCTACGTACCTAGCACTGTAGCGAACACCAGCACTGTCCTTATGCACAAAACCAGAGTTCGGAAAGTCGTGAATGCTAGAATAAAATTTATAAAACTGAAAACATTTTAATTGTTTCCTTCGACAAAAAAGGGAAGAAAAGCCGGTTCGGCATAATGCATCGTATGACAAAGTAAAGTCACGTGAGATAAGACGTAGCGCAAATTTTTGTACACGTTGAAGTTCATCAATATCTTTCCTCAGTGTAGGATCGTAGACAACGCTACCATAATACAGAATGGACTTCACACAGGCATTATAAACATTTTTCAAAACGTGGGATGAAACCCATTCGCCAAGTTTCCTATTCACAGCACCCAACATAGAATTACAGCGTTTTACAATTTCGGTAACATGACAAGAAAATTTGAGGTTACTGTCAAAAATAACACCTAAATATTTGACCGTCTTAGAAACTTCTAATTTTACATCACCCAAATACAGTGAAATATGGTTGAAATTTGAGACAGCACCATAATGAAAAACTGTTACCTGCAACTTTTTGGCATTGAACAATAACTGGTAGCTTCGACCCATTTTTCAATAAAATCCAGCGCTGGCTGGACTACTGAGTCACATTCATTGACGTTATCCGTATCATCGACAGGAACCAATAAGACCAAGTCGTCAGCGAACGCTTGCGGGAGATAATTGGGGAATTGACGACGGAAATCGTTTGATAATTCATTCAAATGAGCGATAAATAAAGTTCGTCCAAGGACACTTCCTGGAGGTACACCCCGCCGGAGGCAAAATTTTTGCAAAACTGGACTCTCGCATACACAATTTTTCACTAGTCTATGAAAAAAACTTGCAAGAATACCCGTTTCAAGGCCAGAAATTACACGCTTAAGCCCACCCCGTGCCAAAAAGCAAGAGGCTTCTTCATGGATTTCGCCGACTGACTAAACTTTCGAACTTTGAAAATTGGGACCTGTCTGACCTGATCTCTGACTGCGAATCCACAAGAGATCAGATCAGCTCGATATCATCTGCTGACAGAGGATTTCTCAATTCCGTCTCAATCAGACTGACATGTCGAATCGGATTAGCTGGGGCACTGGGTACGTTTTTGAAGCACCAGGGTCTGTCGACTCGAAAAACGGAAATATTATCGCAGTGGCTTCAGTACACTGTGGGGCCATCCACACGGCCATGCTGACCCAAGAGGAAAAGTGGCTTTTTTGAGCTGGGTTCGAAAAAAGGTCAACCACCGCAACCCAAAACCACCCTCTCTAAAAACCCGACCCAACCCAAAAATCCCAAAAAATGGGTTGGGTTGGGTTTAGAGACCCAATGTCAATGAGACCGAATGAAACATGAAACAAAGTTTCATTGCCTTATGACATCAGACTATTGAGATATCGTTGCTGGTGTGGCAAATTTACTACATGGAGGACGCTACCGCGCCCCATGGATGAATCGATCACACAATGCTTAGAAGAAAAAACGAATAGTAAGTTGAAATTGAAATGAAAAAGAGCAATAAGCTTTTGCATGCGCGGGAAGAAGTAGGGGCCTTCAAGCCAGGCTACCTGTGAAATCTGATATTTTCTTTAATTGGCTAGATGTATTGATTGTTCACTGAGCAAATAACAGACGGCTTTTTATCTTACTGCGTCATGATTTCATCGCAAGAGCGCTCCAATCGAGTTCTTGCCTATGCTTTTCAGTAAGATCAGTCCCTAGCTTTGATAAGTAGCGACTCTCATTTTCGCAATTACTATCGATTAGTCCTACACGAACGCCTGACGGGACGTCGAACTCTAGCACCAAGTCACGCTGTCCGTCAGCGCAACATCCGGCCGCGGCTAACCAAATAGCAGAAGTTGTGTTCATGTGTTGCTCGACTGCTTATTTTGAACATGACATATATTGGCTGTGTATAGAATGAGCCCCCTTATTTTCACAAACTTCACAATGAATATTTCGAATGAAAGTAACTCCGAATGCGACGATCATATTCCGATTGAGTTACCATGGGAAAACATAGTTGCTGGTTCCGTTTGTGGATTCATATCCATTACGGGATTTGTGATCAACATTCTTGTCACTAGTTCATTATTAAGTGTCCGAAAAATAAGGAATCCTTTCACTATTTTATGCGCTTCCCTTCTTTTAGCTGACGCAGGTATATTGTCCATATTTGTATTTTGGTCTACACCAATGACCTTGACATTATCGCCCTTATCTTGTTCGTTCGTGGGCAAAAAAGTTGGCCAATTTAGCGTTCTGTTCTGGTTCTCCAGTTTATATTGTACATTAATCCTTTCTGCCAGTCGGCTCTTCGCTATCTCCAATCCGACTCTTTATCGAGCTCATTTTACGAAAAGAAATACGCTATTCACAGTGCTTACTGGTTGGATGCTAGCTTCATTGCACATGATTCCATACTTTTTTGACGGATGCGACTTTTATTACGATAATATTCGAAGTTCTTGGAAATATTCTGAAAGTACTTGTGGTCAAATAGCGGAATACGTATTCGATCTGGGATATGGTGCAATTTTCTTTCTTTTTGTATTTATTCTAAATGTACTGACGGCATGGAAAATACGCCGATCGAACATCGTATTTAACACTGGTAGAAGCTTACAAAAAAAGCAGGAACAGGAGCAACAAGACCAACGGGGGAAGAATGGCGAAGTTTCCATGTCAACTGTACAAATAGAAACGCCGAGTATTATTGGAAAGGATAATGTAAACACTGCAGATTTGAAAGAGGGGATCAATACAGTATGCGGGTCTCATTCGTCGACTACTTCATTACCGCAACGAAATCGAGCCGAATTGAGAATGCTCAAATTAAGCGTAATACACGCGGTGATATTTGAATTCATGATGATAAGTTTCCACGTATTTTCAAGACTCGCCAGAGGAAATAAGTTAGGCGAATTTTTCGCAACAACTGTCGCTTGGCAAATGTCGCACGCAGCTAATGCTTTCTTGATTTTATATTATAGCCGAGATGCACGTTTGCTGTTTTGGCGTATCGGACTTTGGTTTTATTGTTGCTGGTTTCGACATTCCAGAAGTTCGTCACGTACTTCTCAAGGTCGGCCATCCACTGCGGATGGGCAATCAAATCGGTTTTGAGTACTACAAGACCAGAATAGCGAAACTGGACTGGACGTCTGCCGAGTTGCTGGCATATGCCTGCAGACAGAAGACAGAAGTCTGGGCGATGGCCTTTTGTGCAGACAGTGCGGTGCAAATGTAACAACTTTTAGTGGTCAAGGAAACATGGTGAATCTTGGGATGTTGCGCAAAAAATTTGGCCACAATATCTCAACCTCAGTTATGCTCAAAGTGTTTGGCGCCTTGTGAATTACATCACAATGAGCTCGACAAAGCAGGGGCCGCTTTATTTTATCACCCGCTATTAGTTTTAAATTTTTTTATGGGCTTCTTCCACGGAGCCCGTTTTCGCCTAGCCGACTAGCAATCAAACCTACGCAAGGGCTGTGCGGGGGCTAAGCGCATAGTGGATTAGCGGAGACTGTGCAAAACACGATAGCATCCTGAACTGGAGACCCCTTCGTGGGACGATGGCGGGTGGGCTGTGAACGATGTCGGTGCCCAACAGGCGTGACTGTCTCCTAGTTTGGCTTCTGTCTTTCCGCTCAGACCACCTCGGCGGCTCTGGCTGAACCACTCACAACTTGCTAACCAAGCTCAGACTACCCTCGCTGGCCCACAAAATTATTTTAAAATTCAATGAGTTGATTTCTCCAAGCTACTTTCAGTAGCACATATGCGCTCATAGGGGCATACATCTCGTGTATATGCATATCACTTCAAACATGCACGCACTGAATGGGAGAGAAATAGCAATTGACGAAAATCCCTTTATGAGCTCGAGAATAGATTTTCCAATTGTTGTGTTTTCTGACACTAATACGGCCTATCTTCGGCGCCACTTTGACGTTTCGCTTTTCCACGTCCACTGCTGGTTCGATGTGAGGCCCATGTTGAGTAAAAGCGATCCGAGTGCCTTCACTCGCCGGGTAGTCGATGCTCCTTAATACAAACAGAATGCGCAGTTACGGGCGAGTGTTCGACTCGCGGTTGGGTAAATCATTTTGTGTTTAATGTGCCCCTTCCCTGTCGAGTTGCATAAGCATTAGGGATGTGGTGAACCATAAACATGAATGTGAACGAAGGCCCTTCAGTGGCGAGTGATCACTAGTACTTGCGCCAGCCAGTGGGCACACATTTCGTGTAAAATGCGCGTCCTTTCGCCCTTAGAGGCCCATACCCGCGTTTGGTGATATGGTAAAATATGTATATGCACATGGCTTCCTCCAATCAGTAGATTCACCTGAGGATTAGTCTATGCAAATCGGAAGTCAGTCCCACTCACTTTCCTTCCACCAAGCTTCTCTTGTCGTTGCTGCAACCAGCGAGCAGTACTATCACGGCGTAAATACGAAAACTGACCGCCATCGGGAGTTTGACTAGTGCTCAAGATACTGACTCTCCTCTGAGCAATAACAGGTAAAGAATGGTCGAACAATGCCTTCTTCTCCATTATATATGTCCTCAGATCTGGTCATTAGCTCGAAGCAAACAGGATCCTGGTGGGTTGGAAAATGTTAAGAAATGTACATGCATATTGCGCGTTTCCAATTTGATCGGAAGTGATCAACTCTTAACAAATATGCTAAATGTACTTATAGGCTCGACTTCCTTCAGAACTTTCGAGCGAATACTAGGAGCCCGTGAGTGAAATCATGGTACCCTCACGTAGGAATGCTCCTGTTGACCACGTATCCGCGAGATATGATCAACACCGCTGCACCCTTTTTCTCATATTCCGTTTCGAACTGCCAGGGGAGGGCTGCGCAACTTGCGATTAGATGACCAAACAAAAAGGTGACAAAGCATGCGGCTCCGTTCGTGTCTTCTTAGCTTTTTCACCTATTACATAGCTGACGTACGTGGCTGAGAAGCTGATTGTATGTTGTGTATGTGCAATTTAGTGTAGCTGTTTATTCCGTACCCAGCACACGAAGGTACCAGGCGCGGGGAATAAACAAGCTCTTCCGCCGAAGGTGCCGTGCGGTACCGTTTGACTGAATCGTTTGTTTGTGAGAAGCATAACATTTTCTGAACTAAACTACTTGAAGTACTTGAAGCATCTTTTCCAACTTCCATACAAAGATGTTCGGTAGGACCCCGAAGAGAAACGCGACCTGAGAGCGTAGAGTAATTTTCTTATCGGTCTTTCTTAGCACCTTGGTCGGATGGCTTACAAATAAAAACGTGACACCGTGTGTTATAGTTCGCAATGATAAGCGAACTAGGAGCTACTACAGGTCTTCGAACGCATAGACTCAACAGGGGGACACATTTTGTGAAACTAATTGAATATTTGAATATTTGTCTGATGAAAAGCGGGTGGGATTTAAATATCGCGCCGCAGCGGCCATCGATGACGTACCGCTGAGACCTGCTGCTTTTGTAAGAAGATCATGCTGCAGCTTGAAATTCTCAGGTGGATTAATATTTGTCATCGTGAGCCAGGTGGGCCACTTTACATAAGTCAGATTTCAAAACATGTTTATCTGCAGCAAAGAGGGCTAACATTTGACCATACTCGTCTTTTGTCGCTGCCTTTAGTAAAGGCCATCAAATACTTGCTCTAAAATCTCTTCCCAGTCTACATATTTTTTGGCGAATTCCCAACACAAAATGTGTCCCCCTGTTGAGTCTATGTGTTTAAAGACCTGTAGTAGGCATAAAGGGATTTTCATCAATTGCTATTTCTCTCCCATTCAGTGCGTGCATGTTTGAAGTGATATGCGTATACTGTACACGAAATGTATGCCCCTGTGAGCGCATATGTGCCACTGAAAGTAGCTTGGAGAAATCAACTCATTGAATTTTAAGAGTGTGAAAACCCCCTGCCTATCAACAGCCACATTAGTTGCCTGTTTAGCCCAGCCCCACTGGAACTTATGCGCAGTAGACAACAGTGACAGAGCATAACGTGGCAACCTTCTTTGTACGAAATTTGCGTCAGTTAAGGAGGGACTAGACGACAAATTTCTTCCATCTATTCTGGATTCCTAGCCCAAATGTGGGTGCGAAAAAGTACCATTATTTCTAAAAAAAATCTGTTATCAGACAACGAAAAGGTTAGCCCAGCCACCCTACTCTAAGCAAATGCAAGGTGAGAAGAGGCTGGCTGGGCTCTCTCGGCGGCGTTTGTAGATAAATTTTGACCAAACAGAATTGCTACACTGTCAGTAATAAAAAAATGTAACAGGGCGTCCCTTTCCTCAGCCCCAGGCCATCGAGGCTGATGGTCGTTAGTTCTATTGCAGAAGGTTGTACGGGCTGAAGCTGTTAGCATACTGGCTCCACAGAATCTGATCTTCCTGTTCTAGTGTCGCTGGGTAGGTGATACACATTCAGTACTCGTGCTCTAACGACAGATGCAACCTTGATGCAGCAAGTGCTCACTGGTTCTCACGTAAGTTCGAGGTAACAGAAGAAAATCGTATTTACAAAACTAAAAACTTCCAAACTTACTCAAAAATACGAATAAGTATATTCATGTGGGTACTAGCATTTGGTGAGAAACAGAAAGAATAAAATCCCACAGGGAGTCAGCCTCACTACTCCCCTATGCACCGAGTATATCACAGAAGCATGCACTATGGGCGAGTGTGGGATTACGATTGTGAGCCTCGCCCTGAGCGCAACATAAACGTAGATATATCACGTCTGGATAAGTATAGCCAACCCAAGCATGTGCCACCGAGGGAGCCCAGCCAGCCTCATCCCGCCTTGCATTTGGTTAGAGTAGGGTGGCTGGGCTAATCTTTTCGTTGTCTGATAACAGATTTTTTAGAAATACTATTCGTGCTCATGATGATTCTTTCGAGTCTATTCCACTTAACGTACAGTATTTCAGGAGGACGAAAAAGAAAAAAAAGGAGCAGAAAAAGCTGAATCGAATAAAATTGCAAACATGAGCGCATCTTCGTTGGGGCAAACGGACCGGCAGTCAAGCTCGGAAATTCAATTAGTTACAACAATAATGGTTTCCCAGGATTGAGTTTTACCAGATATTTCATCAGAGCGTAGCATCGTTCAACAGAAACGAGTGAATGCGAGTCAAGACCACGCGAAACAACCACGTAAAATTTACCGGAAAATTGACATCAGGCCTCACATTTGCGAGTGAGTGTGAGGACCGAAATCCCATAGGCGAGGGTTGGAATCCCAGACGCGGGCTCAAGCTCAAAGTTTATGCTTGCATTGCTGCGCGCCAGACAAAATTTTCCGCCATTTTCTCTTTCGAAATTTTTATTTTTGGAGCGCCCTTAACAAATTTTGTTCCATGACGCTTTCTTAAAATTTGCTTTCACGCAAATTAATTTCTTCAAAATCATTATTTCCGTCAGCACTTGGAAAACTTAAGTGTTAATTGTGTTGTGTAAGATTTTTATGGGGGGACTTTGTTCTTACCAGCTCACTTGATTTTACAGAGTGGCAGCTACATACAGTACACTTCCGTATTTCGCATTTTGCAGCTGTTTTTAAATAACATCTTTTTGGTGCCGAATCGTTAAAACAAAATCCAGGCAATATCCAGGCAGGCAATATAATAAAGGCAATATCAAAAATGCACAGACAAGGAAACCTTCCCTGTTTTTTAAAACAATCAACTGTTTCTTAGGCCTTGCTTAAAAAAAAGCCAAAGATGCCATCAATTTATTCCAGCCACGCTCAGACAAAATGTCACTTTGGTGTTACGATACCAACTGCACAGGTTCTCCACTTGTCAGCACCAGACTTTGAGACAAGAATACGCTAACAAGATTTTTTATCCTAGTTTCTCAACGTGCGGTACGATGATCTTTTTCGCGGCGTTGGCTTTGCTGATCTTCTGTAATTCTGTTGAGCAAGCCAAAGGTGACTGCTACCGTTTCGGAAGCCCTCCTGCTTATCCAGTGGGCTGCACCTTGTGCGCTGGTGATAGTCGCTGGGCGCAACAGTGCCAGGCTGATGGTACCTGGTATATGTACACCTGCTTCATTAATTGCGTCTCGAGCGGCTGCAACAGCCACTGTTTATTTGGTAAATAGTCAATTGTGGAAAAAGTTATGACAGTCAGGTGAATAACAGAGGGGTGTCACTTTCCTTGTCACCATGCTTTAATAAGTGAAAAAAGCATTGCATCGAATTGTGCGATGAGCTTCGATAGTATTTTGAAATAAAGTGCGAAGAGATTTCACGCAGAACGGGACCGTGGTAAAGTGCCTGATTGCTTTTAAAGTGTAAAACCTTTCAGAAACTCTCACATTCCATTCCTGAATCATGGCCTCTGTTGTTAGCGCTTCCAACGGCCCATCAACGAATGTTTCATTCAGGTTATGTACAATGCGAAAATGTGAAAAGTTCTCATGACATGTCCATCATCTAGCTCTGGAATGTCGCCTTTGTTTTTCTCAATCCTGACGATCAGGCTCGCTTTTCGAGTCTCTGTGCCTTCAACCTGGTCTTGTTTCTTCGCTGTATCATCCATTGTGCATGGCGAGCGAGCAGACTCTTCGATCAATGGACAATTTGACACTTTCCTGTTCCTGTTCCTGCTTTACCACATCACCAAGCACTTAACAGCTCACTCGAGGGTGAAGGGACACATAATACATGAATTTATTTACCGGGCCGCGAGTCGAACACTCGCTCCTGACATCGCACCTGGCGTGAGAGGCACGCCTACCGACCATGCCACTAAAGTCGGTTGGTGTTCGAACTGACTAAGAGCCCAGGCCACGCTGTTATTGGCTGGCCGCTGCAACTAAATTCGGTTTTTTCGGGCCCGCGAGACAGTTCCCGAACTGAGTAATTGTGAGTTCGGGGTCCATCAGAATAAAAAATGATAATTAAAGTGAATTCGGTCACCAGGTACCAAAGATAGCATGGACATGATAGCGAGCACTGAGCTTCTGAAACGAGAAAAATGTATTGCTTATTCTCGACTGATGGGATCTCCACCTTTTTTATTATAATGATATCTTTTTCCTTTGCGCAATTTTGTAAAACCCGATGTATGCAATTTGGGGTTGGAGAGAGATGGCCCCCATAAGTGCAGTAAGTGTTGAGTCATCGTAAAAACTAAAAGCGTCTTTGCTTTACGACTTCCAGTTACAAGCAATTCGCAACTCATCGTCAGTCTCGTGCTGCAGGAAAACTCTTCCTCTTCTTATTTTAGGATTCTATTTAACAATAAGTTCGTCGCATATTGCAATTGCAGCAATGATTTATTTCCTCCTTCAAGCATGGTGACAAGGAAAGAGACATACCTCTGCTGTTCGGTAATTTGAACTGACTATCATAACTGTTTCCATGATTGATTATTTATTACAAGACAGCAGTAGCCATCTTTCATTGACTCACTCCTTTTATTAGATTAGCTCCGCTCGGCTCCGCCCATGAGCTTTCATTGACACACTTCTGAAAGCATTCGCTGATCGTTTCCCAAACTTTTCGTTATTTGCCCATGCCGATGATCTCTGCTTATTGGCTCCCAGCCACCGTTTGGAGGATATTCAGAATTCACTCCAGCCCGCCCTGGATCTGATTGCTCATTGGATCTCGTCTGCTGGCCTCGGTCTGCATGTGTCAAAGACTCGGGCAATCATTTATCGCTATCGACAAGGCCCTCTTCCAATGCTTCCCAGTCTCTCAGGGCAGCCCCTACAGTTTGTAGATCGAATAAAATATCTCGGCATCATTTTCACTTTGACATGCGTTTTTCAGAGCATGTTTCATCGATCAGTCGAAGCGGCAGGTCGATGATTGCCGCTCTGTCGAGACTTTTGGATCTCCATGTTCACCCAATCGTGCTGGAATCCGCGAACAAGGCATGCATTCAAAATTAGAATACGGCTCACCTGCGTGGGACCCTATTTTGAGGTCGGACATTGATGAGCTGGAAAAATCGCAGCGTTTTGCCATTCGCCTATGCTTGCGTGATTGGGTTATCAGATATGATCAAGGCCTTAATTGGCTGAATTCGGATCCGATGTACATTAGTGGGAAACAGCACGAACTGATTCAATTTTAAAAATTTTACTAGAACATCCTGCAAGGACTTTAGCAACATCACGTTCATAGTGTGGTCGACGTTGCAAAACGTCATTCGGCGCGTGGAGCCTGCCCTCATCATGTATACTTACCGATCGATTCCCGCGCAAGTTGTAGAGTCAAAATTAATTATCTTCTGCAGGACTTGTATCGAACAGTATTAGCCCGGACATTGCCTCACTCAGGCAAATGATTTTTGTGATAAAGTTCGCCAAATGAGTTTTAACTGACATGATGATTTTATTTGACGATTGAGTTTTGAGTTCAGTTTTGACTTCTATATCTTCTTCCTTTTATTTACATGGCTTTTTGTGCACCATGCAGTGGGAGTGCGGCAATTGCGTTTGGCATGAAGACAACAAACGACAAACAACAAACAAACAAACAAGCTGTTGCAGCCGCTCGTGACGCACGACCTTTTCGGCGTGCGCCAAAAGCTTCGAATTTGAATTTCCCGCTTTCCTGCTCATAATAATGAAACAAGGGGCCAGCAGATCTGCGCGCGGCTTTATGCAAACTCTTGGCTGACATGACAAAGATGAATATTTATAGCTAAACTTATTGACGATGCAGGCATGAGAAAAATTGCCTTTGAATCATTGGAAAATAAATTTTCAAATTCCGCTCTCCCTCGATGATCTCAATTATTTATTTGGATCGATAGAACAAACAGATCTGCTCACCAAGTGCCAAATTGTCATAAGCAGCCAAGCTACCGTAATCGCGTAAATTCAAATTTTTGCTGACGCTGAAAGGGTCTATTGATGAAGAAGTACATAGAGCGTATGCTGAGCACCATCGGCCAGGTACTGTTGCGCCCAGTGTTTATCCCCAGCGCACAAGGTGCAGCCCACTGGATAAGCAGGAGGGCTCTCGAAACGGTAGCATTCACCTTTAGCCTGCTCAGCACAATTACAGAAGATCAGCAAAGCTGATGCCGCGAAGAACATCATTGTACTACACACTGAAAAACTAGGAATCAAAAATCTTGTAAGCGTATCCTTGTCTCGAAGTCTGGTGCTGACAAAGGGAGAACCTGTGCAGCTGACCATAAACACCGACGTGCATTTTCTCTTAGCATAGTTGGAATAATTTGACATTTTTTTATTATGATTTACTCGGATCACAATTATGAATTACTCGTAATGTACTTTATTCTGTCAGTTTTTTACGTGTCTTAAAATCCCAGCCTGCGTAGGAGATTGCGCAATTAAGAGAGACCTGTTCTGCAAGTATAATAACATTTTTCACAACACAGTCCCAGAAATATCCACTATACAAGAAGTGCAGATGTGAGCATCTCCTGGGAGCCACCTTCCCCAAGCTGGTGACATAAATGAGGCTAGTTGTTATGGTCTACTTGTCAACCCTAAAGCCGCGAGCACATGTGACCAGCCAGAGCCAGGCAGGATCTTTCTTGATCACCTTTTGTCAGCCTGGACCGGCCTGCTCCGAAGGCGCATCAAACCACATGTACTACCTTTCCTAGTTTCATTTCATGAATTTTTTGCTAATTTACATATATAATCATCCTGAGCAGGCGAAACTTGAAGCCATTTTGAAGGTTGCAAAAATTTCTGATTTGTATGTCAAAACTTGCACGCCTCAGAAAAATCTGAATCTGCTTATGTATGATCGTAAAGTCAGCTTGTTCGAAGGGGACATACTCGCTGATTGTATGGATATCGAATAAATCGCATCATCGCTAATAGATCAACAGGGTCAAATACAGAGCACAGTCGCCGCAAGGTATAATAATTGTATCACGGTTTCACGATTCCGCAGACATTTTTTTAATAAATTTTGTGTGTGTGTTGGGCCCCGCGCCGCACCAGTTCCCCACGGGACTTCCAATCCGTTTTCCTACAGCCGGCCAGCAGTCCTGATATGATAAGCGAAGGCGTGAGGTGACCAGCTTTCCCGCCAGCGTCCTTCTGCGTATCTCCACTGGGAGCACACCTCCAGGCGAAGGCACCCTGGACAGGATGCCCTCGGCCTACCTCGGACGACAGTGGGTGGGCTTTGAATCCCGTCGGTGTTCCACAGCCGAGACTGTCTACTCGTTTGGCTTTCGTCTCTCCACTCGGAGCACCTCGGCGGTGCCGGGTGAGGCACCCACGGCCTGGCGCGTAAGGTCAGCGAGGGTTTATGGTTCGCAAACCGACCTCCACCACCGGGGATCGAACCCGGGACGAGTCCAGCCACTCGCTCTCAAGCAATACGGAGAGACGAATGCCAAACCGCTGCACCACCGCGGCCGCTACCGCAATTGTACGCAATTGCAGCGAAGGTCTTCCGCCTCTAGCACAGCGTTGCCAGGTGTGGCGGTTTCCCGCCACATTGGCGGTTTTTTGGCTCCGTCGCGGGTTTTGTGGCGGGACAAGGTTCAGGCGGTTTACGTGGCGGTTTTTTACTTTTTTTGGCGGAATTTGGCGGTTTAATAAAAATATACCGAAAACGAATAAAATTGCACAAGAAATGCATAAAATTACACAAAAAAGTGAAAATGCATTGCATCAAAATTATTTCAAATTACCACCACGCCTATGATATATGTCTGCTAAAACATTTTGTCGTTGGTTTCTGAAACCTTTCGTTGAGAAGAATTTGTTGTTCCAAAGCGAGGATGCGGACGCTTTAAAGCTAATGAACGAATTGGATATGTTTTATTTGAGGTAAGCTCAATTTTTTTGAAATTAGCTGATTATTAAGTTAACCTTCTTTGCAGCTTGTTGCGGAAATTTGTCACGCCGGCTCAATTGGACAAGTTTATTCGCTCCGCCAGTGAAATAACAGACTTTAAGTTCGAAGATTATTCCTGGTGAGCGATTTTTTAGTACCAATTTTTTTGAATTCAGTTCTCTTCTTTATTTTAGCGCTTTAAACATGGTGGATTTTGGATTGGATTTTTTGGATCTCATCAACACCGTCGACACTCTCAATCGCGAAACGATACGAGAACGCTGCCGTTCCTGTTTGGTTATGGCCGCAAAACAAGTAATACATTTAACTTGATATAAACTTTCTTTTTTTTTAAAATTTTTATTGTTCAGGTTCGTGATCGATTGCCGCAATTTTTGAAAACGTTTCGTCTTCTGGAATCGCTGAGTCCTGCCAAAATCGGAAAGTCGCAGAGCATTGTGCCATTGCTTCAACGATTCCGCTCATTGACGCCGTCAATCGAAACGGCGTACGACGAATTTCAATCATTGCCTTTATTTTACCAACAATCGTCGACAAATTCTGTTCAGTTTTGGACGGATGTTAACGACAATAAGGACGCAGCCGGAAATTGTCGTTTTGGCAACATTTCGGAATTTGCCTTGAAGTCTAGCATACTAAGAACCTGTCTCCGGGCGCGCGCTCATGACTAGTTATGTGTTTCGCACGGCCATTGGCCAGCTTGGCGCCGTGCATCGTAGTGCGTCTAGTCTGAGTAATCCGACTAACAATAAGTTAAGCGCCTACCTTTGGGAATAGAGTATAAAATCATAGGCCGGGGGGGGGGGGGGGGCGTACGTGAGCCCTGTGGAAAACATGCGTGCGGGGAATGTACGGGGACGGTACCGATCGTGGGTGCAGGAGCCACGTAGATTTTGGGTGCGCACTAACGTAAAGCACAGGGCTAGCGCGTATGCAAATTTTCCACAACAATGGCCGCCTCCACGATGTACCTGAGCATCACATGCTGTGCGACATGGATGTACCTGTGCGCACGCCAGAAAATTCTGGAAAACCATCCGATTTCTCGTCTGAATTTTCAAGTTTTCGTTGGTTTGTTGATTGAAATTTTTAAGAAATGATAAATGGCGCTTGCAACAAAAAGTTTTTGCTGAAATTTCTATTTGAAAAGAATTGGGTAGGCGGCGAAAACAATAGGATACCCTGCTGCAAACACGCAACTACAAAATTACACATGGTTCCCAGCACCCTCAAAAACCTCAGAAAACTCCTCAAATTTCAAGGTGCCGCTCAAAATCCTAAAAACCTACTCAAATTACAAGCAAGATCTTGAATCTCCTCAAAAATCGAAAAGTGTGATTGCTGGAAAGCTGACCGCACGAGGTACTAATGGCCCGACACTAGAAAGCAAGGCACTTTTGCTGTTTGATCCGCAACATACAATAGGTTAGCTGGCCCGATTAGCTCAGGCTGGTACTAGGCTTTGGCTAAAGCTTAGGCTGGCATGTGACACCAGGCTTAGGCTTAGTCTGGTAGATACAAGACTTAAGCTTGAGGTGACATTCGGCTTCAGCCGGCCTTATAACAGCCTTTGCCTGGGGATCAAACGGCAAAAGCGCTGAAAGCAGATAGTATCATTGCAAATGAACCAGTCAGGAGTCCAATAGCTCCACAATATCCTTCTTTTAGAAAAGCGCTGTCTTTGAAATCGAAAGCGATTAAAAAGAACTTTTTAATTCCATTGTCAAGCATAATTGCTAACTATTCTTGCAGTAGGTGCACTGATAGAGTATTTTTTTTGGTCCATCAATCAGCCGATGAAATTAGGAATGATATGTTTCGATGATTGCTGATCGTATGATCACACAAGATTCGTCAATTATATACATCAAGGCCCCACCCCCTGATAAAACGTAGGCCTAAAATGTTGACACAGCTGGTGACTCATTTTCTAAACGTCGGGGCAATCGCATTTCTTGGTCAATCGCCAAACGGCGAACTACAAGTTGCTAGGCGACGACCCGCCCACAAACTGTAGTTCGCCTCTTTGCTTTAAACTGCCCTCGCGAGGTGCCCCCCTCTTTTTTCCAACTCCTCCCTTTTTTCCCTCCTTTAGCAACGCGTTGCTACAGACGCGAGCAGACTGTTTGCAATAAGCAGTCGCAGTTCGCGCTTGATTTAAACGTAAAACATCATCAAAATGCTGTCTGCTTCTGGCGGCAACGGCGCGAGGAGGCGGGGCCAAGTTGCATTACCGAGATAGCGCGCTAAACCTACGTGGAGCGGAGTAAAACACGTGGGTATATATAGCTATGCGTTGAAGACGAGGCGGCGGGTGGCAGCGGGCCGATTTTATGATCGGTGTTTTCTCGTTTTTTTTGTGATGACATAGGTTTTTTAGGCATGAAGTTTGTAGAGAATTTTATACTTGACAAAATGAAGCTAACCTTTCTAAAATTAGGCTTAGGAGAGAATTTTGTCGATGGTCTTAGGCACGTGATTTGGTTAGCCGCGCGAGAATTTGCTATAAGTAGCTGCGCGGTGTTGGAGATTATACAGTTAGCCGTGCCGACGTAGGCGAGGAGAGTGGTGGGTGCAGGGCGTGTGATTCAACGTGTTTGCTGTCATTTATGTTAAGAGTTGTTTGGCAGCTAACAGATTTGGGGTTTATTACTCATTTTCGATTTTGGAAAATAGGGTGAGTTAGTAGTTTGTATAAAAAGCTTAGGGTGGAAATGGTGTGTGGTGGTTAAGAAATTGGCTAAGAGGAGGGGGCGCTTACCTCAGACATAGAGTATAAAACCATAGGCGGGGGGGGGGCGCATGTTTTGCGTGGTAGCCCTGTGGAAAACATAGAACCTTCCTTCCGAGTGTTACCTTCCGAGTTAGGTGCAGAATTAGGCTATAAAACGCGTGAATATATGCCGAGGTGTTTTAGACGAGGTGACTGGTGGCAGCAGTCTAATTTTACGGTCGTTTTTTTCGAAATTTTCAGTGATGACCTAGGCATTCTGTAGAGAATTTCGCGCTATACAAAATGAGTGTAAAATTAGGTTCAAGAGAGAAGTTGTCGATTGTTTGTGGTAAAGAAGCGATGCGGGGGTGTTGTGGTGAGACGTGATTTGGTTAGCACAGGTTCCGAAACTGGGAGGGGGTAGAACCCGTGACCCCTCCAAGCTTAGAAATTTGTCAATATTGTAATGCTAAAATTTTGAAAAATGGTCTGAATCCCCGTCTTTACGAGCCACAGATTAGTGACCCCCCCCCCATGCGAAAGCCAAGGAAATCCTGACCCCCTCTTGATAAGCCAAAAGTTGGTGAGCCCCACCGCAATCCCTGCTCCGCCAAATGTCGCGGCAGAGTCAGGATCAAGGGTGCAAGTACAGGGTCAAGCTACTGACTGCGTACAAGTCACATTCTCAAAGTAAAGAAAAATCAGCGAAGAGAGACTGCTCTGTAACTTTAGAAGAGTCAGCTACCAGACTGTCAAATATTTGAATTTGCCGAGCGCCTTAATGCTCAGGTGCAAAAACCTTATGACAGTCGGGAGGGAAGCTCGGCTGAGCGCAGTTAGAAGCTTGCGCGAAAATGATAGCTCTCATTCCGCTTCGCAGTTCGCAGTGCCGATATTCACTATTCAAGGAGCTATATCGATAAGGATGATACAAATTATCACATGGGACCTAACTTCAGAAGGAATTTAAAGCGGAAATTAAATTATTGGTGTTGCGAGTTTAGGCTTTTTTGAGGTTTGAAATTTTGGAAAAGTTTTAGTGGAAGCATGCCATTATAGCAACACCCCCACTAAAAAAGGTCCATAAAATGGACCGAGGCCTAGATGCTTAGGAATAGAGAACGCAAAGCTGCCACCAAAAAACCGTGCGCAAAATTTACCCTCTCCACGCCCTTCTCTATTCCTAAGCCCTGACATTCGTTCGCGTTAGATATAGCGTGGGCAATACATTTTCATGCTGACTCATAATGCATAGAAGCATTTGCTGGATTGCTTGCATGTTCCCAGTCATGACATTTCGGCTTTATGCGCTTGGTTTAATAGAATTACAGTATCTTGCTTGGTGCTTTAAGTAAACTGTGCATTCGATAACTGGACAGTCTGTTATGCCACTCCAACTCTAGGCATGTTAGGATTGCAAACTGATGGGTCGATGAATCCAATGCCAACTGCGAATGTAACGACTGTGTCGCGAAGCCGTTATAGAACCTGACTGTAGTGACCATGTCCCACTAATCTCCAGCATTTTCGCAGCTACGCTTAATGCTGCCATTTGTCAGGGCTCAGGAATAGAGAAGGGCGTGGAGAGGGTAAATTTTGCGCACGGTTTTTTGGTAGCAGCTTTTTGTTCTCTATTCCTAAGCCCTAGGCCTTGATCCATTTTATGGACCATTTTTAGTGGGGTAGCTGTAAGCATAGCAGAATGCCTGTAACATTCGCTGAACTTCATTCTGTACGTAGCTCTGAGCCAGTCTGTCAGAAATGAACTTACTATGTTTGTGAGAAAATTAAAAGCAATTATTCAGGCATTGGGATTGACTGGGTGGTCTGAATTGCCTCCGTGCAGCTACGTTTTGCCTCTTCCTGTGGCATGCTGTATCCAGACAATAGTTGTTATTAGGAGCGGCGAAAGAGCGAAAGTGAAGACGCGTTTTCAGTTCGTGGTTTATATTCTCGTCTACAGTTTGCTGTTTCTGTGACACAGATAGTGTAGGCTGTGCCAGCACAATAACTGCAAGATCACGCTGGAGCTTGGCCATGGCTCAAGATGAACAGTTCATCGCCGTGCGAAAAAATTACTCCGGAGAGATTAGGATGGATCAGCTAAGGTATCCATCTCTAAGGTCTTTGCTAAATTTAGGGCACCAGCTCGTCGCATGAATAGTTTTTCAGCCATAGGCTTACGGCCGGTTTGAATGGGGTTTGTCGGATCGGATCATGAGAAATATCTGTTATTTTTCTTGATCAATCGCAGACTCATGACTATTTTGAAAATACTGGTGCCATAATCATTGTTATTATCACGGTGCCATTAGGCAAGAACAAAGCCCCTCAGCTTTACCACAGCACAGTACCATCTTTGCTCATGGAAACCGACATTTCTAATGCTTCCACTGAGCATGGATCTACCCTGGACGTGACCATGGACTCGACTGAAAGGGCCCATGAGATAAGCGGTCTGTGGGACCAAACTGTTTCAGTTTTGCCGTAGGACATATACCATATATAGTATCTGTACGCATGTTGACTGCCATGTTTGGTGTGTTACGAAAGCATAACAATAGTAGAATATTCCCAATCATTCATCTCTTTGCGGTCCAGGTGTGTTGCCCCTAGGAGGGTCGGCAGCCAACCTTGCTGGCGTAAATTTGCCCCCCCCCCCCTCCCCATGCTGTACCAAGGGAATAGGGGGGAAGCGGACGAAGCGCTTCGTCCGCTTTAAACAGTCCTTATGCTATCTATCCGCTTTCACCAGGGTGCAAGTTCAGAATCTTAACTTTAGGGCATTCGTCACTGCTAACCAAATCATGCAATTATTTCTGGCTATTCACAGCAAGCATAGCGCGAAGAAATCCTTATCAGCCATGGGTAGAACCATGCAGTACACTAGCTTTGATAAACATTGTAGCCCAGGCAATGGTTTGCGATAAGAGTTATAAGCATCCATCTAGTAGTATTTGCATCACGCCTGTTCAGGCCGCCCAGTATTAGGCGCAGGCTATAGATAAGACCTTCCCCACCACAAACATGCACTTTAGTGTGAAGTCATTGCCCTCGGCCCATCCGCTCGTATATGTACTCTTACCTACTCCTTTCCTTTCATTCGTATTGTCAGTCAAATATTCGAAACTATGAGCGAAGGTTTGGAGTTGCTTTTCACTATTTTCGTAATTTTGGTGGTCCTTATGGCCTGGTGGTACGGAACAACTCCGAAAAACGTGCCGCCAGGCCCTCTCGGACTGCCCGTTCTGGGGTGCATGCATCATGTGCGGTCAAAGACGGCTCATTTCACATTGAAGGACTGGGCAGATATATACGGACCCATTTACAGCTTCTATCAAGGTGGGCAACTCGTGGTCGTATTGGCGGATTATGATCAAATTCAAGAAGCCTTGCAAAAGCAAGGCGATGTATTTAGTGGAAAGCCCACTTTCTTGACCCTGAAAAAAAGACCGCCTAAACACGGTATGTCAGGGAATAAACTGCTAATGCGCTGGAAGAAGACCGAGGGCTTTAAAAACACCAGGCGCACACCTATTGTCTATTTGTTAATAAATCAAAGTTTCAGGTGTCTTGGCATCAGAGGGCGCCCGTTGGAAAGAACATCGTCGATTCGCTTTGAGTACTCTTCGAGATTTTGGTTTCGGTCGCCCAATCCTCGAACCGAAAATCGTTTTGGAAGTGCAAGACCTTCTGAACTTAATTGGCAACACCAAGGGACAGCCTTTCGATGTTCAACCTCTGCTCAGTACAGCCGTGTCCAATGTGATTTGCTCAATGATTTTTGGGCGTCGTTTCGAAGCCGATAGCCAACTCAAGTACTACTTGGACGAAATCAGCTATCGAGCTTCGCAAAGTCAAGTCAATAATCTATCGCCCATCGGACTGTACCCTTGGTTGCGCTATTTCCTTCTGCCGTTCAGTCCTAAATTAAGGCGATTTGTATCGGGTGGTGAAGAATTGCTGGATTTCATGCAATGCGAAATTGACGAGGCGAGGAAAACCTTCGACCCCAATTCAGCTCAAGAGCCCGAATGTTATATTCATGCATTCGACAAGGCTAAAATTCAGCACCAACTGGAATTTGATGATGATAATCAACTTCGAGCGATGATTAACGATTTATTCTTGGCAGGTAAGCATACTCGTATTGTGACCCTGGTCAGTCGTGCTGGTCATGGTGAATGAGAGAGATTTAGTAATCTCCCCTGGCTGGGAGATGCCAACCCTGCGGGCTGGTGTTTCAGCCGCAGGTTTATGTCGCTGATTGGAGAGCAAGCGCGAGTAATGTAAAGAAGGACGATAGATGACACTTTACACCCGCTAAGCCGGTTATCATGTTAGGACGTAAGAACGGGGCTTTTCGCTTTACTGTCATAGTGTACGGTCGGTTCGAAAGAATTCTATTTATATACCCCGCTAGTTTCCTAACGCATACGCCGCCAACAAGGCACGCGTCCGTCAACGGCTACCGATTAGCGTCAGTTTAGTGGCAAGACTTGCCCTGCTCCAATCGCTGTTTCCCACCGACTGACTTTGGTCGGTCACATTTTTTTCTACGACTGCCCATCTGACGGCTGCAATATTCTACAATAATTGCATTCCAGGAAGCGACACGACAACGACCACTTTACGATGGTCCCTGTTTTACATGGCTACCCATCCAGAGATTCAGGAAAAAGTATATCGCGAAATCGTGGAAAAATTTGGCCAAGATGAAATTCCCAGCTATGCTGTTCGAACAAAATTGCCTTACACCGAGGCTACATTGCTCGAAGTGCAAAGAATGGCCACTTTGTTGCCCTTGTCTTTGACACATCGGTGTACCGAGCAAGCTCACTTATTGGGTTATAATATTCCAAAGGAGACTTGGATCATTGCCCATATTTGGGCAGTCCATTACAATCCAAAATATTTCCCTGAACCTGACAAATTCAAGCCGACTCGTTTTCTCAATAAACAAAATAATGTGAAGAGAAATTTGCAACTGATTCCATTTTCTACTGGTATGTTTTTGCCTGAATCAACGTTTTCAGACCTTCCCTGACAATTCATTTTCTTTATCAGACATATTTTGCATATCACAAATTTTAGGGAAACGCATTTGTCTGGGCGAATCGTTGGCTCGCATGGAACTGTTTGTCTTCTTTGCCACACTCATGCAAAATTATCAGTTTTCCTTCGCCACTAAAGAAGATGCAGAGGCACAGCCTTTCGTTGGCTTCTTGAGAAGTCCTGGAAAATTCCTGCTTCGCGCAACCAAAAGGCAGTAAAATACGATGAAAAAAGTTTCGAGCATGTAAAATTTTGGACTTTACGGAGCGTGTGACATAAAATGTTGGAGATTTATTTCGGATTTCATCATCTATAGTTAAAGTCTTATCCACATAAATTTAATGTTATTAGTTTGCAAGACGCGGTAAGAAAGTAAAAAAGTGTTTCAGGAGAAACTAAGAATCAACAAAAATCTTATTACCAAAATTTTACAGTACATGCCACAAAAAGTGCGAAAACGCTGCGTCTTTTTCATCTTTGCGTAATTTCCGCCTTGGCGACTCTTTCCATTTAGGGCTGCTTTTTAACGGGCGAAGCTTCACCCAAATGCGGACGTAGCTTCGACCGAACCACCAAACTGGCTGAAGCGAACGAGACCAGCGTTTTGAAGCCGAGCCAGGCTGAACGGGCAGAATTATGACCAAGCCAAGACCAATCCGCGTGCCTTGTATCACTAATCATTGATTGATTACCGTGCAAAAATGGAAAAGTTATCGGTTATATTGGCTTCTAGTGAAAATATTAATAAGCTAGGAATTATCGTGGGTGTCTCTTGATCTTAATTGCGATCGAACGAGCTGTTGACATTTGCTACAACTTGTCTGATGTAACTGGCCTGACTAGCCAGCAAGAAAACTGGTTTTTTTTGGTCCTGGTTTGGTAAAAATGGACAATTGGTCTGGTATGGCCACAAAAATGCCGATTTGTTTGAGTCTGGATTTTGACCAACCACTCTCCTAAACAAAATCCATTCCATATGATACGGTTCTGTGAATCATTGCGAAGTCAAAGTTTAGACCCTAATTTTATGTGCCTTTTTGAGGGTACCCTATCAACGAGGCAAAAGGAAAAACTTTTTGCACCCCGTCTTACTGGAAATCGCAAAATTAGATTCTTCCGCGGTATTGATCTTACATCATCATCATCAGCTTAGAAAGAATTCAAATTTATACATCAAAATGATCGCAGCTATAACTTTTCAAAAGTTTTAACAGGTTTCACCAGCAAAACTCAAAGTTCGAATTTTTCATTCCATCATTTTTGACCAATGGTACCTTCACAAGCACATAAAAACATGAGGCCAAAAGTTCCACTGTGTCATGCTTCAAATGCGTCGGCACTAACAAGAAGCATTGTCTTCAAAGTCTCAACGCTACCGCACGCGAAACAACAGGTTGCCAGCAATACCATGTAGTAAGCACCTGAGCAGCAAAAAACGGCGACAGTCCGTTACAGTTTTTGTGATCCGATCAGCCACATACCCGCTCAACAGCAAACAGATGACTGGTGACGGGCAGCCCTTCACCCTGAATGATGACCAACTAACGCTACCTCTATGAGCATGACAGCGGTAGACGCCGCGGTACATCGGGAATTCTCTAAAAATGTGCTAAGCTGGCGCGTGTCTTCTCACATACTCGTAGTGCTCCCAGCATTAGCAAGGTACGTACTGTTCGAAGATCTATACTTCCGCCTTCGCTATTCGCTATTCGTTATTTATTGGTTGTTGATTCTGCGATATGATCACACGGGGTTCAGTCAAAGTTCTGAGTGTTGCGAATACAAGTTCTTTTGTATGGCATATAAAGGCTGGTCTTGATCAGAGCTGTGCCGATTAATACAAGGGCGTGATGCCAGTGCAATAAAAGTTTTAACATACGGGATTCGTCATGGTTTACTTGTGGCACCTTGTCTTTTGATCTTATCAGTGCGCAACCCTCCGATAGGCGGGCGAAGGAGAGGATGCGAGCGGTCGAAGCGGCGGGACTGAATTAAGGCAAGCTTCTTGACTATACCGGCGGCTGAAACATCAACCAAACAGGTGACATCTCCAAGGCAAGATCGATCTCCGACTCAATCTCCGATTCGCCTTGGCCCGCATGACTAAGAGGGTCACAGCAGTGACAATGTGCTAGTGGGAATATGAAAGAGGCAGGGCAGGGATTCTCATGAATCAGTGCGCTGATGGTATGACTTATTTCTGTTCGGTAAGAGTGGGCTAGCAACCCGCACCGAGACTATGAATCTTATGATTAGTTAGATACCCCTAACGAGTCATTGTCGTGACAGTGTGCACAAGTAGCATTGCACAAGCAGCAATGCACACTCGCACGGGTACATCCCCCACTTCTACTGCTGAAAGAGGTATGGACTATCTATGCTGCCCAGCCTATCAGTGCATTGGGTTGAGGGACTGGACTTACTCTCCCTAGGTCAGGGCCAGCACGAGACCAAGACGACTCGACCGGCACGAGATTCAATTCAATGAGCTGATTTTTCCACTGCAGTTATAGCACACGTGCACTCACAGAGCACCCACTTCAAACGTATACGCACTGAATGGGAAAAAAAGGAATTGATGCCTTTGTGAGCTCGAGCAACGATTTTCCAGCTTTTCCAAAACGCCAATACCTCTCTGAGCAGCGATCGGACGATGCCTTATTCTCCGGCTTACAAATCCTCATGCCCTGTCATTAGCTCGAGCAAAACAGGATACCGGTGGGCTCAAACGTGTTGGGTTATGTACAAGCTATTACGCACTTCCATTCGGCTGCATGTGATCTAACTGATGATTTATAACCAATATACGTAGGCTCAGTTTCCTTTAGAGCCTTCGAACAAAGAGAAGTTGCGTGATTACGTTGTACCCGAGCGATGGATGCCCCAGTTGACTACGCCATCAGCCGGACTGATGACAAGAAATTCATGTGACTCTCGCTAATTAGTCTAAACAACGATAACGACACCACTTTCGAATGTGTGTTCCTACCAGAGGCCAATCAAAATATATGTATACTCAGGAATTCTAGTAAACACATCACTGTGCCCTGCATGTGTTCACCTAAAGTTACAGAAAATTCAGTCATATGTATAACTAGTACATTAAAATATTTTTGATCAAATCTATTGCCGGTGGTGAGGCACAATGATGTCCCCAACTTCAATGAAATATCGTTCCTTCTACTAAAGTAGGCACTGTCTAACTGTAGTGCTGTCCTGCCCACGCGCAGTCCCACTGCACCCGTTGACTATTCTTTGACAATATAAACATTCCCTTTCCACCGTCTGCGCAGCAGTCGGCTAAACTACTAGAAGCTTTATAGCAGGCGCAAGAACGCTGTCGCATCGTCTCTGTGTTGAAAATACTCGTCAAACACTGGACACCCCCTTCTGTTGATTTTAAGGCCTGTAATTTCACAGTACTCTATTCGAATGTGCGCAGCCTGGCGTGGAAGCACGAAAACTAGTCTCAACCCTCCAAAATTTCGTCAACGCACAAAATGAAACTGAAGCACATTTGCACCCCTCGCTCGCCCACCAAATTTTTCGCCTTCGTCGAATGAATAAGCACTCATTCATCGCCGAGAGATTTTCTGTCGTTGAAATTCGGCCAGATTTTGCTAGTCTCGATTTCAGCGTAAAGCTTTTTTGCGAACAATTCGATTGATTCAAGGTTCAGCTAAGAAAATGGCTGCTGATGATGATGGATGGACAAACGTCGTTTTGAGACCCGTAATTCAAACGAAAGAATTGACATTCAAGCTTATATTACTGGGAGACAGCAGTAAGAAGCTTATTTTTTCAACAACTTGTATTGCACAGCTTTTATAGGCGTTGGGAAAACGAGCTTATTGCGACGATATGCTAACGAGGAAAGTCCATCTGGTATGTCTGCGGGCAGCTGCGACGCTGCTCCAGCAAGATGATCTTTCCGCGAGAAAAGCAGGATCTGACCGCCGAAAACGATCCTGAGAAGCCTTTCAGGTCGCAAAGGTCCCATACCCGCTTGACATACTTCTTTTTCTTTCTAGTGCAACATAAACCGACCATTGGCGTAGATTTTCGCACGAAGCAGCTCTTTCTCGAAGGGGAACACGTAAGAGCGCTAATCTGGGACACGGCTGGGCAAGAAAGATTCAAAACAATGACTAAACAGTGAGTGGGAGCGTTTCGAAGGTGCTGTAAGTCGTTAAATGACTTCGGAAGTTTTGAGCTGATGCGATGATTCTGCCATGAAAGTAACGCGTTTGTTGGCCGCTTCTCATTCAGGTACTACAGAGGATCTCATGGGGTCGTCTTGGTGTACGATGTTACCAATGCAGATTCATTTCATCACGTCGAACGATGGATTCGAGATTTTCAAAAATTTGCCGATAGCAAAGCTCAAAAAATATTAGGTGCGATTATGCTCTTCAAAATTTTTCTTGGGAAACTTGAATGCGGGACAAGCAATCCGTCTTGAGGAATGGGCTGACCGTGTCAGCGTGCCTGGACTGCGTTGCTTCCTGAAATTGCACCAATCACGACAACCAGAGGTGTATGGAAGAGAGGATCTGTAGTTTTGGATTGGATCTGATAATGATGTCCTTTTTTTCTGACGAAGCCCTTACTGCGCGCGCATGTCAAACAAAATATGAGTATCGTCAAGCAATCAATCAGTGAAATCTCATCGAGAAAATGTGATCTTAAAATTTTAAAAATGGCCAAAGCGCTTTCTACTTGTTTTCACTGAATTTGTTCCAGTTTTAGCTTCCCGCCATGAAAGTTTAGCCCATTTCCTAATGAACTTTATATTCTTCAAAGAAAGGACTGTTTTGCAAATGCATGTTGTCAGGTAGACTGATACTTATTCCTTTTTGCAGTGGGCAACAAATGTGATGTGGGCGAGAATGAGAGAGAAGTGACATTGGAACAAGGCCAACTGCTGGGTATCGAGTTGGATATACCGTTCATGGAGACGTCTGCCAAAGATAACCTAAATGTTAGTGAGGTAAGAGCAGTGCCGGCCAGAGCTATGCTTTACCAACTAATCGGACCTGCCCAGACCAAACAGGATTGAATCAATCCAATCCAACACAATCCAGTCCAGTCCAGTCTTATTGTGTCTAATCTGGATTTTTGATTTGGCTGTATCCGAAATTGCAATGGATGTAGGATTTAAGATATCAGAATGATGGAGGGACAAGACAGAGGGCATGGAAAGTATCATCTAAATAATATTATACATTTAAAATCACTTGGTTCCCTTTCTTTTGGTTTTTTCTTATTAATAAATAATCTAGGTCTCTGGGTACAGAGCTTTGAACACAGAGGTCGTTCGATTATGACCAAGAAAGTACTAACGGCCTCGCAAAAAAACTGAAAAAGGTCTTCTATCTAGGTAACAGGAAGTTTGAGCGATAGGATAGATGCCATGTCGGTGGTGAACCATGCTACAGTCAAAAAAAGGCGAACGCCGGTTTACGCCACCAGACGTGGAATATATTCATGCTAATTACCTATGTTTTATAGATGCAGGTGAATAATAGATCCTTGGCAGAATCAGCACTGATCCAGATCAAAACTTTTTGACATTATGAACGTCATGTTGCGGATCTTGAATCTTTGTTTTGATTAAGGCTTTCTGAACTATGACTCATTTTCTGCAGACTGAGAATCGATGACTACAGTAAATGCTACAAAAATGCATAAGCTGATTAATAACACAGCGATTATTTTTAAGGTCTTCGAAAAAGTAATCACGGATCTTGTCATTCGCCGAAAAAGACGAGAAAGCCTCCTCCCGTCGCCGTCACCATCCCAAAATTCCATCACCAGCAGTGTCAATTCGAATCCAGTTATAAAGCTGGACTTAAATGATAAACCAAACTTTAAAAAGAAACCAAAATGTTGTTATGAGTAATCTTCTTCTGTACATTGTTTTGGAAAGCTTTAGTTTCAGTCTGGTCAGGGTCACTTGTACAGTTGTGTATTTCGCAAAACAAAAACACTGCGGTATCCACTCCTATCCACAAGCAACTGTATGACAGCCTATAAACGGGAATTTCTTGTGGTAATAAAGTTGAGTGCTTGTTGGCGGTCATTATTACAAAGCAATGGGTGTCCTTTCAGGGCCAACGGTTTTGAGGTCGAGAGACTAGAAACACAGAAATCTTTTAACGATAAGCTCTGGGCGGTGTCTCATTTGTACTCATAATCCGGCGGATATAAGTAGAAATTGAGACGTCTTTGTAGCAACATTTCCAAAGGAGCAAGAAGACCAATAAATCACTCAAATACGACATTATTATATTTATATTTTCGACGTTTCGTCTTACCTTAATTAAGGTCGTTATGAGTAATTTATTGGTCTTCTTGTTCCTTTGGAAATGTACTCATAATCAGAAGCTAGTACGTACTGTACATACTTGGTATCGATACTGACGATTAGTACGTAGCCCCGGAATCGGGTCGGAGCCTGGAGTCGTGGTGAAACAGGCCCCAGGGCGGCGTCAGCGGTGAATTTTAGTGAGCGCATGCGGTAGTAGAATTCGGCCAACCATTCCTCCAAGGTGGCGAGTCAGGTTTCGCGCTATACTGGGCGATTTTCAATTTTAGGCGACGACCTTGAGCTTTAGCTTCGTCTGCCTCGTGTGGTGCCCCAAACGCGATACCAGATAATAGCACACGCCAGAAACTCGAACTATTCGAAATCGTTCTAGCTGTACTGGCTGCTTCTCTGGTTAGCATGGAGTCTGACGAATCTGGGTTGGATTTCGGCTGATCATAGGGGAAATGAGCTGAAGCGTAACCAGCACCCCTGGGAGTATTCGATACGCTCCCCTAGCGAAGACGTCAACCTCTTCGGTTGATGTTTCTGGATCAGGTATAGTCGCGAGACTTGCCTGCCTCCAGTCGGAGTTTTTCGCCCAGAGACTTCGGTCTCGACAACCTCCCGCCGCCTAAGTGCGGTGGTTACGCGTGTCGTCTGTGACCCGGCTGATTGACTCAGGGCTGCCGATGATAAGCTATCCGAGGTGTTACCCGAGATGATGAGCTACCCGCGGTCCCCCAGACACTGACGTCTTACCAGCATGTACCAGTTGTGTGACGACAGTTGTTAGCGATCGCAGCTGTTGCTCAATGGAACCGACTGCGCCCAGCTGTGTACTGAGTTGCCGTTCATTGGCCCCCATTCGTTTGTCCACTCCTTCCGCCGCCTGGTGTTGAGTCTCCATTCCTGCCTTTTGCCGTCGGAGTTCACGATTTCGTTGAGTCGCGCTGTTTCGCGCAGTCACCGCCTCATCCAAATGTTGCTCAGCCTGCCGTGCTGACCATCGGGCAGCGTCACGATGACGTTCGCGTCTATTTGTTGACGAACCCGAGAGCATTCTCGTATTGGCCGCTGAGGAAGCTGTTTGCGAGTGTCCGAGCACGGGTGGGTCGGGTTGCAGCCGTCGATTCTTCGTCATTTACAGGGGGGTCTGCGATGGAACCACCGCCTGTTGCGTTGTCGGCCATGCGTTCGTGGCTCGCGATAGCTGGAACCGAAAACCAGAAGAAGCCAAAACTGGTCTATAATTCGTAACTTACCACTTGGTACCGGGTGATTGACTGGCCTGGGAACCAAATGTAACCACACCCGATTTACTAGAGCCGCACCTGGCATAGATAACAACAGCACTGACCCATGGACAGCGAAGAAGGCACCTTATACAGTATACCCGAAGAACTAGATCACTCTGCAGGGAACATGCTGATATCACTAGTCACCCTATATCACCCGTTCTTCTTGCTTGTTTTGTGGTGACTAGACTGGATTCCATTGCTTGTTGTTCCCGAGAATATGGCTGACGACCAGGAACTGCATAGGTGTAGGCCTGAAGTAAACAGCACATCCATGACATCGTCACCCATTAGTCGAACATGACATAACCAATTATGGTAATTTGTTTAGGTGCAAAAGAAAGTTCTGCGCAAAATATTGGGCCTATCTGGACAGCTGATCAACAGTGGTCAATGCCAGAAATCGTACGAAGTTTTTGATCATTCTGCTTTGACGGGTTTTTGTGAAAAGAACCCAAAACCCTGGTGTTAGAACACGGAGCCCTAAGCCTTAAACATGAAAACTGGGGTTAGAAAATCCCTGCGAGTTTTTCCAAACACTCTGTCTCATAACCGCGCACGCAAAAAACCAGCAGCACATCAAAAACCAGCAGCAGTTAAGGCGCTGATCATTGCTCGACATTTGGTCAGACGGGTTTAACACTTTGCAAAGAGCTTTCTTTTGCACCTAAACAAATCAAAATCATTGACGGTCAAGTTCGACTAAACGGTCGGCAAGGCTCCCTCAGATCAAGGACACGTAACTTTAAAAATGGTTTTTCGTTAAAATATTTGAAATTAAGGAAGCCCTCTTTTTGTAGTTGTGTTTTAACTTAAATTATACCGCACTCCTTTTCAACATGGAGCTCACTCTACTAAAAACTCTTTCATTCGGCCCTAACATAGCAAGAGCTCATACCGTTGCAATATTGTAAAGAAGTGATTATTTTTCTTTAACGTTATGCTTGGACCGAAATGTAAACGAATCCATTTAAGTTACAGCCGCTTCAGGCATTCTGAGGATGACAAAATATGCCTCCAAATCGCGATCTAAGCTGCATTTCCTTCAGCACGAAGAGGAAAAAAAGAAAAAAAAGGCAAAAAAAAAAAAAAAAAACAGAACAAACCGGCCCCACAACAAAACAACCTCTCACATCTCGGCCATCTGTACGGTTCACGTGAGCATATGCAAAATCAAAATTTACTTCCTTGCTGACTTGGCTTTAACATGTATTCCCACTGTCGCTTGCACATTATTTAGAAAAACACAAGTTGACTCTCTTAGTTCAGGACAAAAATGATGATCAGTCAAAGTTCATATTGCCCAAAAATGTGCTAGAAACGATCATTTTTCATCCGCTGTTGGGTACACGCGGCCACTTTGTTGGCCTTCCAAAAATGGCTCGAAGAAGCCATAGACGGTTCGTTTGCCAAACCTATAATGGAATGTGTCATTCTAATATCCAAACCATACACTTGTTTGAAATGGTTACCTCATTCGGCCAGCCAATGCCGCTTCGCTTTTCAATTGCGATAAAAAGTTGTCCAAGTTGGCTCGGCGATCCTTGGCCATGTCGTCACTGACTGGGTGTTCTGCATTGACCACGAACGAGTCGATCGCCACCAACATGCACAGACTGATTAGAACGATGCATTGAGCGCTGGCCATTGTCACGAGCTATGAACTTTGCTGATGCCGGAAACGGTCAAGCAAATGTATCCACAAGACAGCCTGAAAATAAAGGATTTTTGTTAGGTTTCTGTCATTGATACCCGCGCGAAGAAAGGCTAGCAGGAAAGAGTGCCCTTCAAAGGCCAGATCCCGTCATAATATAATTGGCCACGAGATTCACTCGCATCAATTCTTCACTTCGATCAGATTTCGCCTCCCCATCGACACCAGAACTGACTTTTCTCTGCTCTCCCGCTCCTTATATCTATCATAGACATTATCTGCTGTCATGGAAACATGGACGTCAAGTTTGTCCGAATCCAAAAATTACGTATTTCTTGAATCTCGAATCCACGCCTCGGCACCGTTCTTAGGCCGATTATATGCTCTAGCCTTTGGCGTGATTTTCTCGAAACGTCCCTCTAACATATCATGAGGATATAATAATAAGTCGTTTTAGTCAAAATCTAGAAATTTTCAGATTGAAATGCGAAGGTACAAAAACAAAACGTGCGTCATCGAATAGAAGATTTGTAAGAAAGCTAGGATTAGGTGGAACCTAAGGGCGATAAGGATTTGAAGGAGCGCGTCCTCTCGCCTCCGAACTGATTCATGAGAATGGATCTTTAATCCGGGTGGACTGTTATCATCAGCATAGTCGGTCACAAAGGAGACAGGCACAGAGAAATGAAGTCGGACAAAAATAACCGCCTACGAGTACGTTCCCTTTTCAACCATGCCGCTCTCGAATAATCAACTTTTTCATTTCCGTCCAAATTTCCTTTCCTGTGTTTATTTTACGTTTACGTCGACAGTTATTCATACAGCATGTTGTAATTAGATAGATCACAAAACACAGACTTCAACGCACAGGATACCTTTGAAAAACTTTTAGCGAATCTTCGTCTTGTAATGTTCTTCATAATCAATAGGGGTTGGCTAGTAAGATGGACTCACTTTGACAGTTTTGCGATGGTAGAGTTGAGATCGAGAGTGAAATTCGGGACCGCCATGAATGGGCAGTAACTTTGTCTAGCAATAAGCAACTCCTGCCAGAAATCTTTTCCGTGAAGACCTGATTCCTTCTTGATGTTGGCTTTCTCGTTATTAATTGTTGCAACTAAGCAAGAGTCAAGTTAATGAAAATTTTTTGTAGAATGTGGTTCAGCGCATGGGCACCTTACTTTTGCAAATGGCAAATGACTTTCGTCGGGTTTCCAATTTCTACGGAATCAAGACTTGAGAAGTCCTATCTTGGGAAATACTCAAGTGATATATTAGAAATTAGAGGTTTTAAAGTGGATGGGAGCTGGTCGGGATGGGGGAGAGGGGATATCAAGTAGGCAGCCTCGGCTGTCGAACACTGACAGGGGTCACAGCCCACACGCCATGCTCCCCGCACAGCCCTGATAAGGGTTTGACTGCTTGCTGACTGGACAAATCAGGTTTCAGCCCCAAAAAAAGAAAAAAAAATTTAAACACGTTTTGGCATGCAGTCTATCAAAGAAATTACGACTACTCCTGAAATCAGTCGAATCCACCCACTGAGAATATAAATCTGAGGGTGGGGTGTAATAGGTGCTTCAGTGTACTATATAAGCATGGAACATCTTGTGTGCACCCGAGATGCACAGACTATTTGGCCTCCTCCCTGGTCAGAGCCTGACTGGTTTTCTTAACATGCGAGGGTTTGATAAGACTTGTTCGTGGGCCAGAGCATCGCCTATATAAAGGCCCTGCCTGGCGAGATCAGTTCAGATCAGTTAGATCAGTGTATCTTCCGACGACCCGACGTTTGAAGCCGGCTATTCCGATCTTGCATAAGTCCCCTGGTACGGCGTGGTGGTGCTGGGCCCCCACTGGAACGGCGTGATGGCGACAGTAAACAGTATTCGTTTTACTGGTAGGCTGCTGCGGTTTTTTTAAGTTTTAAGTTCTTTCAACCCAGTTTGCCTCTAGTTGGCCAGCCATGGCCGTGATCCACCGACTGCATTTGGCTCGCTGTTGGCATTGCCACAATCTGCACCAGAACCTGGTACAAAGTACGTGGACCACCTTCGCCTCCGAATGGCTAGTGTCGATGCTCATATCCGACAGAGAATTGAACTGAATCAACAACGCCAGGAGCTGCAAGACGACAAGAAGTCTCACTTATTGTCCCTAAAAGTACATGTGGGTGATTGAGTAAGAAAGCTAAGCTATCATTTCAAAGCCGGCATGTCTAGAGAATTGAGTCTTCATTGGTTAGGTCTATTTGAAGTGGTCAAGATACCAGGTGAGTCTGGCGTCTTGGCAATCTGCAGGACACATCTAAGCTTTGGAGCGCTGGCATCCTCAGAATTTGGTCGGGACGCTTGGAAGGCACTACGCCTGCTCAAGAGGTTCTCGACGCCGTCAACGATTCCTTGCCCATACAGGACACTAGTGCGCCCATTGTACCCCCTGCTTCTGCTTCTTCGACACCTAACGTGGGTCCATTTCACTTCGGTCAAATAGCCAAAGTCACTGGGTTCCCTTGGTGGCGTGGTACAATTCATGGTTTTGGTTCCGATGGGTGTGCCACCGATCCCAGGAGTGCGGTGTCCGGAAAGCCATGACCGATTCCCTGAAGCGTATCAATACGAAGGAAGTACTGTGTTCGTTTCCTATGAGATAACGACAGATTCGCTTATATCCGCGAATCCGGTATCAAAAGATTTTAAGTCTAACTTGGAATCTTTTCAGAAGAAGCTACAGATCAAGTCGTACCTGCCTCAGAAGATGCGCGCGAAGGAAGGTCGCCTGAAAGAAGCTATTCGTGAAGCTCTCTAGAAGCTTGAAGACCTCAAGTTGGCTAGTACTCTGCCTGATACTGATTTGATTTGGTGGTGTAACGCAAGCAGAGCTGCTCAACCAGCTCTAGTTTCGCCTTTCCACTAACCGACCTGTACTTCATCTAGTACGAACATTTGAATTCGCCATGCCTAAGCATCTTCGTGTTGGGACTTGAATACACGTGCCACTTTTCTCAATCTGACCTAAGTAGGTACGTGGCACTTCTCTAGGCTACCTGGCTGAGGAAAATCTTATTTTTCATTGCGATTTACGTTGGGTTTGGTTTTGGGTAAAAGAGCCTTTTTTCGATTTATCTTCGAGCTTTAGTTCATATTTCAAAGATACTGCCAGTGGTGACTGTTTGTTCAACAGTTTCTTTTCTTTGGCTCTCAAATTTTTGCTCTGGTATCTTTTCGGGTTTTGTTTTGTTTACGATTTCTAAAAAAATCTGTAATCAGACAACAAAATGATTAGCCCAGCCACCAAATCTAACCAAATGCGAGGCAAACGGGGCTGGCTGGGCTCCCTCGGCGACACATGCTTGAGTGAGTTATACTTATGTGGACGTGATATATCTACGTTTATGTTGCCTTCAGGCCAAGGCTCACAATCGTAATCCCGCACTCACCCACAACGCGTGTCTCTGTGATGTTCATGGTGCATCGTGGAGTCATGGGGTCGACTCCCTCTGGGATTTTATTGTTTCTGTTTTTCACCAAAGGTTAGTACCCACACGAATACACTTATTCGTATTTTGGAGTAAATACGGAAGTTTGTAGTTTTGGAATACGATTCCCATCTGCTATCTCGAACCAACTTGGAAACAGTGAGAACTTGCTCCAGTAAGGTTGCATCTGCCGTGACAGGGCACGAGTACGTACTGTATGTGTAGCACCTACTCAGTGACGCTAGAACAGGAAATTCAGCTTATGTGGAGCCAGCATGCTAATAGCTTTGGGCGTACAACCTTCAGCACTAGAACGACCATCGGCCCTTGTGTTGCCATCTCTATTGTCTGAATGAAGTGGCTGAGGAAGGGGACGCCCTGTTACACTTTTTCAGTGACAGTAGCAATTCTGTTTGATCACAATTTATCTACAAACGCCGCCGAGGGAGCCCAGCCAGCCTCTTCTCACCTTGCATTTGCTTAGAGTAGGGTGACTGGGCTAACCTTTTCGTTGTCTGGTGACAGATTTTTTAAAAAAATAATAGTACTTTTTCGCACCCACATTTGGGCTAGGAATCCAGAATAGATGAAAGAAATTTGTCGTCTAGTCCCTCCTGAGCTGACGCAAATTTCGTACAAAGAAGGTTGCCACGTTATGCTCTGTCACTGTAGCCTACTGCGCATAAGTTCCAGAGTGGCTGGGCTAAACAGCAAACTATTGTGGCTGTTTTAGGCAGGGGTTTTCAATTGTAAGCACTCCACTGCCGTTTGCGGCGGTGCCGTAATGAATATTACTGTCACGAATTGATATTACCAATTAATTAATGTGACCACCATAAAATATTACTGGCAATAATATTTTATGGTGGCAGACGGGTTCAATTTCCGCAACAAATATTCTTTGCTACAGAGAATGTACAGTACAGTAGATCATTGGTAGATTTTTCAAAAATTTTGGGCTTAGAAATCAAAGCATTGAAAAGCAAGCCAACTAATCCGCTAAACTAAAGCAAAAAATTCAACCAAACTAAACTAAACAGAACTCTCGTCTCGGCCAGTAATTTTAACGAAGAGTAACTACGGCTAACGGAAACAGCACTCACGCGCCGCACGGCTAAAAAAAATTTTCGCCTGCTGGTGGTATGTGCTAAAATCCAGTTTTTCGAGCACAAAAAATTAATTAGCGCGAATCTTACTCTCAGTCCCCCAAAAGAATTATTCCCGCCATGAGAGCTTTTAGAAAAACCAACCCTTTTGTCCGTAGCTTCAGTGGTTCTTGCTGTAGACAGGACTAAAGTACTTCGTCGTCGTCGTCGTCGTCTTCCGTCGTCCACTAACTTCCAGCTTTAGGGAAAGGCGTCGTCCATCAACTTGCAAGGCGAGTAACAGTTGCAAAGACTGCAATGTCTTGGGTCAAAAATCAAGCTGGCAACTGTTCTCCAGTCTCTGATTTACTTCAAAAAATGTTTCCACTATGGACAAAGAGTAATGCAGCAGACAGCTCTTGTTGGATTGCTCGATAAGTGCACCGGGATTCTTGATGAAATAGCGCACGATTTTAAGCCCTTCTTTGGTATGAATTTTGATGATGTCACTTTTGGATTGCGGGTGGTGGTGAAAAAGCTACAGTTACATTCAACCTTGTATTACAAGCCGCCTCGGACCCCGGCTGCCAGCACATTGGTTTCTCTTAAGATACCTGGTGAGAGATTGTGCATTTATGGAGAGATTATTGTGTTCGTTTCCTGTGGCGCTGACGTTAATGTTGCGTACAAATAATTCAAATGTCGAGGAACAATAGCGGATTATGTAATGCCACCAGCTAATACGGCTTTGCGAGCCCTGTATGATTAACTGACATGGTTCGTTTGTGTAATATCAAAGATGTTGTTCAAAAATTTATTTTGATTCCGTTAGGCGATGCTCTGAATGCAACTGATCTTTTGCCTTACGAATATGACTGCAATAAAACCTTTAAGATTGATGGGGGCTGAGAAGCAACTTGATTTTTTAACTTATCGGGCTGCATCTTCTTTTGTTAAATGTACTACCATTTTCCCTAGTTGTTGAAAAGTAATTTAGCTATGTTCAACTGCCCCGGTAGCCAGCGGCCTTATACTGTTGCGAACTGCTCCAGATCCACATGCACCCCATGTCGTAGAAAAAGCTAGGAATCATTGGACTCTAGGGATGAAGATTTCTGAGAAATCTCCAGATGCTAGAAGTCATACCGCTAGAATCTAGGCGTTCTGAGCCTCCACCACGATTCTCTAGAGGAAATTCTGGATGTTCTGTAGATTTCCAGAGTCTGTTCTAGATATTTCTCGAGATCAGTAACAGGGTGGTATCGCTTACTATTGGCTCACAAATAGTGAGAAGCCAGGTAAGGAAGTCCGCCCTATTGATTTAGTCATCCTTAGCGTCAACGACCTTCCTGTCTATGCATATTCGCCGACTTTGGTTATTCCTTTTTGGACCGATGCAATGCGCTATTGCCGTTTCAACTCTACCAAATCACTGCACCGAATTTGTGGAACCCAATCGATTTTTGATGGAGCCGATACCCATGTCGATTGGCGTTTGTGGTTTCTTGCGTCGACAGAACGGCGACTGGTCAGCGGAACAACAGCCTTCGTCCTCCTGAATCAAAATCGTCACAAGCATACGCCAGCGAATGGCATATGTAAGTACAAGAAAGACTTACAAGTTGCGATTTTAGATAACACATGTGACAAATCGGCCGCCCCCAACCACTTGCCGACCAATGCTCAGTATGAGCCCCCTGGTCAACCGGGGTCAGGGGGTGCGCGATCCCTCACTACATCTGATCTTCTTCCAGCATGGTCAACAGAGGCTCCAGTGATCGCCCGTTCCACGTAATCTAGGACAGCCACTACGCCGGTTAGCTGAGTTCGGTTCGTATGTGTGATTTTCTCGTGAATTGGTGATAACAGTGGGTGGGATAGGATACCTGAGTGTGAGATATTATCGCGCCATGGGGAGGGGGGGGGGGAGAGCGTCGTGCATTGTGGTGTGGGCGTTTGGTGTGCCCCGAGACCCACCCCTTGACCTGCACTGGGTGGGCAAGGGCCTGCAAGGGTTGGCGTTCACTTGCATCTATTTCTCAGGCCTAATGGATTCTTGTAAAAGTCTCCATTCGCCCTTTTGCTTTCTCGCTGGAGAGTCAACATTAAGCTAGTCGATGTCCCTCTCTCGCTCTCCTTGATTAGCCTGATGGATCTCCCTGGATCAGCCGCTATGTTTATCCATGGATGCCCCAGAGCAGTGCTCCCTCCGTTCATATTGAACGTGTGGGGTCACGCTTTTCTGGCGATGGGAGGAATGTAATAGGTGCCTCAGTGTACTCTATTAGCATACAACATCTAGTGTGCACCCGAGTTGCACAGACTATTTGCCTTCCTCCCTGGTCAGGGCCGAGCGAGGCCGAGAGGCCGAGCTGTCTGATTTTCCTAACATGCGAGCGTTTGATAAAGCTAGTTCCTGGGCCCGAGCATCGCCTATATAAAGGCCCCGGCGAGATCAGTTCAGATCAGTTAGATCAGTGTATCTCCCGACGACCCGACGGTTTTTTGTAGCCGGCGCTTCCGATTCTGCGTGAGTCCCCTACTGGTAAGGCTAGGTGGCGACAGTAAACGATACTCGTTGTACCAGAGAGCTGCGTGGCGATTCATTCCTCACATCACAACGCAGTTGGTTCATGGTTACTGCCCGAGAGCCCAACTGTTTCGGGGTGGGGCGTCTGCACTCATCTAATCATAGAAGTGCTCCAGGGAGGGGAACTAGTTATTCGAGGGGAGCTATGGCATCTTGCTAGCGGGCTTCCGGGCGATCCCTCCGGCAATCAGGGTATAGTTATCCTTCGCCTACTAGCGTTCGACCGGAGGTGGGATTTTAGGGGATGGGGAGAAGACGGGGTTAATCTTTTCCCGTTTAAGGTCGAGGACAGGAATGAGAAAAAGCTTTCTGAGTTTCAAAATCCGCCCATCTTCTTTTGACATGAGTTTCTTGACATTAATATTCAGACAAAAGCACAGCACAGACTGACAACCAGCCTGCTAGCCTCAAGTGCCAATGCTGACGTGTTCACTGGCCAATATGTGCGCACTGCGCAAGGTCTCGTCATCATGCAGGAAGGATCAACTATTTTTATAAGTAACCACCCCACAACATTGCGCAAAATGCTTGGTTATACTATGTTAAGCAGGTTTTTTTTAACCTAGACAGCGGAAAGTTTTTGGGGGTGAATTCCCAACGCATTTTTCTCGGGGAAGAGGGGGAGTAGGAACCCAGTCGAACACTATCGCATACATCCTAATAGGTTTAAAGCAGTTTCATTATTTCATTTTTCAATTTCCGCAGCCATGCGGAGAAGTGCCGAGCAGATTTTGTGGTGGAATACTGACATGAGTGCTGTCCATCGATCCCACAAAGATAAAAAACTGTTTTACTTCAGTGCGCAAGATAGTTCAGACTCATGACCACACTAACTTACAGTGTAGATAACAATTTGGTACAGTGTGCTCCCATTGACGACCCGATACCCCACTTACGTTTTACATTCCAAGTTATCTCAGCAAGCCAGAAATCTTTTTCAGCGGTGGAGTCGTACGAATGACAACGCGTCGTCAGTGCAAGCTTAAAACACCCCACAGTAAATTTTTATCGAACTAATCGCTTCTCCGACATTGTAGGTGACTGGAAGTCGACATCGTGTTTGATCACGCGACTGGTGCTCAAATTATAGCACGTTTCCTGCATCTGATTTTACAGCTGCCCCAGAGACTAGAATACGCGCTTTATAAAGGATAAATAATAGCACCAGTAGATGAGACAGAATGTGAAAAACAGTGCTGGGAATAGCATACGCGAGCAACGATCGATGGCCAGGGCTCGTCTTCTGTACGGTGAATTCATCAGGTGGTGGAAGGTTGGCCCGTCTTCGCCATAACCATTCCTTGGTCCCATCGTCAGCTGCGAAGAATTATGCGATAAATTCACACCATTTAGGAAATTTCATCACAGAAAATCAAAGCAGTTACCTTTTCAGGCGACCTTTTCGCGAACTCGGTTTCCCCGCGTCTTGTGTACATGTTGACCAATGCGAATTCGACCAATGCGGCGAACAGAAATAGCAAGCACGCGCCGAACCACACGTCCTGCGCCTTAGCGTAACTGACTGGAGGCAGCTGATAGTGTAAGCCGATAGCTTGGGTTGACAAGGTCAGCAAGGTGGTCACTGCCAGTCCGACTCGACCAGGCACAGAGGTCGGGTCGATCCAAAATGATATCCACGATATTATGACGATGAACGCGGTCGGAATGTAAGTCTGCAGCAGACTGTACCCCACGTTGCGTTCGAGATAGAACGTAGCCAACAGGCAGCTGAACTCCACTAAAAATTGAACATGGTTGGAATCGAGTAGCAGCTTACAAGATAGTACAGGAATAGCCTACTGTTAAAATATGTTCCATTGCATTCAGTCGCTTCGTAATGGACTAATTTTAAGTCAGCTTCTGTGATATCGGCGCTGACCTCGATGGCAGCCTCTTGAGTCCAAGTCACATTGACCATGTCTGTGGTACTGCCATCTGAGGCAGATGGATAATATAAGATTTGATTAGTTATCTCGCAAAAATACAGCTTCAACTCACATGTGACAATTTTCAAATAGCAGATCTGTTGATCTACTGGATATGCCTTGAGGTCCATGTGACAAGATACTTTCATTGAGACCCTAAAAATGGATGAGAAATTGCGACGAGTGGTTACAGAAAATATGCCCTTTAGTTAGGTGCCCAGTTATAATACCAAGTACGGTAGATTTATTGAAGGCAAACAGTGCTGACAAACTAATTTTTTGGCAAACGGCAATTATTTACCTGACGCTGAATCGCAACGTTCCATTCGGCCAAACTTTCAAAATATAATTTGGGACTGTTACGTAATTGTACTCCGCTCGTTTCGAATTTGCAAAATAAATGTCTAAAGAAAATATGAAAACACCATAAAAGTATGCCATCGAGATAGCCATCTAAACTTTGGAGTTTTCGGAAAAACAACAAAAGTGTTTAAGTTTACGCTGCACCAGCGACGCATTACCTAATATGGGTAAAATCACTTTACAAGGCCGCCTGCGTGATACAGACGATTCACTCACGGTTCTGGCTGGGTCCATGCGTTCAGGGTGGGGGGGGGGTGTACTTGACTTTTTCCCATGGTCATACATGTACACATTTAGCGCATACCTGGCATCCACAAGCGGTCCAGTTGTCGTTGTTCGTTGAACGCCATGTGTGTGCTATGATTGTGCTTCAAACGAAAATCCCGCCAAAACTCGATAAAATAAATGTCCATATCGTAATCCTAAAAACTGTCAGTCAGCGCTTATAAAATTCATAAAACAGCGTTACCGACCATAGTAGCAGCTTTGAAATTTCCAACACTTTCCACAAATATTTGAATCTTTACGTCCGTTGTGTTGCCTGAAAAACATCCAGACTCACAATCAGAACATGGATATTGAAAATTCCTGGTTTGTTTTAAAGTTTTTGAATTAGCCGTGCATTTATTTTGCATCCTCTTAGAACACGAAAGAGTGGAAAAACCCAGAATATTATCAATTTATGTAGCTTTAACATCCCGACTCCCGACTCTTTTGCCTATCGCTGATTATCTCTTGGGGGAGAAATAAGAATTAGTGCACGGCTAACAGAAACACAACCTGACAACAGGGTCAGTGATGCAAGAAATTATCTGCTCTACTGAAGCTATGGATAATAAAGAATGAGTGAATAAAAAGTCTCATCTTGTAAACCACATAGATAACCAGACAGACAGACCAGCATAAATAACAGTGCAGTAATAGCGAAGTTCGAAATTCAAGTCGAAAATCCAACAAAATTCAAAAATTCATTTTTTGATTATTTAAAGAAGTACGGACAGATTCCGCACTGCGGAAGAATCCAAAAAACGTTTTTTGTATTCGTCCTCTACATCCAAACATCCAACAAAAAGTTAAAAAATTTCGTCACGAACAGGATTCGAACCTGTGCGGGCAGAGCCCATGTGATTTCGAGTCACACTCCTTAACCACTCGGACATCGTGACTACGAAGGCGAAGCGAAGTCAATGCTCTTACAACTCAATATACTACCACTAGTGTCGAGACTGCTATTCTACGCTCACAGGATGTCCTGCTGGCATGCTATTCTACGCGTTTATTTGCGCAACTCCTATACATTTGCGCCTTCAAGTAAAAAAGTCTTTTTTTGTACTTACCTAAGAAAAAGCCGGGGGCTGTGAGTCTATCATATCCATTCACTTCACATTCGTGCAGCCATGGAATCGCATCGCAAGTACTGAAACAAAATTTCCGTAGCTACCTACTTATCATTTTTCAGCACCAACCTTTTTCGTCCAGGTGCCAAGATATCTTCGTCGAAACCGATACTGCTCGTAAAATCATGAACAGGGAAGATTGACTCATTGTGGCCATGCACTCGAGGCAATGCCATCCAATTGATGATAAGGACTACAGCCAACATTTTTGTTCCCACCAATGGCTTTAGCTACCAGTGCAACAACTGACTGTGCATGTACGATCGCAATAGTGCACTAGTTTGCTTCGATTAGACGCTTTTCTTCACCAAACTGAGATCTGCACGAATGAAGGAGAGGGAAAGAATTCAATATATGAGCAAATAACGAGTAAGGACTGAACAATAGTTTCCATGGTCATCCACGTAAACGGACACGGTTCGTGAATTTTTTCTTGAAAACAAACAATCAAAACGCGCAGCTTCATCATAGCGGACCCGAGGAAGATGATTTCTACCGGTGTGCCCGACCAAGCTAATATGGAAGCAGTGACAAGTTCGGACTGGCCTTTTATGACGCATGATTGAGATATCTACTGTATACTTTCCCAGACTCACGTAATCTACATTTTCCTTTCGCGGACAAAAAGAAATACGTGCTGTGTGTCGTCCGATCAAAGGACCATAAATCATGGAGCAGCCATTAGCGCGTCAATCACCCGCCACAGTCCAATATCCAGTCTCCACTAATGCACATTCAAACAACCACCTTGCATCATCATAAATAACTAATTTTTATACCATCAAAAAAAGAACATAAAAAACACTTCGTTTCGGATAAAAGACTCCTTTTTTGGGGTTTAAAACACGCAGTGAAAAATTCGACATCATTATTTTTCTGGCACCTAATAAGACAGCCATAAATGGCTGACTTGACAGTCATTGGATGCCATACTAACGATGACTTCGCAATTATTATTCCCGAAGGATATGAATATAAAGACTGGGCAAAATTCAGAACATAATCATTGGCCATATAAGGAGAGAACGGCGTCATTTTTCGCGTTCACCTTAACGGATAAGGGTCCCGAAGAAAGAATGCAAGCAAGTTGACCCGGGACACACGATCTAGCGAGGCGCCGCGTGGGCTGGTCGATTTGTATGTTGGTCAAAACTCGACGGGCATACAGCAAATAAGCGAGCACCCGTAGTTTTCTTTATAAAAGTACCTAGCAAAGTAAAATGGCGTTTTTATTAAAAAAAATTCAAGCACGCAATTTGAGACGTTTTGTATAGCTAGGGTCGATTAGAGACGAGGAGTGAAGAGGCCGAGGCCAATTTGCCACCCCCGTGCCTTATTATCTGTCATTTACGTCAAGTCGATTGTATCTCGATTCGAAGCCCTTCAATAACCTAAGGCCACCTTGGAGCAACTGCAATTTCGGAAAGGAAAAATGTCCGCTAAAAGATTGACGCTTTTGCTACTTGCATCAGAACAACGATCAAAGAGGACCCATCAACTGAGAGACACTGTTCCACGTCTGTTTAGGACTTTACTCAAATTCTCGTTTCATTCAATGTCAGCGACTGGTTCAGCGAGAAAACCCTCTTTCCTCTTCGCAACTTCTAGACTTTCGGGACCTTAAAAAAAGCTTCGATTAAATATTTAACGTCAAAACTAAGGAGGTCTTCTTGGAACTCTAGATAGCAAACAGCAGAGAAAAAAGGCAGGAGAAGTCGAAGAAGATAAGTTAGGTAACTGTTCACAAGCGTAAATTGTTTCACTGACAATGAAATCGAAATATAGATGTGCTCTTTGTAGGCACAAAGAAATTTGAGTTGCGCGCTCATTTTATCCGACTGTCTTCTACGCACTACGGCCTTCAAAATTTTGTTGGCAACTGGTGAATTTTACATTTAAAAGGCACTAAAAAAACACTTCCTCTGTCCAAAACCTACACAACATTTTGTGGTCCCGGGCTCGCTTTCTTCTGTTTTTTCCAAGCTGAAATATTGCAGTAGGCTAATGCTGATGGCCACTCAAATGTGAGAGGTTGTAAACGTTGAAAATAGGAGGCACCTCGGACATTATATGGCTTACTTCGTTTGAAATGCTTCCTTTTTTATCACACCCCAAGGGCACTAAGAGATGACGGCATTCGGATGGTTTGAGCTCGTGGAGCTCATCTCATCATCACCTTTGGCGGAATGAGCTGTTCTAGATGATAAGTTGGCCATTCAATGTGATCAATAGCTCATCTGAACTTATAGGCAATTAAAAACCATCGTATAATTCCATGGTTTTCAAACTGTCAAAGATTTTACTTGGACACCTAATTTTAATTAGATGCGCGCCAGCCTCGAACAGTTGCCTCGAGTCAAAGCGAAAATTTTTTCAACGATGCAGGGGAGAATTTTGAACGCACTTACAGCTGTTACAGCAAATTATCACCTGCTTCTCGCTATTAACAGTGGCGCTCACCTACACGCCCATCACTTGTTCGCTCAACAGTTTCGGCCGTCATTTGCCAAGACATGGCAAACATGGAGCTGGGCACAGGTGCTTGGCAGCAACAGATGTCCTATTGCATTTGGCACATCCAACTTATACAAAAAACACAGTGGGCGGCCGATCAATGTGGGAATGCCATCAGACTGTGATGTTTGCTTTGACCTGGAAGCAATTTGTGAAACGACTCCCGTATCCTCATTCCTTTCGTTTTAATAAAATACATTTTTGAGGCATCAGAGCGACAATAAAAAGCGGAATGAAATTTTGTGAAAAACAAACGTGCCAGCTTGAGTTCGAGTCGAGAAACAGCAGTTGTAAAATTGAATTTGAAAAGGCGAGGCAGATCTTTGTGAAACTTATCGTTAGCTATATTAGAGAATTTACTCGCAGCACTGAAGACGAATTGCGTCATAGCGGCAAATTTGGAACCAACTTTGAAAGTGACCATGGACACTATGTTTATCGTGCGAATGCTAAAGTTCAAGTTTCTTTGCGAACAATGCCACGGAGATCACGCTTCAAGATTAGGGCGGCCATAAGATAGGAAGTGCTACCACTTTCCTATATTTCCAATGACAAAGCGCTTGAATTCACTTTGACTGACGAGTCCGACATGGATTCTCAAAAACCTTTTGTTACGATTCGATCAAGGAAACAAGCATACTGTAGTCACAGACTCCCTACAGACATAGAAGTGAGCAAAATCTAATTCTTTCATCTCGCGATCTTTGTTATAGGAATAAAAAGTGGGAAAATCTACCAGAGCTCACCAACATCGTTTGGCATCAATACCATCGCATTTTCCCGATATCAGCGTAGACTTTGCATATTTATCCGTGTAGCAGATATGGTCAGAATATCTTGAACCCCAAATGTTTCTGCTGCATCGCACTTCGATCTTCAGTGGCGGCGGGGCTTACAGTCAGAGGCTAGAAGTCAGCCTGCCAATCTGGAGGGCACCTGATCTTCTTCTGAATCGAAAGACGGATTGTGAGTCGCGCGCACTAGTCGTCAACCTGACAATGCAAAAGCTTGGAGAAGCGAGTAGATAAAAAGGGAACATCTCGGCGAGAAGTTTGGACATCCTCATCTGCCTTGGCCATTTTAGGGCGCCCCCCAAGTGTAAACGCAGCTTTAGCTTTAGCCTCCACGCCACAGCCATGGGTGAACAGGAAATTCGGTTTCTGGTCCGCTAGAGGACTGTGCCGAAGCATATTTGCTGCTGACTGCGCTACACAGGCCGCATGGTTCTCACACCCCTCAATAACTCAAAATTTTAATACGACTGGGTCCACATTAATAAAGGGAACGACCAGTGAAGCTTTCGCTCGCCCCACGCCATAAACCCAGGGCAGCCTACCAAGTCTTCCGACCTAGTACATGGCTGAAACGTCAGCCTGACGGGTGACGCTCCCAGCTGCCGGCTCCGTGCAGAGTATCGATTGCCAGTCGAGCTTCTAGAAAATGTCACAGATCTGTAACTAACTGTACCTAATCCTCGGTTGATGCTTATCCGAGCCAAAAATCTTCCACCACCACTCAAAGCTGATAGCAGTATCCCGAGGACATGTGTTGGCACAGCACGTGCGCACCAGCGATTACCCATGCCCGCCACGAATAGCTAGGGCCTAATTTTCAAATCGATTCTATGCATTTGCTTGAATGAGCATCGAATGAACGGTGACCAAGGTATTTAACTAAGCATGCCGTCTAGTTTTTCCGATCTCGCCATCACGCTCCACACGAGCTCATGACTGAATGAACAATTTGAAAATGGTCAAGGAAGGAAACGGCTGATTTCGAGGAGCCTTCAGAGAAAATGTCAATGACAGGCCAATTTTCAGAAACACGCCGTCTATTGTGTTCACAAGTGAAGCTAGGCGTCGAGACGATTCTCAAAAATTCGTCGAGCGTGCCAACTTTTTCTAATTAAAACCAAGAAAGTGCTGTAGTTCAAACGGACTCGAATTTTATTTAACTCAAGCCTGCATAACTATAATTGCACTCGAATAGCAAGTGCGCGGGGCCTAGGGTTTATTCATATCTTGGTGGCATGGTCAAATAATAGCACCAATAAAATATTGATAAACCGGCAAAAGTAATTGGAAAGGCGAACCTGGATATACGGTCAATGGCCAAGGCTCGATTTCTATAGAATGCTGATGTCTCTTCGCGATTCACTCCGCTCGCTTCCTCCTCATTCTCACCGGGTGCCTGGAAAAAAACAGGAAATTGGAGACGTACAGAAGTTTCCGATGAGAATAAGGGATTTCCTTGAAATTACAAGTTTTACTAGGTTCAGATTAGAAAGTCAGGGATGAGGTAGGAGTACATCCAGCCTTGAGTATTTGGGAGGAAGTAGATACATCGTCTGCGGGCATATTTGTCGTGGTAGATACTGTAGTCGTAGCTTACGGCGTACTGGATTCGCCTACTGTACTTGTGCCACATCTAGCAAATCTTAGATGAAAATTCCATGTGCTTTAGGCAAGGGCTTAATTTAATTAACATTCTGGTCAATCCGATCCGAAAAATCACCATCCGAAAATTAGGATCAGATCATTCGAGCTGAACTACATGATCTGACATTCTAAGCAGATTGTGTTTCCAATAAGAGCTGGCAAAGTACGCTATTGCGCAGTTTTTCTCCGACCATTCTGTGCAATCAATCAATATTTTGCATTGGCGCTTCCTACTTTCTTCTTATAATTGGACTTACAAGTCAGCTTTTCATTATTTTTTGAGACCAAAGAAAGCATGGATGATTCACAAGGGAGCCTCGCCTACCGGTTGAGCTAGACACTATTAACTGAATTAGAAGCACACTCGTGCTCAGTTGTGCCGACCCCCCTCCCACGGGCTTAAGAGGGTTTCTGAGAGACTCGACCCATATGCAATATACTTGGCCAGTCGACTTCTTTGACCCCCCCCCCCCCCCTTTTTTATGTGCTCAATCAAAAGTACTCACAAAACTGATTGTCTTAACCGAAGTAAAATTTTTAAAAAATGCTTATGTATGGAAATATAGCACATTATAGGTAAGAAGTGGTCACATTTGGTCCAAAAATCATAGCTTGCTTATTTTTGGGCCTAGAACAATTTAAAAAATACAGAAATGGCCACTACATTTATAGGAATCCGAATTTTTTTTTACCATGAGCCTGGCTTTAGCCGTTCATCAGGTATTAAAAAAAAACCGCCCGTGATTAGCCGTGATCGGTCACATAATCGATTATGGGCAAATTATTAAGACAGTCCAACACTGTTTTTTCACTGAAATAGCAGCCTAGGGTCACTGCATCAAAAAACAGCTCGAAATTTTATACTACGACCATAGATTATTGTGCACATGTGAGATAACTGAACCCCATTTAGGGAATTTTAGCCAAAACTGATCAATAATTTTAGCTGTTGATCAGGTGCGCAATCAGTAATAGCCTATCCAGTAGCCCTTGCAAAGAGCTTTCAATGATTATTTTCCGCGTCGGAATTCGTTGAATTATACTAGAGATATTGAAGGAAACTCAAATTTAAAAGGAGTGCCTGCAGTACGCACCTTTTGAATTTCCCGCCCGCGTGCCGCTTATAACATGGGAGTGGCTTTGTCTGCTTTCTCGGGAAATCAACAATAAATTTATCACTTCTCTTATTTTTCATGAAAGACAGATGCTCTATCACAGAATTAGACCGAGACGATGTGAAAAAGTGAAAAGGTTATAAATAGCCGTAATCCAAGAGAGCAAGGATTTATGACACTCGTTGTTGGCATCCTTACTTTTTGAGGAGCATCGACCTTTTTAGCTTCTCCCTGGGCCTTTTTCAACTCCTCCGCGGCTATGCGGTTGTAAGTATTGACGGCGGCGAATTCGACCAAGGCGGCGAAGTGAGATAGGACGCAGATGGCAAACCAGACATCTTGGGACTTTATGTAGCTGACGGGTGGTAGGCTAAATTGGGAAGCCACGGCCCGCGTGGCCTGTACCAACAATGTGGTAATGCATAATGCCACTCGGCCAGGCACCGAGGCGGGATCGATCCAAAAAGATATCCAGGACACTGCCACGATGATGATGGATGGGATGTAAGTGCGCACAGCGCTGTAGCCAACGAACCGTTTCAAATAGAATCTGGCTTTTAGGCAGCTCATTGATTTCTTCTTGCCTTCAAGAAGAAATCAATTTTTATTGCATTCTAGCCTGAAAAGACTTTCTTGCCCCACCTGCAATTCTCGAAGCGTTGCAATACGTCGTCTCGATATTCTCTCGATCTATACGAAAATCAGATTCCATAAGGTTACGATCCAGTATAACTGGGTTTTTCAACATCCATAACACTCGAACCCAATGAATTGGACTGGAGTCTGTAATAAACCATGGCATTTCGCAGCATTGTTTTAAATGTTCTCCTTTTAGCCGTGGGGTGAACATGTCGGTGAACATTTTATGCAAGAAGTTTCTTGGTGCACTTGCACTTTTTGACTTCAGTCTCTACCTGGTGCTAACGACAGGGGTGTATCCTCTACTGTTCAATCCACTCGGTTTTTGTGTCTTGCCCCTTTTCTCACAACTCTGGTATTGCAATGCACTAAAAACGCATTAGTCACTGAAGACTCTATTCTTTTTGAGTGCAATATATCTGTCCTCGCTGAATCAGTTTTTTGCAATTCTCCATTCCTCCAAGGAGATCCTCACCACAGTCTACACGGGACCACATGGTCGAATGTTGATTAGGGAAACTGGCTGAACTTCACCCGCATCCCACGGCTAATAGGAGAACACGAGCAACACCAGGGCTTTGGATTTTCACTTACATGTCACGATTCTGATACTGCATGCTTGCTTGTCCAGAGGATAGGCTTTCAGGTACATGTTGCACGTCAGTGTCAGTGACAGCCTGAAATTAAAATGCACCAAAAAAATAATTAATACCATCGACCATGTGAGCCTCAAACCTGAGACTATATCTAATCGTCCCATTATTAAAAATCTTAAGTGCCGTATTTGGCACGATAAGATCGTTGACGGACGCTCTTTTTGAGTCGGCAAAATACAGATCAGGTATCCACAGTTTTCGAATAAGGGAGCGATCATTAATTAGGACATAGGATGCATTGTGGCTGTGTTTAAGACGTTGGTCATTCCATAGCTGGATCAAGTAGATGTCCGTTGTGAAATCCTGACAAATGAAAACTTTTATGTTGTCCTCATAGTGACGAGCTCGCTTAACTGGCGGCAAGTGAAAATGGGTGGTAGCAGCTTGGGTAAAAGTGAGGAGGGTGGTTTGCTAATCCTAGTCAGCCAGGACCCACTGATGTGCTCTTTTAACCCTGGTGCCTGCTTGGCCATGATGGCGAGTGGGATATCTACCTGTACCTGAATGAAACATCAACCAGATGGGTTGACATTTTCCAACCAGGGGGAGATAGTTTATCTCCCCCTGGTTGTTGGAAAATGTCACATAACCCTGACACACAGCATGTTATGTACAGCATAACCCTGACGCCTGGTTGGCAATGGCGAGTGGCCCCATCTCCATGGCCAACCAGGCGTCAGGGTTATGCTGTACATAAAATATAAAACATTATGAATGCAAATTCTTCGTATTGAGTTTTTCAAAATCGCAAGTTTTTAGCTTCACCTTTTATCAAAAGCTTAGAAGATTTTATCATTTAAATGTAAATTTACAGGTCAATGACTGCATTTCACGACATTGCACTTACCATGGTTTGTGGTCTAAAATTTCCAAGCGTTTCCAAGTAAAGCTGCAATTGGACAACGGTGGTTTTATCTGAAAGACATAATTTTTTGTTTACAAGCTGACTCTGAACATACCAACTGTCTTACGATGAGTACATGTCTGTAGGACCTGTAATGCACACTATGCAATATAAATGCTGTCAGCATACTTGCATCGACCAGTGATCAGAAACCTACTGTTTTTATATCCTGGCGACACCAACTTATTGTATTGATTTTTTTCAAGTTCGTTGACCCATTTGACGATGTTGAAACAGCTAAAACGACAAAACATTTGTCATTGCACAAATATTAGATGTAGTATTTCGTTCGTTAAGATTTATATTGTTCTGTGCACAAAAAAACCGCACCGCTGAACAATATTCAAGTCCTATGGTTCACGATCCCCTGACATTACAATCATATCTTCTAAAACTTACTCAGATTTTTGAAATACTGCCAAGAAAAAAATGATTAAAATTAGCGAATCCATTTTGTTGGGCCTCATTTTTACGAACTCTACCACCGCCCTCTAGCCAGCTGCTGGGAATAGCGGCATGTCGATGCCAGTAGCTGCTATCTTACATGTCTTCCTTGGCTTCGTAACTCGAGAGAGAGATGTGCTCTAAAAAGATATTGACTGCCAAATGTCGCTGCCGCCTGACGCCAAAAATTCTCTTAAATTCCAGCCTTTTGTCATCATAAATCACTGGATTTCACTGCTCTGAATAGATATATTTAAATAAAGAAAAATAATTTTTAATATCTAGGAAACAGTTCGAAAAATATTCCATTACAATGTTTGTCTAAAATTGAAGCAATTTTTTTAACACAGCTAACATCAAAGGTACGAAAAATCGCATTGAACTTTCCTTCTCTTATGGTCAACTGTCTATAAAATGCAAATAATAAGTCCAATAGACAATAGAAAAAGCTACGAAACAAATCGGAAACACTAATCTTGACATTTTATCAATAGTAGCCGCCTTCTTTTTATATTTTTGGCTTAATTGTTGCCTCTTCAAACCAACTGCTTTCTCATCGATGTGTGAATTATCTTGGTCGAATTTCTAAAATGTATAAATTTTCTTCTGTTTTCGAGGTCTGATAAAGCTAAAAACAATGCAAGTATTCACCCCTAGCATGGCTGTCACCTTCGCATCTGATAAACTCCTCTTATTCAACGCATCGTCTCCACGCCTGGTGTACATATTCACAATGGCAAATTCGATTAGTGTGAAGAACTGGAACATGATGCACATGCCGAACCATACGTCCTGGCCCGTCGCGTAGCTGACTGGCGGCAAGTGAAAATGAGTGGCGATAGCTTGGGTAAAAAGTGTGAGAAGAGTGGTTATTGCTAATCCTACTCGGCCAGGAACCGATGACGGGTCGATCCAAAAGGATATCCAGGATATGGCAACAATCACGAAGGTCGGGATATAAGTACGAAGCAAACTGTATTCCAAATATCGTTCCAGATAGAAATCGGCTCGGAGGCAGCTGAACTCCACTGTAAAAAAAGATTAGGCACAAGTTTCCCACAAGTATTTGCGAATCTTTAAATGTTGCGGATTTTCAATGAATCGCAATTTTATGCTCGTCTTAAATGGCCTGCTTAAATTTCTATAGACCATTTCACAGATCTCGTACAACGCACAATTTTAATTTCCCGCTGCAAGCCGCTTATGACAGCTCTACATTCAAATGGTCCTCACTTCGAAGCTGGTGCGAGTCCCGCTCTTTCTTGAAAGGTTTTTTAACAGAATAGCAGCAACTTCTGATCTGGCCACTTTTTGAAAGCAAAACCTGGACAGTCATGGTCTGACGGGGCTGCAGTAGCGTGGCCTCATAACTTGGCACTTACTATTGAAATAAGTTCCATCGCAAATAACTGCTTGGACCTTGTCTCTATCAATTTGCAAATCAGCTTCCATAATTGCCGAATCCAAAAGAATTGGTTCCTCTTCTGCCCAAGTGACGTTTACCCGATCCACAGTATTTCCATCTTCAAAGAAACACTTTCAGTTTCTCTTTTCTGGAAGACAGTCTTACTTACATGTGACCATTTTAATATGACATGTCTGCTTGTCCATCGGGTATCCTTTCAGATTCATATTGCACGACAGTTTCAGGGAAACTCTACGAAAGTGATAGACGAAAATCAAGTATTATGTTTCTATCAGTCAGTAAAATTGGATTGCTAAACTGTTATTTTTTCCTATCCACAGTATTATTTTGGTTCTTTTTAGAATAAGATATTCTCACCTCATGCTATAACGCAGACCACCGTTTCTTGAAACTTTAAGAACGCAATTCGGCACTGTAACGTCGTTGATCGTTGCTGATTTCGAGTTGGCGAAATATATATCAGGGATCCATAATCTGCTGATCAATGTCCTGTCGTTCAAATTTATGGATTGAGACTCAGCGTGCGCCAAACGTTTGTCTTCCCACCAAGATACGAAATAGATATCCATGTCGTAGTCCTAAATTTATGGATTGGATTTTTATAACAAAAGGGTTCGAATCCCAGCAAGCAATTTAATTTTTGCTCTCATAATTTTTCGTATAAGAGCAGAAAAGTATTTGAAATAATTAATTAATGCCGTATAATTTGAATTTCTGCATACTCACCATCGTGCTAGCTCGAAAATTTCCTATACTTTCCACATAAACTTGAATGTGAACGTACGTGGTACTGTCTAAAAAAAGCTTTCATACGACACTGTCGACTATTTTATGACATTTCCTGGCCTTTAATTATTTTAGGATCGCGTGATCAGATTATAAAAAATGTTCAAATAAATCATTCCTATGTGTCTTACTGGTCAGTTGTCCAGGCGGAGATAATTTGTCATATCCTTCCTTTTCTTTTTCTTCTACCCATTTCACAATGTTAAAACCCCTAAAATGAGTTCACCAGTATTGATCAGTATTTTTATTTACTTTTTTAAAACAAAACTTACTTTAGGCACGAAACCAAATTCGCCAAGTTAAAAACAAAAAACCAGCACGTCCTCATTCTGTACTTTTAAAAGAGAATGTGGTCCAATTTTAATCGACAAACAGCTGCCTGCTTTGCCAAAGAATCAGGGGACGAATTTCACTACACAAGCAAAGGCCAATGAGAAAAAGAATGAAGAAACATACGCGCAACTGTTTTCCATTATCAAACTGACCCGGTAAAGGAGTAGAAAAAGAGATAACTAGGAGCGGATTCGAGCCAAGAACATTCGCGGTGAGATGAGAAGGAAAGAGTTCAAAACTGGAATATCCATCATCAAGCAATGCCGAGAAATCTTAGTCGAGGTAAAATTTTTCAAACCCAGATCGCACTCACAGCTAGTTTGTTTCGCAGAATTGTTTTCACACACAGCACGGGCCGCAAAAAGCTTTTAAAAACCTTTTTTTACTCAAGCGCAGCTTTGTAAACTCAAAATTAGAAGCTGCAGGGAAAAAACCTGGGAGAGCAGAATACAAGGGAAGATTTCAAAATGCAAGAACACCAAAAAAATGTCGTCGATGCGAAGAATTGGTCAGATGAAGCTGGCTGTAATAAGCATAACAAATCCGCCAATTTCACACCATCAATAGCAGCAAAGTGGAGGTTTCTGGAACTTGCAGCGCAGCTACTGACAGGCCAGCACTGCTGACTAGGAGAAGCTAACCAAGCGAAAGTCGATGAGGCACGAAAGAAAATCGTTTTCCGCTGTTACTTGCAATTATATTTTAGTAGACCAGACATGACAGTTTTCCATATTCGATAGTTCCATCTGGCAGAAGTACAAACAGATAAAATAGAAACGTAAAAATAAAGTATAGATTTTGGTGATTTTATTGCCTGCTGCACTTAAACTTCGCGCTTGACAGAAATTTGCAAACTAGCACGAATTATTAACATGCACTGCATGCAAGTCTTTTTTTCTAACTTTCACTCTAGACTAACAATGTGCTTTGATTATCCATACCGTCTCGCAGGAGCATCTGCCTCAATGAACACTCACACACGGACGCTCGCGCAACTTTCTTGCAAATCAATCTTCTAAAAAGCTAAAAATTTTAATCGGCTCCATGTCTTTAGCCGCGCTTTGGACAAGCACGCAATTTTCATCCCTTTGAAAAACGACATACTTACACCAGCAAAAATTCGAAATGTCATCAAGAAATCAGTTCGCAATGAACAAAGATTTTTCACTTTTCTAAACCCTTGCACAGAAAAGCAGAATTTCTGAATTGCAACAGGACTAAACAAAAAGCCAATGAAAGGCCAATTAGCAGTGATATTTAGTAGGAAAATAATACAGCGTCATAAAACAGCCTAAATATCAGCCAAAAAAAGAAGACTCTGGAAACGCATTTTGGTTTGAACGCAACCATGCAACCCCGATTTTACTGGGCTTGTATTTTTCTCTGTTAGCTGCACTTTTGTGGACATTTTTTACACAAAAGGGAACAGCAGATTACGGAAGCACGAGGCGCTAGTTTGTTGATAATATTCCTCCATCTGACGCCCATTATTGCCTCGTAGCGAAAAATTAGGCGCGAGTAAACGCAAAAGGCTAACACAAACCCAATAAAAATGGTGTTTAGAAAAAGAGTGGGTGGAAAAACGGAGCCAAGCGGGGTGGGAGTATTGTCCCTTCGACTGTTCGAACAACCGCCTTAGCATCGATTTCTGCCTTAAGTGCGGGAAAGCTCGCAATGAATCAAATGCTTGCTCTGCAAGAAAGGCAAGAAATCAGCTTCTTTAAGCCAACAATAAATTCTTTTATAGCTTTTCTACAAAACTCTGACCATGGCGGCAGATCAGATAGTTTATGTTGGTATTTTTATGATTGCATAATTCGTTGATGGTCAAACTTAAATGACGTAGGTAGAGAGGCTGTGACAGCTGCTCTGCTCATGGTGGATATGAGGAGCTAGCGTGTTGTTCAATCAAATGGCCAAACCTGGAAGCCTATTTTCACGTGTAAGCAACATTCGGCTATCTAAGAAGAGTTTAAACGACGGCAAGCTGACAACCCTCGGAGTTGTTCCTGTTATCTTAACTGACGAACTAAACATTAACAATTAAAGTATGTATGCGAAAAATCGAATAAAAACATCTAGAACACTAAAAGCCACTTCCCGCTGTTTATTTTGAATACGCACCTGCGAATCACACTTACTTCATCAGAAAGGAGTTGTCTGCTAGACCCGCGAATGGCGCGAAATCAATGATTGAAATAATTGCTGGTCAACCGGTTTGTCGATCGCTGACCTGACGGTGTCAGTTCTTTTTTTAGATTCAGAAGTTGTATTGGTGGAAATTGTATCAAGATGCCTAAAAAGGCGAAAGCATCAGCGCCTGAGGAAAGTACACCGGCCACGAATCGGAAGTTATCGAAACGTCTTCGAGAAGAGAAAGGTCGCCAAAAGCGGATGGAAAAGAATAAGGTTGTGGATGCAAAATTCTTTTTTTTCCTGGTATGTCCTGTATATCCGCTTGACACTGACCTTATTTAGGCAAAACGACAACGTCAAGAAGAAAGAGAACGAGAAAGGGAAACTTTAGGCGATGATGCTCCTCCGAAAGAACAGCCAAAAACGATTGAAAATATGCGTGAATACGATGTGACCATGGTCGATCCGGAAGATGAGGAAGTTATTCAGGATGAACTCAATGATGAAATGGCCGAGTATTTTAATCGAAAATCTACTCCAAAAGTGTTGATCACCATTTCGCCCTTCGCCAAAGTGGTAAGTAGCAAATCAGATAGCTGATCCATGGAGGCATTAACAGCTAGGGTAAGGGGAAACCTGGCAAAACGACGCACTGCTGTGAGTTTTGTCAATTTGTATATTTGATTCCTTCCTCCTGCGTCAATTTGCCCGAATCCTATTGGTTCTTTGGCCAAATTTTTTAGGTTCCAAGGGAAATAATTAAAAAAAATTTTCGGAGCTCGCTAAAAAGACAAGTGCTAGTCTCTTCTCTATGTATCTTCTTATTTAGTACGTTATATCTCGAATTATGCCCACGAAGCCAATTCAGAGAGTTTTCATTTACGAAACATGGGAACACAGCCGCTGCTCTTACCTGCTGTCCAGTTTCGTGGAGTTCTGTATCTGATTCTTGTTAATTCTCTTCCCTCTATTCAAGACAACTTGGAAATTTTGCTACGAATTACAAAAATGTATACCCAATTCGGAAATGTACAGCCGCAAGGACGTTCCTATGAAAAAATTGGTTAAACAAGCCGTGGCGAAAGAGTTCACCGACGTAATTGTTGTTCACGAGGACAAGCGAGTTCCAAGTAAGTTTAGTTTCGAGTTTGCTAAAGTTATATGCCCTAAATTCGCTTTCATAGACGCCCTAGTCCTGTGTCATTTGCCGGATGGACCAACGGCTCATTTCAAAATTAATAGCTATAAATTTACTAAGGATATTAAGGTAAGTAAGTGGTCATTTTCTGCAAAGTTTTAATATCACATTTTCAGAACCACGGCGAATCGAGTGAGCATCATCCCGAAGTAATATTAAACAATTTCAATACTCGCTTGGGTCACACGATTGGTCGTATGTGGGCCGCGCTATTTCCCCATGATCCACAGTTTCGGGGACGACGGGTTGTCACCTTACATAACCAACGTGATTATCTGTTCTTTCGACATCACAGGTGAGAGAGGCGTTCTGGTTTGCTTTGGGATTACTAGCGATAAGACGGGACCCCTACGATTAGGCGTCGGGGCTCTGCATAAATGTTAGGCATAAGCATGCTAGGCTGGAAGATACTGTTTGGTTATCATAGCCTGTAGCAGCTCTTTGCACAATTCTAGGGGTGGGAGGAAGGCCCCTTTTTAACGCGTACGTATTTAGTGATCAATTTTAGTTGATACTGTATATAATTATTAATGATCGAAAAGAGAAGTATCAAAAAAGTTGCGCATGACTGAAACGTGTGCATTAGATTAGTGAGAAAAATAAACTCACACACAAAGAAAAAGAGAAAACTGCAAGAAGTTCTGATCGTCCAGATCCATCGTTATTGGTCACAGGCGAATCTGACGCGAGTGCCATCACAGGAAGCAGTATGCCACTAAAGCATGAAACTTTAAGCCTTTCACTGCTCTTGTTTGGAAAAGTTTATCACTTCGCAAAACTGTCATGGTCTGCTAACAACCAGCATGAGAAGGAGGGTGTCCGACAACGAGTTGGCTTTGTTATAATGCGCAGGTGCAGCGTAAAGTGAAATACATTATTAGGTAGAGCGTCCATATTCATGGTTCCATGGTTGTTCGATGTGTCCAGTCCGCGTGACTGGCCAGCAGCTTTCCTCAAAAGTTATCTCGTCATGAAGAATGCCTGGAAATCTGGGAATTGAGTAACTAGTTTGTTGTCTGATGCGAAAGAACAAAGTTGGCACAGAGATCCATTGTGAACTCATGGCTGTTTATGGAAAGCATGCCACCGCGCAGTGTCAGCTTCGTTCTTTCGCATCAGATATCGAATATCAGCTCGAAGGTCAATGTCAAGATTTCCAGGCATTCTTCATGATTAACAAAGTGTTGGAGTCAGCGACTCACCAGTCACTAGAGCTGGGCTGACCAAAAGTATCTCTTGATCATAAAAATGGACGCTCTATCCGATCCTTTGCTTCACTTTACACTGCACTGTGTGTTGTTGGACGCCAACTCATTGCTGGACATCCCTCCTACTTCATGAGCACTTTTTTTACGCATACAATCTACTTCAAAATTTGTATCCGTTTCTGATGCAGATATGAATTCAAGAAGAACGGCTCGAAAGCTGCTTTGAAAGAACTTGGACCGCGATTCACATTGCGCCTACGCGCGTTGCAGAAAGGAACATTCGACACGAAGTCGGGCGAGTACGAATGGGTGCACAAAGTATGTGCAGTGGAAGGATTTTGTTATCGTGGGAGCCGGCAGGGATTTTACTTCGGAGAAGGGCGTAAAAAATGCATAAGGACAACGGTTGGGACTGGATATTTCCTCCAAAGAAATTTTTGGGGAGTCCTGGCCTTACCAACGCTTTTTGTCACCTTCTGATCTTTTCAACTGCACTTCCTTTTAGCGTCACGAAATGGAGACGAGTCGGCGAAGGTTTTTCTTGTGAACGAGTGATCAAATGACAGAAACCCTGAATTTTTTGCTTCTTTAAGAATACAATGCATTGGAAACGAAATAGAGATGACCGTCTGATCTGACCATTGGTCTTGTCGTAACCAAGTATGGGCAAGGGGGGTAGGGGGTAACTTACCCCCCCCCCCCTCAAGACCTGGCCTCCAAGCGCAGGCAGGTCAATTATCCAGCCAGCGTACAGTGCTGTATGTAAACAGTCATACAACTCTAACTCGACTCGACCCAAACCTGACCTGTCTCACACGCGATCAGATCGATCTGATTGGATCTCTACTCCCTCCCTCCTTCCCCCTCCCCCCCCCCCCCCAACCCCCCTTTAGCCGACCTTGCCCATACTTGGTCGTAACTCATCAAAGTTTGTGCGCGAGACGCTTGCGCCACCCTCGGGCTAGTGTGGGTGCCTTCCACCTGCGTAGGTTACAGTCAGGCCATGGACACCTTGCCATGATTGTAGAAATGTCGATAGAGAAAGTGGAATCAGCTCATTTAGGGAATTCCATGCTACATAGGGTATTCCGGACGATTCTGAGAATGAAATCATGGGTTCCAGGCCAAAATATGCTGCACATTTTGGCCCCCTCGAATAATATCCCCGCCTGTGACCTGCTTGAAATAATTTCTGCAGGTACTTATTTGATGACTTACAGTAAGCGCAAGCCTTTATTGGACCCTGGCAAGCTTATCCAGGGTTTGATTCGACCATTTGAGGTTCATCCCTATTTGCGAATAATGGTTTTTATGATCTCATTCAAATGCGTCTCCTAACTTGCATTCAAAATTTTGGCTCTGCTGGTCTTGGAAGACCATTTCTGGGCCACTCGTATCGAGAAAACAAGCGGCAAAAGAAACTTCCAGCTCATACTGAATCGAGCCAAGCCGACCATGACCTTTGCTTGACGTCTGACCACCCACGACGTCGTGTTTTGGTTGATGACTTTTACACAGGATATTTCATGTTTTCTTACACACTTTGTGCCAGACCTGGTAAGTTCGCCCGTCCTGCTTGGCTCGCGGTTATGCTTGAATTTGAACTTGAGCGCGGTCTTTCAAGAGCAATAGAACCAAACTTTTGAAGGCAGGCTGGATAGGATTCTGTGAACGAGATAAGCAGGAACCTGATTCGCCTTGGGTGGATTGGGCAGAGTAGCCGAGAAGCTAGAGCGCTCTAAACTTGGCCAATCTCCAATGTGCACCTTACGTGGTCATATTGTGTGCTGGCCTTTAATTGCTTCATCGAATCGGCACTTGTACAGAGGTAATGAAAGATAATGACACTCGGCAGCTGTGGAGCGTACTCGTCTAATTAGCCAGTCTGTTTCCTTCGTCTGCATTTGAAAACCGTCAAAGCGGAAAGGATCGATGGAATACTCACTGCCGCCTGGCCTAACTATACCCTAGCAATCTCGATTGACCAAGTGTCGAGTTGTTGCTTTTCGAATTGCGTATTCGACTAGGTCTCACAATTGGTCAACTGCTTTTGGAATAGCGGGAGATTTAATTGTGAATAGATAATCGATCGATTATGATTGATACTCCATAAAGGCAAAAATGATATTTTCTTACGTCTTCGTCTTGAGCCATTTATGGACTGCGTGCAAACATAAGTAAGATGTGGCAAATACTGTATAACTAGTGAGAACCCTGTTGCTCATCCCCCTTCCCCCACCGCATGAGTAAAAACTAGGTGGTTATTACGAGCTCTACAAAATTTTTTTAAGGCCTTGGCTTATCGTTAGTTCTAAGCTGCTAGTACAGGGTCAGGCGGGATTGATATCACGGTAGGAGCATGGGGAGAGGAGGAAATGAGATGGGTGATAATAAACAACATGGGATATTGGAGCTTGCATGTTTATCCTCCTTTCGCTCCCCCCCCCCTCCCCACCAGGAAGCAAGTACATGAGGTCGCTAATTCGGAGCAGAAAACATGGGTGATAATGATAATGACAGCTGGAACTAGTATCAGCTGTGCAACTGCGCGAGCTTTGTTCTACAAAGAGGCTGTCTGGCATCAGATATATCAAAGGTCGTCCCGAGTGGACATGCTAACTATAAGTTCCCGGGCCGTGGACTAGCGGGTTAAGGCGCCTTCCTCTCACGCTGGATGCGCACTTACAGGGGGAGGGTTCGACTACCGCCAGGGTAAGTGATTGTCAAACGTGCTCCTTCGCCCTCCAGTGTGCTGTGCGGTGCTTGACTATGGATAAAGTACGACATGACATGACAAGTTGTTGCGTGGTCGAGCTTTTTAGGGCTAAAAAGGGATCAAGCTCACCCATCGTAGACCACCTGGGCAGTAGTCTCGCAACAGGCATGAATTTGGGTCGAATTTCGGTGGGATGATATAAGCCAGTAAATACCCCTGAACACTGTGGGTTCAAAACCTGCACTCTGAGGGCTTTCTTTCGTATGAAAGAACAGAAACATTCAAACTACTAATTTACTTTCTCTCTTTTAGTTTCGCCTCCTATGACCCATTTAGTTATAACTTACCCTAAAAAAGTTTCCGCGGGATAGTGGCATGTATGTCGCATGCAGAACCGCGGGTTTGCGATACGGATGGCGCAGTGGTATGATAGGCAAGTGGGCGGTAAGATGACCAGCCGCTCGTTGCTCGCGACAGGCGCGCGGGTGGTGGTCATCGGATGTCCAGCAGCTTCTTACCGCACCATTTTTCCTTCTTACTCGGAGCGCGCCCTACTTCTTACTCTATGTGGTCAGACTTCTCACGACAGAAAATCAGACGTCAAGTCCCTTCCTACCTACGAATCAGAAGGGGTCAAATTCGGACCATGACCTTCTGATTCGACGTCTGACAGCTTCTTATTAGACGCCTTCTTACTTCTGACCAGAAGGGGGTATTTTGAGATGACGCCTGCGCGCTTAAGCTGCTATGGGTCACAGTAAAACGTGAACATGATGAACATAAACATGAGTGAGAAATGATGGAAAGAAGGCGGTGGTAATAAAACTTGCCTCAGTTAAGCTTCAGTTAAGTTGGAGCTAAACCCCTGCTGGAAGACCCGTAGATTTCAGGTTCATGTAGGGCTCGAACCGTATGTTAAAGGCTGAGAGTTGACCACTTACGACAAACACATCATAGCTTGGAAAAATATTTTAGCCCTTGGGGGATATATATAATTAATCTCCCTCCCCACATGCTTTATTTGGACTTTCCTTCACCTCAATGACCTCAAGATTCAGTCGGTTAAGGCCCCCGCGCAGCTGACCACGAGGCCGTAGTTCTATCCCGTCTGAGGGGTAGTTTAGTAAGTCTCTCGCTGGTTGCATGCCTGGCTTTGGGCATCTCACCTGGTCCTTAAGTGGTGGACACTGAACTGGTCCTCGTCTATCAGGGAACTGGTCCTTGCGCACCAGCCAGGAAGGTTTCTCCCTCCTCGCCTCAATACAGTATCATCGGGACTCTGGTGCTGGCGCAGGATGTCCTCTGTTGTGGAGATACCCCTAGTCAGATGGAACCTGTTGGTCGCCTCATGGCCTCGTCATGTCATGACTGCTGGCCCCTATTGGCGAAACGGGTTGAAATCCACAGGGAAACTCGGACAGCACGCAACCCAAGCAACAAGTTATTAAGAAAGAGATCATCTATTTTTGATGCCTGGGAGGTCAAACAATACTGAAAAATGCGATCCTAGCGCAGGAAGCCGCCTCTATTTCACCTTCTCAATGATTTCAAAATTTTTCAGTCTTCACCCCCCCTCCCCCGCAAAGACTGCGCAGAATGACTGTCATCCTGCTCAAACAACAAGAAACCAAAGCACGCTCGGAAACATGCTGTGTTAGTGCATACTAATTTCGGCTACTTTTAGAAATCAGCCTGTCTACGGTGCTGATTTTCGATCATGGCATGGACAAGGAATTATCGCACAAGTAATGCAAAATTATAACAAGAATATTCGACCACGTGGCCACAACGGAAATATGGAGGCACCGACTGTTGTCACAACCAGTCTGGTCATAAAGAGTATCAGCACTGTCAAAGAACAAAATATGGTATGCGCCTCAGAAAATAGCTCTTTTCGAATAGCGCCAGATCTTACCAAGCAATGCACTGGGACCCCCCCCCCCCCCCCCCCACACGCGCTACATCCAAACAGAGGGCTGTAGCTTTTCGGAATGCGGTATAAAAACTGAACGCGAATATTCGAATTAAAAATTTACCTTTGAAAACAGCTACTAGAGACAGACTTTAAAAACCGGCAAAAAAACCTGTTCATTTATCGTCGGAATTTCTAGGAATATAAGGTTCGATTTCGTTTTAAACAAGAATGGTTCGACGATCGGTTAAAATTCCAAGATTGGTATTTCCATCCCTCTGATTACATTCTTATGGGCGGAGACTTTGATCAGAAAATATGGTTGCCGGATACATTTTTTCAAAATGAAAAAGAGGCTAGTAGACATTTGATTGACAAAGAGAACTATTATATCAAATTTCGTTCCGATGGGAAACTAATTTATGATCGAAGGTCTGTATTTTTTGCATTGGTACCTAGAGATAGACCTGAGGAATGATGGAGTAAATCAGAACTAATGACAGGAACTGGAACAAAAGTGAACCATTTCACTTCTGGTATCATTTCCTAAAAACAGTTCAAGTTTACAGCAGGAAACATTTACAAACGTACAAAGAGCAGATTTGCGCCAAATTAAACTAGCTGAAAAAAACATGAGAAATGGTTGCCTTGAAGCAGGGGATTTGTTCCTGAAGCAGTAACATTCCAAAATTTGAATTCCCGCGCTGACTTTTTTCGGCTTTCTGACATATAAATGGCAGCCTACAAGCGAGGACTTTTCCAGTGCAGGACATCTTCTCTATGTAGACCTGTTTGAAATCCTTTTATGCCCTCAATCGTCAGGTCAGGCCTTTTTGAGATCCCACAGCGCGTAAATCTTGGGAGTGCTCGAGGATTAGGTAAAACAAGGAAATGCTCAAACCATGCACTGAATTCAACCCACATTTCAGGCTAAGCATGACATTTTCGTGCATTATGGACTTATCCAAGTATCCAATGGATTCACAAACATGTCTTATGGATTTTGCAAGCTGTAAGTGCACAATTCTTTCAGTGTGTCGGGCTGCCTGCATTGGCCAAAGAAATAAGTTTTTCAGACGCGTACACAACCAACGACATCATTTACGAATGGCATGAGGAGAGTCCACTGCATATTCAGAAAGGTGTCACCAGCGGGTTACCAAATTTTATCATCACAGGACACAGCAATGGGTCCTGCTCTAGTGTGACCAATACAGGTCAGTCACTCGAATCAGAATTTCTGATTTTCTTAATACTCTCCATTTTAGGGAGCTACAGCTGTTTGCGTGTTGAATTACAATTGCAGCGTGTATTCTCCTTCTTCTTGCTGCAGCTCTACGTTCCGTCGAGCATGTTAGTGGCTGTGTCGTGGGTGTCTTATTGGATCGATTGGAGAGCGACTGCTGGTCGAGTGCCATTGGCTATCATTACCTTGCTGACTATGATCACACAAAGTCACGGTAGGTCTGACGTGGGGCCTCCATGAAGCGGTCATGGTCGGGGTAACCAACTGCACGTACTTAAAGCTATATCAGCATGGGGGTAACCTTGAAGTAGGTGAGAGTGCTGTGATATGCAGTCCCATGTAAAATAAGGTTGGCATACTTCATTTTGCTCAGATCCGTATCATTATTTGAGAAAGTGCGAAAATCGAATTTTCAGAGAAAGTTGAATTGCACGCACTTCGCGCGCTCTTGCCTGTGATGCGCAGGATAGCAGAGTACTGTGACCGCTACGATTTTCAGTAACATTAGTGAAAAAATGGGTGAGAGTTATTTTTTCTTACTTTCTTCGAGATTTTACAACGCGCTTGATCTTATGGGTGATTTTCGAAAGAAAGTAGCGCTTTCGCCGAATATATGTTAGTCGACAATAATGTGACATCTGTTCACATTTGGCAACGCTCCCATTTCTGAGTTGGAACTGTAACGGCTCAATGACAAGAAAATAAACTTTCAGACAATAAACTAAAAAGGAGAGGCGCAATTATTTTTTATTGACGTCTAAAAGTTAACACAAATAATTGATAGAAAGTTTTGGAAAAATCAGAAAAACCAAAGCAGATGTATTCCTCTGCTAAAGCATGTAAGTACTGTATTTTTGTCGAAATTATCCGTATAGGGTATCAATACAAATTTCGAACTAAAAAATTATTTCCAACCATGTAAAATTACCTCTAGAATAAACAGTTGGGCTTGGAATTTTAAAATTGTCAATTTGTGGCATACAGTCGAGTCCGCTGATTGTGTCCTGATTTTAGCGAGTGTCTAGTATCCTCAAGTGCGAAGTACCAACCACGGCTAACCAAGTAATTGCGAACCCGCACAAGGCCGCTTAGAGAAAGCCTAAGCCTACGCCCGCCCAAGCACATATAACCCTACTGTATGAACGCGCACTGCTAATGATCTCGCACCTGTGAGCTTCTTTAGCCGTGTGTAAAAAAGCACTCGCTGCATCGGGACACTCCGGGAATGGGAATACACCAGTCCACTTATAGTCACACCGGATAATGTCACAGTCCGGTTATTATCACAGGTTTCCGAAACCCCGAATTTTTCCCCTTTTGTGTGTATTTTGAGTTCGCTTATTATCGAGCTGAATTTGGCTAGTCCGCTTATTGTCACATAAATTTCTTGGCCAGGCGGGATAAGTACTGTTTCTAAAAAAGCGTCACATTCACACTCTTGGTAGTCTTAAAGATGTGCAAAATCGTCAAAAACTAGGATTTCTCGCAAGAAAACGCTTGCATGAAGGTGCATGGCACCTTTAAGATTGATTACGCTGTTCAATCTCGAAGAAACTGAGAAAACATAGTTCCCATTTTTTTTTCCAATGTTACTAAAAATCGATGCGGTTACAGTACTCTGCTATCCTGCGCATCACAGGCAAAAGCGCGCGAAGTGAGTGCAATTCAAGTTTCACCAAAAATTCTATTTCCGCATTTTTCAAATAGTGATACGGTTCTGCCCAAAACGAAATGTGCCCACCTTATTTTACGTGGGGACTGCATATCACAGCGCTCTCGCCTTCTTCAAGGCTAGTATTGTTTTAAGTCTGTCTGATCCTAATAAGAATCGCTAACGTTGCGCCGTGATCCTTTGGCTCAGTCCCTGATGACTCAATCCTGGTGAAATCCGCCCGTTCAATTGCAGCTCCTCGTGAACAAGAACCTGTGTTTTGGTTGAGTACATTCAAACCTAGGCTGGTCCTGGGACCCGAAAGCATCGAATCTTCGATTCACGGAAAGCATCGAGAATCAATCTGACTCCATCTGCTCCCGAAATGGCATACAAAAATTTGTACTTGTTTTTGTCTTTTGACTAACAAAAGCGTTTTTCGCATTGTTTCTAGTGATTAACGCTGCATTGCCACCCGTGTCATACACGAAAGCCATCGATGTTTGGATTGGAGCATGTGTAGCGTTCATATTCTCTTCCCTGATCGAGTATGCCATCGTCAATTACACTGGCATTCAAGAACAGCGTAACAAAACGTCAAACGCAATTCGTTCACAATCAGCAAAGGCTAACGATGGACATTGTTTTTGCAATGATTGGTTTCTTTGCTTTTTCTGGCCTTTAAACAAGAACAAGAGAAGAATTCAAAGTCGAATAGACATGGCCGATCAACAGCTGCTGAGAACAGTAGGTGCTGGGGTTTTAAGTCTTCATGCTAAAAATATACAGCAGGCCTTTTTCATACTGCACAGGGCAACCGTCGATGACTGCTCAGAGGACACTGTTAGCAGGAGCATAGGTCTCCTATCGTTTAAACCATGGATAGGCAGACAGATACAGACAGCCAAAATCAGATGAAGGCAGCTGCTGTACTATACGTATTGCAGCTGAGAACATTCTAAGTTACTCGTAAAAACTAAACAAAGCTGAAAATGCACAGCTAATGCGCTCCTGAGGTCTGACCCAGAACAGAAATTTTGTAAATTTAAAGTCAAAGACAAAGCCATATTTTAGTTGAGCTTGACTCTGCACGCCCTTTTTGCAGCGCTGCATACGAAACAGATGCAAAGAACATTCCAATCGCAAACAGCTGCCATCCGAGGCATTCGAAGTGGCAACGCCTCAAATTTGTGATGACAATCAAGGCCATATCGCCGTTGAAACTGGCCTCAGCAATATGGCCGTTCATTTCGAAGATATTTCGAATAATGTCAATTGGATTCGGCGTAAAGGGAGAAACCCTTTCCGTTTCAACTTTTCATGCCCAGCTGCATTCAAACGACACGGACGGGCGGAAAGAATTGATATTATATCACGTACAATTTTCCCTTTCGCATTTTTGGGGTTCAATATTGTTTATTGGGCGGTTTATTGGTGAATGTGCTTCAGGACAGGCTGTGGAGCGCAACTATAGTGGCCGTGAAGGACCAATCGACTACCCTGAATAAAGAGGCTGACGATGAGAAAGAAAAGTAAAGATGATGTAAGGCTTGTGTAGAAATGATATAGCCACCCATTGCTAGTCGATTCCACCCTGAGGTCCGCTTCATCCGGGTATCCCGATGTATCTCTGACATCACAGTGTGCCATAGCAAGAAGGGGCTGCGTTGCTGCTTTGCTGATGACGCGACATCATCTTGTCTCCGAATCTGTCGGATGAATCCGACCTGACAAAAACTTCTCAGGCCTCCCACAGCCCATTGCTTGTGGGAGAATGCTTAGAGACTTTACAGCGCCGTAATGCACCCTCACTCACTGAATTAGGAGGCATGGTAGAGGACCAGACGACCAGAGTTCCAGTGTCAAAAATACAAACCTCGGGGCAAAGTTGGAGCAAGAAAATGCACTCGGTGAAAAGCAGACTTCAGAAGAGCTTAACACTCTTTCTCTCGTTCCCAGTGGACGCAATGGACGCAGTCAGTATTATCTTATTTAGGCAAACAATATTTAGACCAAACGCCCTTACCAAGGGGTGGGGTGGGGCAGACGCCTACCCACCAGGCCGCTAGCCCTGTGGGTTAGGCGTGCCTCTTACGGGCGAGTGATATTTGACTGGCCCAGAAAACCTGTGGTGACCCCATCACAACACAATACTGTCATTTTGACAGTTCTTAACCACCTTAACCTGTGCCATAGTCCCTGAGGCACTCCAGCGACAACAAATAAATTGCGCATCCCTGTGATAGTGTTCGGCCGAGGCCTCGACCTCGACCTCGGCCGAGGTTGGCCACCCTCGACCTCGACCTCGAGGAAAAACGGCCGAGGTTCGAGGTTCACAAGCAAGATGGAATCAATAAGCTGTTTCCCAGTTTGAAGACTGGACGCACAAGTGTGCCTGTGCCTCGCACGCAAAAATTTGCGCAATTTTGCTGCTAGCTTAACTAAATCACTGTGCAGGACTGCTTCGTTCATATTCCTTGCCTTTTTATGCCAGTGGGTGAGTTGTCTCTTGAAGATACAGTCGGAAAAAAATGGGAATTCACACAAACTAGAAGGAAGCATTACAAATTTAAGTTGGGGACTGTTGGCACTCGACCTCGACCTCGAAAAAAGTCATCCTCGGCCGAACACTACGTGTCTGTCACTGATCGAAAAAGTCGACAGGACCAGAATGAATCTAGCCTTAAAGCACTTCAGTCGGTACCGCGCACATTACACGAGATAGGTACCGCAAAAACACAGACACACTACAGTTATTTCTGATGCATCTACAGTTGCATCTTTTATTCTACTGCATAAAACGTGCTGTAGCATACAATAATATCAGAAAGAACAAGGAAAATTATCGCCCGTACTTCTGGCCAGAAATCTGATCGTAAGCGAGAGACTATCTGAAGTATGGACTCAGCCGAACTTGATTGCTGAATTTCTAAAAAACCTCCATTTGTATTTATACTGCACAGTTGACTGGCATCATTGAACGCACTGTGATTAGCGGACATAATTATAGTGGACGCAATTGGCCGTCGGTTGCGCGCGTGGACCGTTTGGATACAACAAATTTGTGGACCACGGGAACAACTCGCATGTGCCGACTGCTGGCCCACTCGTCCTAAAGTTGTAACTGCGACACCACGCGTAGCCCGAGCAGGCATTCGCGCAATCCTGCACTTGTCCTATCAAGGTCACGGGAGGTGGTTCAGTGATACAATCCCCAGATATTTCGTATTCTTTTACCAAATCTAAAGCGAAAAAAGAATTTGTGGTTACGACGAGTGAGTTTGTTGTGTGGTCGGCATACTGTCCAGCTGGCAAAAGGGAATCCACCAGACTTCGTCGCATGGATCGTCGTTCATTCCGAGTGCGATGCATCTTGGAGTGGGTAAAGTGCCGGTGTCCCACGATGTGTATCGACCAATTAAAGTGTCGCCAGCAGACAGATTTCGATTCGGAGTTGCCTTGTTATCGTACCAGAACGTCGTGTTCTGGGTAATGGCACTGGGAGGACTCGACCAAGTGTCGTCCCGTAACGCCAACGTCGCATAAAAGTCAGTCGGATGATTAAACTTTATTGCTTTCGCCTGAAAAATCAGCATGGACCCTCTTGAAATTAGCAATTCTACCCACCTCTTTTGTTGCTGGAATTTTATTCATAGCTTTCCTTGACTAAACCTCCCCCCAACCATGTTTTCCTGGTTCCCGATTGTCAGTACAACTATTTTTGCCAGCCTTCAGTTTCTGGATCACTTAAAAGACCCGACACCACATCCTCTGGGCCGCTTAGGATAAGCCTAATGCACGGGCCCAAACTACTTCTCGCGCGTGCACTGATTGGCTAGAAACTCAATTGCGCGCCACGAAATGCAACCAGCAAGCTTTACAGGGGCGCTTATTGATGCGACACCGGCTAGACACGGGAAAATCCATAGCTTGAATCCGCCTTTGCAGCCAAGGCAACTTGTCAAGTACGTACCATCCTAAACTTTGAGCGAGTGAGGATCGTTAAATGGTGGTAGCCGTTACTGGGATCAGTAATTTTAGAGGACTTGTTCAGGAGTGTGTGCCGGGCCTAGGCCGTCGACCTGGACATGAACTTCTAGAGGACCCTGTCCGTAGCACGATGGCAAATCTCTTTGGCACAGAAAAAGTTAAAGAAGTATAGAGTACAAAAGCCCATGCCTAACTGTAAATGTCAAGCGTATAGGGCAAGGCGTATAGGGCTGTATCGAATAGGAAGCACCACGGAGAAAATAAGGGGGCACAGCGGGATAAGTCAGTTGGGTTAATATTCCTTCAGTCATAGGCTACTATTGTACTGCAGAGTCGGAGACTGCTGCTCTGATAGTGATGCGGAATGCGCAAGCTCCCCGCGGCCTCACCTACATCCGTAACAGGAGTCGAGACTTGCGGTCAGTGGGCGATTCTCCCGCCGACGTAGGTGATGGGCGCGTGCCACTTGGAGGCAATTCTAGCTAATCATGGTCGATAATCCTGCCCGTTGATTACTCGCGCCAATCAGTGATAGCCTATCTTGTAGCCCTTGAAAAAAGGTTCGAAATGGTTTTTCCCGCGTCAGAATTCGTTGATTTTTGCCCGAGATATTTAACGAACACTAAAATTCGACTAAAGCGCGGGAAATTCAAATTTGCGACTTTTTGTTAAAAGGCCTGTTTTTAGAACGATTTCGCTACTGTATGGTTCCAGATGCTCAGTAAAGACACGAGATTGATAATTATAAGCATTTGCGCGCTCTTTAACCAGGATGAATGTATTTACATACACTAGACTGCCTGCTGCTAGAGAGCTAGTTGTTTCGGAGACCATTGCAGAAAGACTGGTATTGTTGTCGTTGGCTTCGCAAAAAATTCTGTCGACGTCAATGCAACATTACTTCACATTAAAAAAGATACCTACTATTGACGTCAATGCGGGATCCTTCCGCAGTCGAATTTTGAGGCTGGATATGCGGTGTAGGTCTCTGTGAGTCCGAGGTCGTCGAAAACCGGCTGGTGGCTAAGCCGCACTATAGAAGATGAGGTGCAGCCTTTTTGTTTCGCTTTTTTCTTACTGAAATGCTTATCAGCTCCTATTCCAAGTCCGCCTGCGAGCAAAAGACCTCGTATCGAATCTGAGTGTGTGATTCAGACGCCGATGTTTACGGCAGCAGAACTCCATGCGAGGGCACTGTGCAGAAGCTGCCTGAGCTCGAGAGAGAAGTAGTTCCCCGTGGGCAAGGATTTGGTGCTGGAAATTTAGCGGAACTGTTGCTGCTTCGGAGTGGAGTTTTTAGAGAAGTCAAAAATGAGAACACCTATATATGCCCCAAGCATCGCAATGAGTTGGGGGCTGATTGGGTTCGGACAAGACCATTGACAACCCATGGCCAACGGGCCCCGCGGTGTGACATGACAGAGTTACCCAGCTTGCCTGATCTCCGTGCGCCGACCATACTGCTTCAATTGTTGCTAATAAAAATCTACAAAAAGAAGAATCCTTGACTTTGTGGAATAAGCTGTATGAATTCGTACCACTAGGCACAGGTAAATAATACCTTTTTTCAATTAAAAAAAGACGTGGATGCTGTGTCTGACTTGGTTGTAGCCATCTGCACACAACACTACCGCTTTGAAAAACTTCTTCAAGCCCAGACAGCGGGTATTACGATTGACGACGAAGCAGAAACCAATGATCAGGACCGATTTGGAGCTGGCCGCAACTCACGTTCGGATGTCAAACCTGAATTGCCGGAATCTCCATTGCAACAACGCACATGGACCCAGACCCTTCGCCATAGTAACTGCGCATCTCAAAGTTCTCAGTCAGCATCCATATCTTTAGCTAGCAGCAGTAGTGCCCAGACATCTCCAGATTCGCAGCGGCAGACAGTCGAAAGTGAATTGATACGTGATCAACAATGTGCGGCTGTGCAAGGGGCCATTCGCCAAATCGCAGCGGCATTTAAGATACCAGCAGAATCGGTCCGTTTCCCAAGGAAACAACAGTTTCTGGCCCTGGCCCTAGACACTCAAAGGAAAAGAGTCTGCCTGGCATCCAATATCGTAGGAAAAATTATGGAAGCTTTTGCACCAGATGCGCCACATGAGTTGTTCAGAAGAATAGCTGAAAAACATGCTAAGAACCTGTGGGAAAAAAAATTCTGATAAATTTGACGTACTGGCTGAAGCAGTGGTCGATCTGTACAGAAGCGCCTCGAGCCGACAGCGACGTCTGCAGACGCTTGGTCTCATAGCCCCAATGCTTCGCTATTTCGCGGACGCCTAGCACTCAGACACTGAGCATCTGGAACCCTACGCTAGCGAAATCGTTCTTAAAAAACAAGCCTTTTCACAAAAAGCCGCAAAAGTCGCAAATTTGAATTTCCCGCGCTTTAGTCGAATTTTAGTTTTCGTTCAATATCTCGGGCAAAAATCAACGAATTCTGACGCGGGAAAAACCATTTGAAAGCTTTTCACAAGGGCTACAAGATAGGCTATCATTGATTGGCGCGAATAATCAACGGGCAGGATTATCGACCATGATTAGCTAAAATTGCCGAAACGGGGCGCAATTATCGGCCATGTGCACAATAACTGGGGTCCGTAGTGCGGAAATTCGGGTTGTTTTGTGATTTAGTGACCCTATGCTACTATTTAAATGAAAAAACAGGGAGACTTGGCTTTTATAATTCACCCATAATCGATTATGTGCCTGATCACGGCTCATCGCGAAAGGTTTTTTCAAATATCTCATGAACGGTTATAGCTAGGCTAATTTTAAAAAAAGATTCGGATTTCTCGAAGTGTTGCGGTCATTTTTTTAAAAAATTGTTCTAGACCCCAAAGCAAGCCAGTTATGATTTTTTGACCAAAAGCGACCACTTTTTACCTTTAACCCGTAGTTGGTCGAACTCTTGGGTCCACAGACCCAACGCATGTTATAACACAGGGCGAAACGGTTTTATCTGCATATCTCGACAACCAGCCATTATTTTGCATAACCGTTCGGTAGTATCATAGGTTGATAGGTAGGACATGCTAGTACCAAAAATTATCGAGATCGATCAAGCGGTTCTCAAACGGCGGCCCGAAAACCCCAAAAAAGTGCCCGAAAGCAATAATAACTTCAATTGAAACATGAATCGTACGAACCGCCGTTTGAGAACCGCTTGATCGATTTCGATAATTTTTGGTACTAGCATGTCCTACCTATCAACCTATGATACTACGAAACGGTTTTGCAAAATAATGGCTGGTTGTCGAGATATGCAGATAAAACCGTTTCGCCCTGTGTTATAACATGCGTTGGGTCTGTGGACCCAAGAGTTCGACCAACTACGGGTTAAAGTGATATATTTCCATATATAGGCATATTGGGAAAATTTACTTCTGCGAAGACAATCAATTTTGTGAGTACTTTCGATAGAGCAAATAAAAGGGGGGTTAAAAAAGTCGACTGGCCAAGTATATTTCATATGGGTCTAGTCTCTCAGAAACCCTCTCTTAAGAGCTGGAAATGGAAAATGCTACACGCGAGAAATAAGGGATATGCAGTTCAGTACATGTACTCTAGGGCAGAGGGTACTACATGAGCTCACCCCCGTTAGACAGGCGTGGATACTGTATGTCTTACTCGCACGTAGGGAACCGTCTTATTATAATCACCGGCCGTGTGCACTTGCGCCATGACTGCGCCAAACGATTCGCACTCTGTCCAGGCTTGATCCCATGTCATTTGCGTGCCGCTGGCCAGAAAATAGCATCGTCCTCCGTTCAATACACCTAACAGTTGGTTCAGGCACATGTCGTTGAACTCCGCATGGTTCTCATTACATTGCTGACCTGAAATCAGAGAAATGATATCGAGTTCATGGACATTGAGCCCCTTCTTACCGAAGTAAAATGATCCTGTGACGACAGGAAACTGGGCCGATATTGTGGCGGACCAAGAAAAAGTGAGAATAACTTGGAAAATCATATAGGAACACTGAAAAACAGAGGCGGGATGATTTTGGCATGTATCCTACATGATCGGCGATAACTTTTTATCTTTTTGAGATTTTGATTTATCTTGAATTAGCAATTCGGACTTCCACATTAGCTAAAAGCCTTGGCACAGGTTTCAGCGTCCGCAGAGCGTGATCTTCGTTAGTCTCACGATCAGGCTAATGTGGGAAAAGTCTAAACTGAACTGGAACACCTTCCATCACCTCTGTTACAGTGCTGAATATCACGCAATCACTTTCAAACAGCAAGGCCAACAGAAATTCTCAGGAGCTTTTGATCAAGGAACCAACAGCTTTTTAAAACCTTCTTCCCACAGCATTTTTATGCACTGTAAGCCTTAACCGAATGTCGAAGAGGACATGGGGGTTGAGAAGATGAATCGACCACTTGAGTAAAGTACAGTAGATGTTCATGGAAGCTGCCAAGCTGCACCCCTGTCGTTCTGTACACTCAATAGAATGGTCAAGTTCGGATAAACAGCTGGGTCGCCTAGCAGCAATGAACACTCTTTTCAGCTCCGATAGATCATTACAACAAATTATGACAAGAAAAGAACAAAGTGAAAGGGCCAATCAAAATATTGATTTCCAGCTGCATACTCAATTCTGTTCGACGAACGCCGTCAGTCCTCCTGGCCTCTGCAAGGCACAGACACGGAGTGGTGTTGACTTCGGTCTGTACTGCGCCATCGTCAGTGAAACTGGTCGCCAGCGAAGGCATCTTAGGACTGGGTGAGTGTATCAGTGCATCGACCAGCAGCCAGGCTAGTGTATGATTGCACAGAGCATATATATCACATACATATCTTGCGACACGCCAACGCTGCGCTAGTGTCTCTTGGAGCCGAAAACAAAACGTCCTGATGTTATAGTTGTTGTTTGTGCGAGTGCGACAGCTCTTCTTCGCGCTCGTACCGGCGGGTTCAAGCTGATCTTACAAGCGAGCGGTCCAAGGTCTTCAATAGCCCAAGCCTAGTAGGGGCTTAATCCTGCAGAGTATCGATCACTAAGGTCCCGATTCCTCAACAAACCCCTCAGGCGTGTATGCCGCGCCTCCCAAGGGTGCCTGCAACTGCTCTGTGCAATGATACACCAGCCTGGCTGCTGGTCGAATGCACCCCGTCCTAAGATGCCTACGCTGGCGAACAGTTCCACAGTCGGTGGCGCAGTAAAGACTTCTGTCAAAACCAGAGGATCCTTTACGAAGCACACCAATGCACGACGATGTCTCAGCCGTCCTAGCTCTTACCCACAGACAAATCCGCAGACAAACCAAGTACCTGCCCTGGAGTCAACTGCTGGACTCTTCCAGTATGAACCAAAGGAAACGACGACCGCAGGGGCCCTTTGAGAGTATGCTAATCGAAGTCCTTGGCTGGCGCCTGGCCTGCCCCACAGTTCTGCCAATGACGTGGACAACACAAGGGGTGGCTCCCCACAAATTCAGAACAAAACAGATGGCACCGAATCGAGCGAAAACAAGCAAGGGAGAGCCCCGATCTCTCCCGGCAGCCTGCTCTTATACCGCCCTGGCTCCTCCTCACCGAGCCAACTGCCCAAGACACACCCCCAAGAACTCCAGGCGCCCCCAAGCGGCAATGGTCACAACACTGATGCTGCTAAGAAATATTTCGAGCATTCGCCCCCTCAAAATCATGCATAATTTGACGCCTTTCCAAGGTTAAGGTCATTCTTTTATGCCTGCGTAGTAACCGCACGCGTGTGCCTACAGTGCAGAAGATAGAGCTGTGGAAGCAGTCCTTACAATATGATAAGAGAGTGGGGTCCCTGCAGCAGAAAATGAGTTTCAATAAAAACTTATTGGCTTCTATCGTAATTTTCATGAACTTTCGTTTCACCTTGCAATATTCGTATTCCATACCAGCACTTGCAGATTACAGTAAGTCTAGTCCAACTGACTGGATTGAGTCCTATTCAAAGGCACCTACCTTCGTCTCACTCGCCTCAATGACATCGGCGATGAGCTGCTGCAATGCCTTCCTGACCAATAATGCTTCACCCTGAAGCGAGGAGGACGAACGAGAACCTGAAAGCTTTTTTCGCATTATTGCAGCCTTATCTAGTGAACATAACAAAATGGCCAGACCTCAATTAATTTTAGGTGAACTCTGCTTCCGAAATCAAGTCGACTTCAAAAATTTGTGCGAGCAGCAACTGCTTGGCGTGGCCACAGGCGGTCGATGCTTCTTTTTGGCTGACAATCAGCAAATGACCTGGGATGATGCATGGCAGGCGTGCATCAAATTTGGATCAGTAATGGCCCAACTGCACACTGGAGAGGAAACCAGCAAAGTATATTTGTATGTACAAGTAGGGAAAACATTTATAGCAGCTCATGATCGAGAATCTTAAAATTTCGTGTCTGCTATCTAGAACAAGGAAGTTCCCGAAACACCCAACCTAAATATCAAAGCTGCTCTCGCCCTACGCGACAATACTATGTCATTTCCGCCGAATTCCATCATGAACACGAGCGCCTTCTGGTATGACGATCCATCAACTCCAAATTGGAAGCTTTCCGTCAATAACACCATGTATGGTACAATTGTGTCGTGGGACGTTGCCCCTAAGACCTGCGCCGCACCACGCTGTATTGCCCAAGCAACGAACGATGACCTGTGCACGGACGCCACTTGGGTTCCACTCTGCCGACTGGACAAAAAACATTTAAAACAGTTTATCTTAGCGAATTGAAAATTTAGTAAACGCATCTGTTTCAGATGGGGCCAAAAATTTTGAAAAAAAAGGTGACTGCATTTTGAATAGTCCAACCGAAGTTGTGAGTGGAAATATACAAGACTGCGCCAATGAATGCTCGAGATACGTGTGGTGTCGAAGTTGCAATTTCAAATCGAGCGGCTCAGTATACGGCATCTGCGAATTGTTCCCTTGGTCGACTGATGACTTGTACCCCGATGGACCCCGCACTGATGTCGCCGCCGGCTGCTACCACTACAATTATAGTGTGTACTTGTGTTGGTCAGTGGGCGCACGAATACCGTAAATACCTACTGATCTAGTATCCAAGGGAAGTTTTTGTTTCAAATGGGCCACGAACAGAAAACTATTCTGAGAGAAAATTAAATATCCAGTATAGTTTGGCATCGAGATCCAAACGCAAAATAAAGGTTTTTATCTCCGAAATCAGCGCGTACACGACTCATTTTGCTCACTTTCTTCTCCATCGGAACATATTGCAAACACATTGGATGCATATGTCACTAAGAATGAATGTGCATGCACCATACGATATTCAAGGGGGATTCTGAACGAAAATTGGCACCTGGATGGGAGCAGCTGTTGGGCGGGGGACTGGAGCGTATTTACGGTACCTACGTTTAGTATCTACAACACACTAGTACAGCGTGAACTGAACCACCTGTGCGCGTGTATGTGCACACTGCTTGAGTAAAAGACACTTCTTAGTTGCACTACAGTAATGTGATGGGTATCACTGAGAAAGCTATATAATGGGCAATATTCTTACCTATTTTGGACTGTGTGCGAGCACTGACCTGACGGAATTTTTTCCTAGACAATTTGCACCATACAGATATTTCTTATGAACGTATGCTGTGAAACTTTGTACGGTTATGTAATGAAGTACGGGTAATGGTTGGTACCTAACTGGCCATAAGCGATCGAGCAAACAAAATGCACATTTCCACGAGCGGTTTATTCATGAACGCAAGGATCACACGATGTGCTTGCAACACTGAAACTGCTGGCGTATATGCACAGATGGCATGCTGAAAGTTTTTAGCAGCGGCACGATAGATACCTGTGGAATGCGAATTTCTTTGATCTGTATATCCATGAGGGATACGCAAATCAGATAAACAGACATGTCAATAGAAAACACATGATAAGAAACCTTACTGGGGTACACGAAAACAGGTCTCAAACATTCAGTCTATGCTCACAAACCAGAAACAATTAGCAAGAACATGACCTGGCTCCAACAGGGAGACCAGAACTGATCCAACACAAATAGGCCCTCCAATAAACGATTCGCAAACCTCCAATGCCTGGGACTACCACTACCACAATTCACATTGGTCTCGTCATGCTCTATCTTGAATGCTCTTATTGGCGGGAAACAAGTTGCGCACCTACTGTATGCTGCATCACACTTAAATCATCACGCGGAAGCGGGCGGGTCTTTGTTGCGCCTTTTACTCGCGTCGCGTGCACTTTTTACTGTGATGATGAGCAAACCGCGACTTGGCAATGTGCGCTTTCTCGCTAGTTATATCTCTGTTATTATACAGAGATACACGCACACGGAAACTTTTGCACACGACTGTACAACCATCTGTTGGAGAATTGGGTCCAATTTGTATACCGCTGCGTAGCGCCCCTGCCTATCAAGGACCGAAAGCTATCCCTTGAAGTCCTCTTAGCTATTTAACTACTCTCCTTTAAAGCAAACCCCCCCCCCCCCCCCCTAAGAGCCCCAAACCACCGAAAACACATCTTGTATATATAGACGCAGGACAGTAAGAGTACATTCATAGGGTCAAATAAAAGAAGTTACGTGCAAGCATATTCTGACCAGTCAACGGGCACTCCACATCCAAAGAAAATACATCGCTGTACACACCAAAATGGGCCCCACGACGATTCCCCTACCAGAAACGGTAGGGTAATGTGTCTCAGTGATCGTGAGACATGCTATGTTTTTAACTGTGACCGTTAAGCCACCATTGCTACCATAATCTTCCGCCAGATGGGTACGACTTAGGCTGCAAAGGACGACATTGCCGAAGGGGTGTTCGACACGCTCCTGAACGAACTGTACGTAATAACCTGATCGTTGTCCTCGGACCAGGTGAACAATTAGGCCGCCTGTTCCAAGGAAGCATGCAGGCATGGCGCGGCTAAATGCTGGACCTTGACTCGACATCCGCACAGCACCTCCACCTTTTTGCAATGGTTACAGAAGACTCATCACCGTCACACTGGCAACGTTATACTTATATTCTTTCCCATGTGGAATTTGTTCATGTCCAATTTTTGCTATCATCGAACGCAGGACGTACAGTAACAGTTTTTGTAAAAATGGAAGTGACTTGTATAGTCGGTGACGCTAGTGTTGAGCTTGTAGCTTGTAATAAGGGGTTCAGGGCCAGGGTGTTGTGTTTTGATAGTGCGACAGATCTTCGCTCTCGAACCGGCGGGCTTTGGCTGATCTTACAAGCGAGCGGTCCAAGGTGTCTAATAGCCCAAGCCTAAAGCTTATTCCTGCAGAGTATCGATCACTAAGACCCCGATTCCTCAACAACCCCTCAGGCATGTCTTCCAAGGGTTCTGCAACTGCTCTGTGCAATCATACACTAGCCTGGCTGCTGGTCGATGCACTGATACACTCACCCAGTCCTAAGATGCCTTCGCTGGCGACCAGTTTCACTGACGATGGCGCAGTACAGACCGAAGTCAACACCACTCCGTGTCTGTGCCTTGCAGAGGCCAGGAGGACTGACGGCGTTCGTCGAACAGAATTGAGTATGCAGCTGGAAATCAATATTTTGATTGGCCCTTTCACTTTGTTCTTTTCTTGTCATAATTTGTTGTAATGGACTATCGGGGGCGAAAAGAGTGTTCAATGCCGCCAAGCCGCCCCGGCTTTTTTCCGGAACTTACCATCCTATTTAAGGGAAAAAAGGGGGGGGGGGGGGGCTGGGGGGCCCCCAGGAAACCCTCCTTTTCTTTACCCAAGAGGCCGCTCCCCCCCCCCCCCCCCCCCTCCCCCTCCCCCTCCCGGTTAAGGCTTACTGACGAACATGGGCGCATCCAGCGGTTCGACGGGGACTTACACCACTATGGATGGCCCCAAGGTCCGTGACGCCACTGTAACCAGTCCTGGTAGGCGCAGGAGGGAGGTGGCCAGCCGAAGTCAGCGGGACAAAAACTCCGACTGGAGCAGGATAGTCTTGCGACTGTACCTACGGCTGAAACATCAACCCGAGGGGTTGACGTCTCCCAGCCAGGGGAGAGTATCGATTACTCTCTCCCACTCGCCATGGCCTACCAGGCATGAGGGTTAAAGGTCCAAAAGAAAAATGTCAAAATGCGGCCTAACGTCACTGTATGATGGACACTTTCATTTTCTGATACCAGTTTGTGGGGCGTCATTCAGGTTGGCACACCTTTTTCTGTGACAATGGGCAAGTTAGAACTGCTCGGCGCTGTTCATTAGAAATGCCTGCCTCTAATAATATGAGATCTCAGAGTACAGCTATTTCAATATAATTCATCAGAGCAGAATAAACTGTATTCAATGTACGAAGAAAACGGCAGCCAAAGTTGCAAAGCTCTAGTGTCTAGCTGTAAGTCGCAGCAATAGACTCGTCATGCGCCCAGGATTGCTCCTTGTAAGGCAGCATTCATGCAAAAGGTTTCCATGTCTTTTAGCAATCCAACAAAGAATGAGCGAATTTACAGTTTAGCGCTCGGGGCTCGAAATTTTCGCGATATACTAAATAAGTGTCCTTCATAAACACACACATACACACGAGCAAACATACACATAGTTGCAGGTCCGTACAGCATAATAATGTAAGATTTTTCTCGAGTGATTCGTGCTGAGAGATAATAACAAAGACAACTACAGACTATAATTGTAGTGGTAGCAGCCGGCGGCGATATCAGTGCGGGGCCCATCGGGGTACAAGTCATCAGTCGACCAGGGGAACAATTCGCATGTGCCGTATACTGAGCCGCTCGACTTGAAATTGAAACTTCGACACCACACGTATCTCGCGCATTCATTGGCGCAGTCTTGTATATTTCCACTCACAACTTCGGTTGGACTATTCAAAATGCAGTCACCTTTCTTTTCAAAATTTTTGGCCTCATCTAAAGAAGATGCTTTTACAAAATTTTCAACTCGTTATGATAAACTATTTTAAATGTTACTGTCCAGTTGGCAGAGTGGAACCCAAGTGGCGTCCGTGCACAGGTCATCGTTCGTTGCCAGGGCAATACAGCGTGGTTTTGCGCATGTATAATTGGCAGCGTCCCACGAAGGCTTCAATCCAATCAGGGTATTATTGGCGGAAAGCTTCGGATTTGGAGTTGATGGATCGTCGTACCAGAACGTGGTCATCGGCATGATGGCATTGGGTGGAAAGGACAAAGTATCGTCGCGCAAGGCGAGAGTGGCTTTGATGTCTAGGTTGCTCATTTCGGAAAATCCCTTTTGCTAAAAAGAAATGGCAGGGTATGAAAATCGAAGAGTTTTGATCATGACACGTACAGCAGTCTAAACTACTGTAAGTCTACAAATACTGTCTTCTTTACTTGAACATATTTGACTGCTTTATCGGACTCGTCTGCTGTGTGCACTTGTGCCATAGATGCCCCGAATTCGCTGCACGTCTTCCACGCATCACTCCAAGTCATTTCTTGATTTCCAGCCAAAAAATAGCATCGCCCACCAGTGGCTACGCCAAGCAGTCGCTCCTCGCAGAGGATTTTGAAGTCGAGTTGATTTTTGAAACAAACCTTACCTACAAAATTTTTCAAGAATGGAACATTACAGTATTTGGGCCTGCTCCCAGCGTGTTTTTCGAAAATCACATCGAAGTTGAAACGAACACTGGACTGCATGTGATTAATGTGACCTAACGATATACTGAACGGCTGAATTTCAACAAGTAACTTTCTTACTGTAATCTGCGAATGCTGGAACAGAGAATGAAAATGACATCGTTGAACGAAAGAACATGATGAAAACCGCGACCAAAGTAGACAAATTTTCTCTAAAGCCCATTTTCTGCCAACCAGACACCACGTTTAAGCGAGACTATAACTTAAACGCTTCCACGCTCGAGGCTCCCAGTGAAAGCGTAGCGTTAGTGCGTAACTACTCAAACATAGATGAATGACCTTGACCATAGAAAGACACCTAATTATGGGCGATTTTGGGCCAATGCCCAAGTTATCTCTTAGCAGCAGCAGAACGATCTGTTTTCGACTTCCACCAAGAAACACATGCGGACAAGTTGCACTCTCCAGTTGACAACGAGTTAGTCGTCTAAAAGGTGATCGGGCCACAATGAAGTGCGCCGGCAGTTCATGCGCACTCAAAATCTCTCTTCAGTAATTCGCTGACCACGCTCTAGTCACAACCTGAGCCATCAGTGCGAACATTAGCAATTAAACTAGCTGGCTGCAGAATAATTTTCTGCAGGAGTATGGGATAAATGGCTTTTCATGCAGTAGTCCTTTCTGTCTTTTGCATGGACTGATCATGACAAAAGACAGAACACATCGTTTAGGGGCCATCCATAAAGGTCGACCGCACAAAATCTCGATTTTTTGACCCCCTCCCCCCTGACCGCATGCCGACCACTTCTTGCGAACCCCCCTCAAAAATGGTCGACCACTTCAGCCATACCCCCCTCCCTTCCAAACGCTGCTTCGTGAAATGTTTCATCTTATGCTTTCTCGAGCTTGACAAGGTGCCCTCTTTTTCGAAGACAAGTCTTTTTTTGATTCATGGAGCGGATTTCTATTTTGTAAAAGCCTCTACAAACTTTTCCCACAACTTTTCCCCATATTTTATTGAAAGTTTTGCGGGTTTGGTCGCGCCAGCCCAGTTCTTCACGGGACTTCCAATCATATTAGCTGGCCAGCAGTCATGATTTGATAAGCGAGGCTGTGAGGTAACTAGGGATCCGATCCAGTCGAAATTTGACCCCTCCCGATCCTGATCCTGATCCTGACATTAAGGCATCGGGATTCTGCTGATAATTATGATATGCATAAGCATGGTACACTCTGATCCATCATATCTGCGATGAAGAGGCAGCAGCAACATCTGTTCAAATCGATAATGATAGCAACACTGATTTTCCTTTGCCCAGCCTGACCTTGCTGGACGCGTATCGAAACTGCGAATGTACTCATCAATTTTAGCTTATTTATAACGACTGAAACTCGACCTGATAAAAAGCTTAAAAAAACCTGGATGACTAAAGATTCTAGGGCAGAAAAATTTAGCTTTGAAGTAAAACTTTTTTATAATTAATTAAGATACTCTAGGGATAACAGCAGGAAGATTGTTTACAGAAACTTTCTGAACTTCTTCAATAGCAGGAGTCAATAAGAAAATCTTAGTTAAGACAGCATCCCCAATCCGATTTGTTGATGAGAAAAATAGACTCATCTCCCTCGTGTGTGCAAACAAAGTATATGACCTCAAAAAAAAATCCTGATCCCGATCCCGGTGAAAGGGGATCCCGACCTATCCCTAGAGGTGACTAGTCACGGGCGGATTGGTTCGGTTCAATCGGTTCGCTTCGGTTCCAGGAACCGAAAGAGGCGGAACCGAAATTTCGGTTCGGTGCACCGAATCGAAATTGTTTCAGCTCCATGGCGCACCAAGCAGCTGGTGTCGTGCAACCCTGGAGCAACGGATACACGAGCCTTTCCCCCACTCTAGCAGCACACAGGCAGCGGATCACTGACTGCAGTGTTGCCGCCAGGTGCAGGGCAATTGTCTAAATCTGGGGAAATTGTAACCTGTCAGGGCACTTTTTCGGGCAGGACACTTCTAGGGCAATCTGAGATTTCCAGGGCATTTTTAGGGCATCCTTAGATATTGGCACTTTGTCTTAGCTCTCTCGCCAATGCCGTTGATTCAAAGGGTGTTTTCAATGATGAGAAGCTGGGTGGATCTCGCCGAAGCATTGGAAGTTTTTGGCGCCTTTTAATTCTGATATGGTATTCAAATGGGCAATAATGGCTCGCTTAGAATGCTGTTCGGTGTCTGGGAAGCGGTTTTTTTCCAAGGGCATTCTTTGCATTTTTTGTAAGTTGAGTTTTAGGACAATCTGAAACTGCATCTGGGGCATTATTGCGTTGCAGACCTGGTAACACCTAGCTCGCTCGACTCAAACCCCAGCCTAGTGGCAATGAAGGTGTGCTTACGCGCGAACGCACTGATTGATCAGAATTTATGTAATTATTCAGCGTAAAATGTGACTTGCTTGAATTTTCTATGATGGCGATTTGCTATGCAGCATGTTTTGTGGAGGTAAAATATCACAGATAATAGTTTAAGCTGAGACTAAATTGCACTGGCAAAACCCAGTGCACTCGAACCGAAAGGTTTAGAACCGAAACCGAAAGAACCGAGAACCGAACCGAACCGAAACATAAAGAACCGATCCGGCCGTGAGTGACCAGCTCTCACGGCAGGCTCCCTGTGTCTTCACTGGGAGCACCTCTACACGAGGGCATACTGGGTGAGAAGGTGCTTAGGCTTAGCTTAGGGACCTTCCTGACTAGTATTCGAGGACAGTTTCCTAATTCTCTACTCCTTGGGTGTGCGTCCGCCATTTGACAGTAGCAGGGGTTTCGCCCAGAGCCAGCGACAAGCTAATAAACTGCCATCCTCCATCGGAAGAGTCCTGATGAATCGAAAACTGCATTATCGAGAATGAACGACCACGGAGAAGAGAAGACAATAAATTTCGAAGGTTTGAGCGCGCACTACTGGTGAGGATAAACGGTGTTTCTTTGTCATCAAAAGTTAAAAATTTTCTGCGCTCGACCATTGGCCGCTAGCACTCCCCTCCCCCGACCGCACCTGACCACTTTTTGCTAACCCCCCCCCCCCCCCCCCCCCCGGCTGGTGTCGACCTTTATGGATGGCCCCTTAGCGCGTATCAGTCCACAGAAATGGGTCACTTGACAAGTGGAATAGCCGCACCCGATTAAAGATGACATTACTGATCGTCATTCGACTGCGGTTCGGCATTCGTCTCCCCGTATTGCTTGGGAGCGAGTGGCTGGACTCGTCCCGGGTTCAGTTCCAGGTGATGGAGGTCGGTTTGCGAACCAAAAGCCCCTGCTGGGCCGTGGGTAACTCACCCGGTACCGCCGAGGTTCTCCGAGTGGACAGACGGAAGCCAAACAAGGAGAGTCTCGGCTGTCGAACACCGACAGGCAGGGTTCGAAGCTCACCCATCGTCGTACGAAGATGCCAGTGTTCAGTGCAGGATGCCCTCGCGTGGAGGTGCTCTTAGTACGGACGCACACAGGGAACTCGGCGTGAGAGCTGGTCACCTCGTGGTCTGCTGGCCGGCTATTGGCAAAAACGGATTGGAAGTCTGTGGGGAACTGGAACGTCACAGGGCCTAACCCACAAATTCTGTTTCAGGCCTCTGATCTTCACTCCGCCGGAATCTGTCCCAGTGTGCGAACACATTGCGTAAGCGTACCGCTTCCATAAGATATACTGTATTTGCAAAGAAGTTTAGCTGACTGTATTAATCTACACTATTCTAGTCTACTTTAAACTTATTATTTTATCGTCCGATCCAAGTAGGTTCAGTCATCTTCAGTACTCGCTTCCACGCTACCACCACTGGAAGATTGCATACCCAGAGCTGCGCGCAAGTAAAACCGACCGTGTAATCCAAAAGGCGAAAAATAAGGAGACAATATTTCGCCCACTTTTTCCATTGATTTTGCGTCCACGACATAAATACGCGTTTTGTTGATGGAAGTGTCCAAACCTCGCACTACGATCACACCGTCATCTTCGTCTTCGCCGCCCGGTCTCGGCACGAAATACGGATCAGACAAGGAAATAGAATCGCCAGGTTGGAAATATTTATTATTCTCACCAGACGGCGTGTCGACATCGATTTTTAAAATATGATTAGGTTGGAAAAAAGGGACTTGAACCACATAACCGTATTTGTATTTCTTTCCCTCGAATTTATGATTAATTTGGGGAAATTCTACCATCTGTTGGTCTTCTGGTGGTAAGAGTGATTGGGTATCGATCGATTTCGATGTCAGGTTGATTGCATATCGATAAGCATGATTTGCTAATTCTGGATGATCACCAACGAGAAGCAAGTTTTCTGTGTTCAATTCTTCGTAGATTTTATTATCAAAAGCCACAATATCCACGTAAATTTGATCCTCTTCTTCGGTCTCATAAGAATTAAACTGATGAGTGAAAAATTGTGGTGTTTTACTTGCAATTGGTTCCAAAAATTTTTTCGTGCGTTTATCGAAAAACAAAAAGACTACTGGGGCTTTTGGATCCCACTCAAAGATAAAACCATTTGGATAGAAGATGGTCGCATTTTCGGGAACGTACGGTATGCCCATCAGAATTAGACAGGGGCGAAATATCAGCGAGGTCATGGGTACAATCAGGTAGTTTTGTGTGGCAGTTACTGTATGCATGTACCGCGGCCAGTAGATTCCATCCCCCGAGATATCCCCAGTGTATTTTCCATCTGGCGAACACTTGGTAGCATCGACTGGAGAGAAATCAAAAATGCCCTGGACTGTGCGTGTGCCATTGGAATCGACTGTGAATACGACCTCGTGGAAAGTGGGCATCGGGCTTGCAGAGATGTTCACAGCCAAGACTACAGACCAAATCAGGCCCGTCTTTTGGTCCACGTGTTCGTGCATAGGAATGTGCAAGGGGACTAATTGAGTTTTGAATAGATCATCAGAGTCTTTGAATAGAAAATAACGGAAATCATTGACTTGAGGGAGATCGAAGGTCATTCCGAATGGAGTGTACGATTCGGTACCCGCAACGATGTTGTTGCCAACTTTCCAGAAATCAACGTTCGGGGCATCAGAGTCTGAAAAAGAGAACGAGATCGAAATCGAAAAAAGAGACGTTCAAACCCTCGTCAGGTCTCACCCAAGCGCATTTATGTACGTGTGTATAGGCCGCTGTGAAATAATATCTGGGACATTGGTCGTACAGTACAACAATATAATAGGAAAGCCCTGTGGTGCATACAGTATGTGGTATTGACTGTAAGGAGCGAGGTAAAACAGTATTACTGTAGGTGCCAGACTGATTCTATCTCATGACTTAGACACCAGACTATGATTCTGATGTTCGAATTCAGTGCGGACTTCAGGGTGCCCGTGATTGGAATATGCTGTGATATGATGTGTATTCTTGGGAAGTGTAAAAGTGGCACGATTACTCGATAAATTACTCGGTGTAAAAAGGCATCCTGCACTGCTTTATTATCTTGCCCTAAAGTATGGTGGCAGCCTATTTCACTGGTCTGATATGGCTTTAGGTCGTAATATCACCATGAGGGCGTACAGTGTCGACGTTTTTGCCAAAAAATTGGAGATAGCTGGCCGGAATTTGAACTGTCCCATGCGATCTTGCAGAATCCCCTCATAGTCAGACCACACTTACACCTCCGCACTAATGGGTGCACACCACACCGAGCGGCACACTAACACACACCGCACTTACACACGTCCGAAGGCACTTGACTCCACGGTTTCATGGCGGTTGCATTCACGTATGTGAATGTTGTTGCCCAAGCGACTTTGGACTTCTTGAAATCACGATCATAGAATTCCCAAATTTTGTACGCTTTCGTCGGATAATAGGCGCCAGTGAACGATGCCTTTTCGGGTGATATATCGAACACTGATACGCCGCTGATGGCGTCGAACATGTGCATTATTTTCTCCCCTTTCGGGTTCGACTGATCGCCGTGCGACGCTGATGTTTGAGCGAAAAGATATCCATCGAGCCAGGGCGGTGGATTCTGCACGATTTCACATTCAGCTTGTTTAAATTTATCACCTTCCCAAGTCGAAGGAAAACCTTGCGGTACTGGCTCTAGCGCAGAGGCGAAGAGCGCAAAAAATAAGCAAAGTAAAATCAAACGCATTGCAGGAGTCTGGTCGACTAACCTGACTTGGAAGTAACTCTTTGACAGTGAAAAAATCCAGTGGCTGTTCCAATGCAAGCAAACGGAAATGGCACACTAAAAGCTCCGTGACTGGTTTTTCAAGTTCTGTGTTGTGTCTTGGTGCCAACTTTTATCCAAAACAAATAAAATACTAAGCTGGTTTTCTCGGTGAGCCAGTCATGTTTTGTTTGGTGACTGTAGGAAGCGCAAGACAGGAGTTTCGGAAATGTACTACGTATATGTATCGACAGGATGCATGCTCTGTTACTCAAAGGTACAAATATATGTACCTATAAACCATTTCACACATATCGCATTACACACATGCACATAAACCATTTCATTATTCATTACCGTATTACACATAAACCATTTCACACATTTCAAGCCGCTTATGACAGTTTCACATAGATGAAAACGTTCTTTAACTTGTGCGCGTCCCGCTCTTGAAAGCTTTTCTAAACAGAACAGAACAGCAGCGTTGCCAGACGTAGTGGAATTCCACAACTTTAATGGATTTGGGGTGTCCGTAGTGACGTAGTGGCCACTATGGTGGTTTTCCATGTGTAATGGTCACGCAGTGAATTGTAGTAGTTAGGGTATAGTGCCCAAATCCGGAACACCTAACACCCAAGTCCTTATTGCCTAAAAATTAACAGGAGAGCGAAGGTTTTTAATTTTGTTCGACTCAGCAGCATCCCCCGCGACGAAAACTGCTCTAAATTTTGGTTGAAGCACAGCTGCACGCTTGGCAAACGTGTTTTCAAAAACTGCGCACTCGTTCCACTTCAGGCTCACTTCGGTCCTAATTCGGAACACCCATAGGTTTGGGGGTTTTAGTCGATCTTAGGAGAAATAGATTCTAACGTAGCTCTAGCTTTGCCAAGCCAAGGAAAGCCAAGATTGAAACAGCACCATTTCTGTCTTCTTTTTTGGCCAAAACCGAGTTTACGAGTAGCATCGCTTTAAAAAAAATAGCAGCCTCCTTAGACGCCTTGACCTTTTCTGTGCAAAAAATAGGATCACGTTGCCAGGACCGATCATTTGTACATGGCAATTTTTTGCCATAAACACATATGCTCGCCTGCTACGAAAAGCCTCGTCAAAAACAGTTAGGCATCGGACTACTGTAGATGGGCAATCGAGGTGTTCTGGTTTAGGAACCGTTTCGGATAGGGCATTTGACCCTACTTTTCATTGGGAGATTGCTTTGGGGAGATTTCCTCAGTTATGATTAGATTCATGATTTACGATCATGATTAGGTATTTCCCTTTTCATAAATCGGAACGTCCAAATCAGAACTTTAAAAAATTGTCAAGTATCCGCGAGGCGTCACGGGCTGTGTTGACTGTCTGGGCCGCTGCGCTGATCACGTACGTGCGTCAATCGATTTATCAATCAGCCTACCTAAACTCTAAATTTTGACAGATTGAGAGCTATTTTGTATCCAGGGTGGACCAAAAATGTTGCATTATCGCTCTGTTGCGATGAAAATTTTTAGTGGCTGCTGTAGTGGATTTCGGAAAGATGTGTAGTGGCTGGTAGTGGATTTCAGGTGTCCTGCCAGTGGAATTCTTTTTCCGCATCTGGCAACGCTGGCTCGCTTTGGGTAGAGTGAATCGTGCAGCCGGCGTGAGCGTCCGTGGATATACGGATAGCTGCAGCCAGTACTTCTTCTTACTTTACTTTATCACCTTGTCTTGCAGGCGGTCTTTCGAAAAATGGTAATGCATTACAGATTGTTCAAAAAATTATATGTGTCCCGCATGATCCGTTCTGACAAGCCGCCATCAAAGTCGGCTGTGAAACAAGAACCAGAGACACATGCGTGCACATTTAGGCATATGAGCTAGAGTAGTTCATGAGCTGCCCGCCCCTTTTAACTCCAGTAAGATAATGATGAGACAAATTAGAGGTCGCTCTGGCCTTGTGTCGGCGGGGCTGACCTAATGCGGCAGGAAATGGGGATTGAAGAGCTCTCAGCAAGTGGGTAATCGTGATCTAGCCACTCGACTCGAAGGGTACGATCGGCAACGCCAGGCGTTATTCACACAGTAATCGCTTAACGCCAATCATATTTTATTTACTCTGATTACTTTAGGATCAAAGCCAAGGGCACGCATGTACATGATGTCGTACATGGCGCACTGATCGCACATCGCCCTACTGGCTGCAGCTATATCCGCGGACGCTCAATTGTGTTGAGCCGTGCTATGGGGCAAGGCCGCGCACACAGAAGTGGAGCCAGGAAATTGACGCCAGAACTTGGTGCGCAGCAGCGGTGTTACGCCCACACTGCTTCACATGCTGACCAAGGCTGCGTGTAATCACACGTATGGCCTGACCAACCGAAATAACCAACTGGGCGGAAAGTTGAACTTCCAGAAAGTGTTGAAAGACTATTGGAGGAGTAAAGCTGAATTTTTGCGCGGGTGCTGTCACTAGCTTTACGGATTTTTTTACCAATTAATACCGTCAAGACACGCGTACATCGCCCCTTTCAAATCACCACTCACCGGCTACGTGTTTGGAAAACGGGTCTATTTCGCTGATATGCCAAGAAAATTCGCCAAGTTCTTTTCTACCACTGGCCAGAATCAAAATTTTCTTCAAGGTTGTTGAGATCAGTCGTGCATAGAGCTACTAGAATTTCGTTTTCTCATTGTAACCCTTTTAGGTTGATTTCACTTGGCGAGGTGTCTGCATGCGAAACACGATTTTGGAATTTCTCAACATCGAAATTCACGATTTAAGCCCAGCAATAGGATGCCTTCAAATTTTACGGTGCAGCCGATATGGTCTCGTTATGCATTAGTATTTTTCTTCGATGCGCATCGTCTCTGTCTCATCGTCAGATGGAACATAAACACAGCACTTCTTCGCTCTCGCAATCGGATAAGGTAGTATCGCGTTGATTTTTACTATTCTCTTCTTTGCTCTCGCCAAGATCATTCTGCAACACATCTAGTACCTACAGTCCCGCATAAGCAGGCGTCAGTCATCAGCGCGCCACATACATCAGCCTGACGGGTGACGCTCCCTGCTGCCCGGCTCCGTGCAGAGTATCGACTGCTAGTCGAGCCTCTACACACTAAGACTGTACTACTTCGCTTATCGAGACAAGAAATATCGAAGGTATTTTTCAGGAAATATGCGCAGCTGTAATACAGCGCGTTGTTTCTTGCTACACCGGTTCGACTCTGTATTTTGACCAGTTTCATTTTTTCCTATCAGCTTATTAAGGCTAAATGAAAAAAACCATAAAAAACACTTCGCTGATTCTGATATCGCTACAGCATGGTTTGATTGCGTGTAGTGTGCACTGCTACACTACGTTTTAAAAGTCTTGCACCACCTGTGCGTAATCCACATTCATGATATTTCAAGCGCCCTCCCTTTGCGCCTGCATGATTTACGCATGTGCATGTGTGTTTTTCTAGCTCAAAAAATTGTCCTCTTTCGTGTGATATATAAAAAATTTCTGATTGTCGTTAGTTTCCCCTATTGTCAAGACTTTTACAAACTCGCCATTTTTTTGATAAATTTTTTGGTATTTATTAAATATTTATTTCCATTAACAAACACCAATCTAAGTTGATTTTCATGCAAGAGTTGGATGTTGAGACACAGTTTGAAATATTCCCTTTGAAAAAATCACTTATTATCATTCTGATCATCGGGTAATCGATTTTTTGATAAAATCGATATTTTTAATGATTTTTGGTGATCACTTTAGCATTTTTGGACGCATGATGGCTGATTATTGTTGTTCTTACTTCTTTTAGGGCCCCAGTGCGTTAAACTGGAGAAAAAAAACACTTTCGCCTGAAAAAGCGGCAAAAATTATTGCTTTTGGAAAGACAGGTTTGAGTAACCGTGAGATTGCCGTCGAATGAACAAAAATCAACGCATCGAAATTAATCAATCAACTGTAGGGAGGATTCGGAAACGTGAGCAGGAAACTGGAACAATGAAAAGAAGAAGAAATAGTAGCTCTGGTCGGCCCAAGAAGACATCAGATCGCATCGATCACGCTTTCAAACGGGAGGCCTTGTCGAATCGCAAGCAAAGCTTGACTCAATTAAGCAAGGAAATTGAAGAATCAACGGGAGTTCGAGTGTCCAAGCAGACAGTCATGAGACGGCTTCATGAAGTTGGCATCGGCAGCTATGTTTGCGCCCAGAAACCTCTTTTATCGAAGGCAAATCGACGAAAACGGAGGAAGAGGGCAGCGACGTATTCGGGGGAGGATTCTGATATTTGGAAGAAAGTCCTGTGGTCGGATGAAAGTCGGTCCAATTCGGTTTCTGACAAGCCACAGCGGTGTCTCAGGATGCCTCATGAAAGGCCGAACAATGAGTGTCTTCAAACGACTGTTGCGTTTAGTGGGGGAGGCGTAATGGTTTGGGGTACCTTCAGCTACCATGGTGTTGGCGAGTTGTATTGGGCAAAGGAATCGATCGATTTGGACCATTATATACGAATTTTACGAACAAAGCTGATTCCATCTATCGAAAATATTCATCCTGATGGCCAATCCCTCTTTGAACAAAACAATGCGCCGTCTTATGTCAGTAAAAGGACAAAGACATGGATGAAAAATGGAAAATTGAAAATTATGATCGATTTGCCGCCTCAATCGCCAGATATGAGCCCGATCGAACATATTTGGGATTATATCGCTCGGAAAATTCATTATGAAACATTTAAGAGCGCGAAAGACTTGTTTAAACGTATTAAGGATATTTGGGAGAATTTACCAATCGAGTTCTTGCATTGTTTAGTTGATGGTATGGCCGATAGGGCCAAGAAATTGAAGTCGAGAAAAGGGGTAAATGCGTCTTATTGATTTATATGTGAATCATGTGAAAGGCGAATAAATTTTGAGCGGGCTGATATGACTTTTGGCTAGCTGCGTGTCAAAGAATGTGATCAATAGACCTTGAAAGGCAAAAATGTGAGGAATCAAACGGTGGTGCAAGACTTTTGGAACGTAGTGTAATTATCAGTCATCGCATCACCAAAGTATTGCCAGCACCATTAAAAGCATCGCATCACTTTATCGGCACGAGAGTACATAAAGCCCACCCTGTAGTTTTTCAGTCTTTTTTTTGTAAAGTAGCGGGTGAGTACGGTAGATGGTAGATGCGAGTACGAGGAGATACCAGCCACCGAGGGGGAGATACATACTGATTGTCCATAGATTATAGATATTGATATCATCGGGTTTCAAACGGGACCTGCTGTCCAAGTGCTACTGCCACGTGCCGATTCTTCAGCATCAAACTGATCATAAACTCCATCCTGCTGCATGTAATGTCAAATACAGTACCACGACAGCGGATAGCTCATCGACTGATGTGCTGCATATCTCGTTTTTCTAATAAAACTTTTCTTAGTATTGATTGAAACTCAATACAGTGACCGAATAAAAATCGAGACAACGTTGGAAGCACTCTCAATAGATTCTTTATTGTCGAGGGTCGCATCTTCGCAGCCGAGCTGGGCGCTTAGCCCGTCCAGACGACCAAGATGATCGTTGCTTGGCATAGCGTTCGTTCGGGATCACTTTTTTCGGGATCGGGATTGGGATTCGCTCAATCCCGGCCGGGACCGGGATCGGGATTTTTAGAGTGTTATTTTTTCACTTTTAACTCGATGTAGGTAACTTACAACCCGCCCCAAGTAGCCAGAAAATATAGAGCTAAAAACTTTTTTGCGCATTATTCATCATGGCATTCAAAATCAGGCAAGCAAAAAGATCTAGAATTAGTCACCAGTTAGCAAACAAATCCTCATTTCCTCTTTACCAGTTCAATCATCCACCAAAGTTTTTCCAGCTTACCCTTCGGGAACACTCCATTCCTCTCCTCTTCCCCTTCTTCACACATCTCCACAACATTCGATCCCGACCATTTTTTATCGGGATCGGGTTCGGGATCCCGAACGAACGCTAGCTTGGCAAGATGATCGTACCCCAGTGCAAAGAGACGGGCAGTGTATTGAGGATTGCTAGTCGCCAGGGTAGTGCCTGTTGGTCTATCTAGCTGGGGTTTTGCATTCCATCTAGTGATACAATTCTGCCAGAGCGCCCTAGATCAATATTGTACTAATTGGTCCATGCGTCAGTTGATAACGGATTATATGTGGCTTATGCTTTGCTGGGTTTTGTTGGACATGAACGATTACGCGGTAGTTTGGAATTTTTTTTTCCTTTGGCACTGACGATGAGTGTGACCAGTCAGTAACACAATGAAGGCCCCATTCCTTGTGTTCCATTAGCATTGGTGATTGGTTATGTGGGTGGGGTGGTGAGCAAGCACGAGAAAATCGCACCTCATCACTCATACGTAGGTGGCCGTTCGGAAGAATCTCGTTCAGGATGTCCTATCCACCTAAAGGCTAGCCGAAAACCGCCTGCATCAAACGGAATTATGGCGTGACCTCGAATGTGTTGCGCGGAAGGCATGCTGTAGATCAAAAAGTTCTGCCAGTGCCATCACGATGATATGCTGTGACTTTTGCCGCTTGAAGCCGCCTAGAATTCTGGGATGAGGCTTGGCAGTTGGCTCGGAGGGGAGAAGGCAGGGGAGCATCAGCACAGACCCCTGCATTAGATTAGTGCTCTCCCTTGCTTTTGCTCTTTCGATTCGACTTTAGCGAACTGTAAATCCATTGCATTCATGTTGTCCCTAAGTTTATCAGGTGAACACCTCAAATAATTCTCTCAGCCTAAATCCTATCATTATTTGCTCTAAACTGCAAACGGTGCAGAAAGGAGCCAGCGTCACTGAGAGAACTTTTCACGGTACTTTTTTTAAACTATAGCTCGTTTAGAAAGCGTCCAAATCTGTTCATACGTCTTCTTATTTTCGACATGCGTAGCAAGCATGCCTGTCGAGTTCGAGTGCAATTGTAATAATATGAATATTTACTCTCCCAATCCAAATCTATTATTTTAATTTTATTAATACGCTCCTTAATTTTTATTTCAAAGTGAAATTGGGGTGCCACTATTGCGGAAAAAAGACTTTATGGCCGATATCGCATCTTTGTTCATTATGCCATTTTCGAACAATAATTCCTGCAGTGAGTCTCTTAATTTAAATAAAACATTAAGACTTGGCCCATCTCTTTCTTGTTCCAGAAAAAGACCGCTCAAAGCCGCACGAAAGACAGCAGCTGCATTTTCACGCCCGCTGACATTCATCTTGTCTATGTCGTCATATTTGAAGGGTTCAAGTGTTCTCTTGTACGTTTTGATTTCTGTAATGAAAATTCTATATTAGTAGGACCATACCTGATAAGTATTATGGAACAGAAAAAAGTTAATCCTGTTGTGATGTTTAGGTTAATGTTACGAGTAAAATCTTGGGATATTATTTGAGTATTCCAATATTTTTTCGCCCTATAAACTATCAGGTGCGCCATAAAGAATAACCCTCACAGAAATGGCTAGTTTTCTTCGGAAGCAGTCGCGCTGTAAAGTTTACAGTGTGACAGGCAAATAAGTAGAGCATTCAATTCTGCATCGGGATCCCAAACGAAAACGCGGAAAAGTGCTTACTGAACGTCGTCAAAATTCGTTTTCCAGTTTCATAATCCAGAATTCGATCAGTGTGAGGATAATCATCCTGCAACATGCCCACTAAAATCAAGGTCAAATCTCCAAGAACCTCGGCCGATATGTGTCCACTTGCATTTACCACCTCCTGGATATCTTCATACAAGAACGCATAGAAACCAGCCATGTTAATTGAGTGATTCGATCGTTGGGTGCCATCTACAACAATGCGATACACACGAATGGCTTCCTGTTCCAGCTGCTCCTGCTCGTCTTTTGGTAATAAAAACGCAAAAGACGAAATGCAGGCAAAAGTGAGTATTAAAAAATTTTTCCCCAACATAGTAGATGGATACTTATGACAATGGCTGCCAATGCTTTGGAAAAATCAACCAACTTTCATGACCCTCGTTGCGCTCAGGTCTGGACTATGGATAGCGTCTCCTGTTGGCTTGAGTCGCTCTGTTGCGGGAGAACAAGTTGGCAAGAAAACAGGAGAAAGAACAGGTTTCCCATGCAGAAGCAAATTTCTAGGGGCACTACAAATTTTCTTAGCATAGTACAACTGTAAATAAGAAGGGCGGAAATCGATCATTCTGTTCAAGTGGCTTGCAAAAAGGGAGACATTTTGAAACCTAGCCGTCGTGTGGCAAAGACAGTAGTGTCGCGAAGACGAGCGAAGAACATGGAAAGTCGCCTGTCAGCCGAGAGATCTAAGGGCAGGCTGGGCACTGTATCGAGAGCAAATCGACTTAAACGTAGAAAATGGGCGGCAAAGTATTTTCAGAAGGATTTCGAATTTTGGAAGACAGAACTGCAGTCGGATGACTTTCGGTTCAGTTCGGTTTCTGGCAAGCCAAAGCGATGTCATGATGTCCTATGAAACACTGAACAAGGATCGTCTTCAAGCAGCTGTCAAATTTGGTGGGAGATGCGTGATGGTTTGGGAAATGTGGACTTTTCGATTGATTTAGTCAATGGTATGGCCGATAGGATCAGGGAACCAATCCCCAGGAATGCTGGATATTAATCCTATTAGTGTAAACGGATATCACGCGAAGAGCGAACACATTCTGACCAGAATGACATGTCTTTTTGTCAGCTACAGTCCCAAGAACAAGATCAGCGAGCCTTGAAAGAAAACGTTTTTAAAAACCTTTGGGTAGTGCATGTTTTTTCCACGTAGTGAATACGGGGTGTCCGACGGTGCAGTGTAAAGTGAAGCACATCATTCGATAGTGCATCCATTTTTATGCTTGTGGGATACATATTTGATCAGCCCAGCTTGTGACTGGCGAGCCGCTTCCCTCAATCGTTTGTCATTAAAATTGGAAAGTGAGCAACGAGTTGTCTTGATATCTGATGCGATAGAACAGCTTAGACTTCGTGGTGGCACGCTTCACATAAACAGTCATAAGTTCATCGTGGATCTCTGTGCCAGCTTTGTTTTTTCGCATTTGATATCGAATTACAGCTCGTTGCTCACTTTTCCTTCTTCGTGACAAACAAACATTTAAAGGAGGCGCCTGACCAAGCCACACGGACCAGACATATCGACACCGCCATGGAACCACAAAATGGACGCTCTACCCAACGATGACTTTACACTGCACCCGCGCATTACCTTTCCAGTCTGAATCAAGCGCTACAGTACGATGCCCGGGCGAGAAGATAGTTCTCGCGGGTCTTCAAAAATACAGTACAGTGCTTAACGTTACAAAGAACTCTATGTACTTCTAGGAGGGTTTTCGGCGCCACTTGAGCGTCGATCGATGGATTCGGATAATTTTTTTTACCCTAGCATGCGGGACATGGTATCCAAAAACCCTTCGACGGGATTTCGCGAAATTTGATCGGTTCGGAAGATATCTAGCAAAAACACCTTCTAAAATGTGGTGCCCTGTACTGTGGCCCGAATTCTCAACTTTCACGTGGCAGAGGGCTCATTTGCATACAGTATACGACGCCCTTCTTGTATGGCCACTTATTATATGATATCGATGGCCGCCCAGAAGCATGGCGTAGCTCTGAAATGACTCTCGAGCTCTAAGAACTGACTCTTTGAGCCGGGTATGTGCAATGTGATGTCGCTACGGACTGGCAGACTCACCCACAGACATCCGATCAGGCCCGGCTTTCACGCACCATTGTTTTCCAAGACACCAAAATCACATAGCAATGTCATAAATGATGACTTTGCATGAACTCAAGCAGTATGCATAACACCCCACAACAATTTGCTCACAATAAGCTTACTGGCACATCCTTGCCAACTTCATCCAAGAACAACGTTTCGAAGACAGTATCCAAGAAATCAGGGTAATAATCACAAGCTCGGGCGCAATCCGGCATGAAATTCACTTCCAAAATGACCGGTTTCATGATCTTGTCACCTGGAACAGAAGCAGGCGGTCACTCCACTATTCTGAATAGCCACATCGATCAAGGCCGGGTAGCCCTAATGGAGAGACAGACACTCCCAGGGCCACCCGTCATCCCATCCGCTAAAGCCCAAGTCCCAACCCTCGCTGTCACTCTCTATCAGACCACCGGACTGAGGCTTAAAGCCGGATTGAATACCAATTTGGGATCAAATGTCTCGTTAGAGTATGCCAAGCATCATCATTTTCCAGCAGATAAACCGCAGAAATTTTCAAAAGCCGATCCTGCTGGATCGGTGAAGTCCGACCGACCCGATCCCATGGATTCTAATGTTATTCTACATACGGTCACCGTCTACCGTAATCAAATAAGTACCTCTCTCGTCTGCTGCCCATTTCAACATGACATCCAGCCCGTACATGGCCCGACATTGCGGATACGGCGCCAAGCCCCGCGGCGGATTTTCACCGCAAGCGATTTCAAAGAGTTCCTTAAACGAGTCGTAAATACGTTTCAACACGTCCGACCAACTGCACTGGGGATATTGGCGATGAAATTGATCGATAAAATCTCTGGAAAACATCTAAAACAGCTCAGCAGTGTTGCAAAACCTTTCAAACCAGAAAGAAAAAACTAAAAATTACCTGTTTGATCTTACTTGAATCCAAGTAATTGAAGACTGTAAAATGCTTCTCATAGTCGTCTAATGCATCCATCGAAAACGGCCTGAAACGAGTCTTGCGTATTAACCTACATCCAAATCAAACCATTACAATACATACATTATATCACAAATTTAGGCCTTGCAAATAAAGTTGTACCTAGATTGCTTAAATCAGTTTGACCCCGAGATTTCCCATGCACAGTAGAAATGCCCTTGCTATTCTGTAGTCAACGTGAGGAATCAGTCACTGTCGAAAATGAAGGCTGAGTGAGTCCCCACATCTCTTAATACATTCACACAGGCAGAAAAAGCTGAACCTGCTCTGCATAGCTCAGCTATAGCTTCTGTGTGATCAGTAAATGTGTCACTTATCATTCATTCAGATGTTGTCAAATTCAGCAAATAACAATGCCCCTCGCATTGCATCATTCTTTTGCCTGGGTTCCTGTCTACACTGCAACACAGAGTAGTGTCAGAAATACCACATAATCGATACGTATGAGCAGCAAGGTCTGCATGGTAAATTTACGCAAATTTTCCCGCCTTTTTTTAATTTGATTTTTTGGTGACAAATAGATATTTCTTCTTTTTTTCACTAAAATCCTGGGATGACGGCACCCGCTAGCGCTTAGCTCATTTTCTCTGAATCCATTACCGGTACCTTCTTCTTCTTTTTCTTTGATCCCTAGCTGGCGCTTGGTCTGGATCGACTCCTAAGCCCGTACGCTGCTGCGGGTGCCGTCATAGGTCCCCCATAAGCCCAGGGAAGGGGTTTTTACAGTATACCCATAACGGGAAGTGGACAACTGTGGTCTCAGCCACACCCGCGTTTTCGCCCGATTTTACCTTCGAATTACTCCACGATGATCCCGAGCCATTCTAGTCCTGAGCTAACTTACTTTAAAGCAAATCTTAGCCAAAATCGATCATAGACGTAAACTTTCAATGGCTTCACCGACTTTAGTAAAACGATAAAACGCAAATCGAACTTGACCCAATCATTGATATCATCACGATAGAACAGAACTGGATCTTCCAAGTACTTGCAAGCAATCTAAAATAAAGAACCACAAGTAATCAGCTTGCGTTTTGGCAAGAGCATCGCACTTGCAGAAATTTGCACGCTCGAGGACCAAAACCCGCGCTTCTCAGTTTCTGAATAATAGTACGGTGCAAAAGCCACGCTTCGACAGGTTCCTTTATCCGAAGGCTCCAAGGAAACAGTAAGCAAAGCTTTTGCCTTTTTTAAAGTTCAAGAAAGGAGATGGCAACTCTTCCAAATTTTGGTCAGCCAATACAGCAGTGTCACACAAAATCATGGCGCACAATAATATCCGCCATCAAGCGAGCGATGCAGGAACAGTGGCGGCTCAGTTGATTAACGCACTGCTCGGGCCGGCAACCCTGACTGGGAGGCCGCCGTTCTAGCCCACCTGAGGACAGCAGTTTAGTAGGTAACACCGTCGCTGGCCTTGAACATCTGGCTCCGGCCGACTTACCCCGCGACGCCAAACGAGTGCTTGCCAACATCACTTTCTAGGTTATCTGCGACAGCAAAATACCCACGGGATGCCGATCAGAGTCCTGCATGACTCTGGTGACTCTGGTGACTCTGGCATGACCCGGGTATGAAAATCGTACCCTACCTGTACCCGCTGGACGATCTCTGTGCCCGTACCCATACCCGTACCCGGCGTACTCCTTCTTCGCCTTCCTAGCTGGGCAGGATTGTGTCCTAAGCTGGTTGGTAGTCAGGCAGAAAATGCGCACCAGCCAGGATCATCTCCCGAGGGTATGCCTCGAGGGCTTAGCCAGTATCGCTTGCAACACCAAATTTTTTGGATGGGCCCCCGTGCCGCCCGGTTCCCCCCACGGGCTTCCTACAGTCAGGCAGGAGTCCTGTTATGATACGCGAGGCCGCGAGGTGACCAGCTCTCACGGCGGCTTCACTCTGTGTCTCCACTAGGAGCACCTCCACGCGAGGGCATCCTGTCCCTGCATCCTGGGATGATACTGGGCGAGCAGGGAGGGACCTTCCCGACTGGCGTCCACCACTTGACGGTATCCTGTGAGTCCCCAGAGCCAAGTGTGGAAGGCGACGACTCACTGAATAGCCGCCGAAGACCACTTCCCACTCTGAGAACGGGTTTACGAAACTGCCGTCCTTAGCCGGAACACTACTGCGGCCTCCCAGTCAGGGTTGCTGGCCCAAGCAATGCGGGATCCACGCCTTGACCAACTGAGCCGCCGCGACTCTGCGTGTACTGTAGCACCCCATAAGTACACATCTTGCGAAGCGCGCAAATCCCGCTGTTTTTTGTTGCACCTCGATTTTTCTGCAAATATGTATTTCTTACCTTCGGTCCACTTCCAATCAAACGAATAATTTGGCTCAAATCCGAGGCGACCGTTGTGTCCAATCCACGCGCCAAATTCCACGGCTTGATAATCCAGTGATTATCCAGGCCCCTACATGAAAACATTCTCGTTAGCGAACAGAATTCCCCGTATTTATCATGTCTGGACAAGATTCTGAGCAGAGCTGTCAGCTGACGAGATGGTAGTTAAAAAATTTATGCCAATTTCCACTTTGAAACTTTAAATTTCCAATGAATAGCCGTCTTTCCTAACTACTTTTCACAATACACCTGGACTATAGTGCCTGCTAGCCAATCCATAGTCTTATCGTTGGGGCTAGGGAAGTATGCACCGCAAGGATCTTTTACAGTTTCTCTTTGCGAGACTACAGAGGAAACATAAAAATCTGAGGACACAGGCCCTTCATCATTTTGGTTGAAAAGGCCCAGGAGGTTACCCTTGCACCCAAGCCTATATAGGCTACCTACGACAAAACTTACTGAAGCTCTCTATTTTGGAAATAAGAAACAAACTGCGGCAACTCGGTTCGCAAATTGTACGTTGTTGCCAGCCAACTTGGTCGAGATTCCATGGTCGCCCGATCGAAAATCGGTTGCTTATCGTTCGGAACAACGTGCTTTTCATACCACGAATGTACGGCGGCCGCTAGCAAATCCTTGACCGTGAGAACGCTTTCGAATGGAATCTGGTTGATCAAGACGTGCGGCCGTTGTTCTATCAAAGATCTAAAGAATGTGACGCCATTATTTCGACCATCCATCTTTTTAAATTTCCCGCTCAACGATCATCCACCCAGATGTAGTCCACCCTATGTAGTCCCAAACCATACGGGTGCAGTTGCATTTTTACGGGGGGGGGGGGGGGGGGGGGGGGGAACGTCCAGCCAGCCACCCATCCTCTATCAGACTATTTCTCATCAGGCGCACGCAATGACTACTGGAAAGACCCATCAAAAATCCACGGCTTACTTGTACTCTTTGAAATGCTTATGCAACCACAGCACATCGGCATCCTCTTGTGAATCGGTGATCTCAAATCTGGGATGTTTCAAATGATCGCGTACTTTTGAGTATTCTGAGAAAACCTTCAATTTGAGTTCCTTGCCATCGTGTATTGGCGACAGGGATGGCGGGGAATCAAGAAGACGTTCGTCGTTACGATCCTGCTATAATAAGAGCACAGCTCGTATCACCCGAAAAAGGGCCTTCTTCAACTTACAGTGAAGAAAGTATCTTCGGGGACGACGAAATCGTAGGGAATATGAGCATAATTCGAGTGCATCCAAGGTAACAAATAGAAGGATCGCCAATCGGGTCGATGATACAACGAGCCTTCCACGTAATCACGGGTCACGATATCTTCAAGAACAGATCATGTAATACAGAGACGACTGTTCAACTCGCGGTCTGGCTATAACGTGTCCCTTCACCCTCGAATGCGCATGCCTGCGGTTGGTGGTGTGCTAAGGCATAAACATGAACATAAAACCATTGATTCCACGACCCAACCTTCCAAACTATGTGAGGACCTTCCCCTTCACTATTGCCATGTAATTCTATTCACCTAAAAATATTCTCACCTCCTGCTTCCATATCCTTGATCGGAAACATCAGCGAATAGGACACACCGCCTGGTACATAAAAGAATGGGATGACTCGAACGTTCGGATCGTTGCCGTGACTGACACGAGTACCAAATTCGTCCATGATGTACCAAACTGGCATTTTCTCTTCCACTGCCTGAAATTAAACTGCCGAAGAGACTTTCAAACGTTTATCCACAAAAACATACCAAGCTTGGACTCTGTATGGAATAAGTTTGATTATAACGCCACATTCGTTTTATCACGATATCAATTTGTTCTTGGCGACTTAGCCCTTCAGCTTCGATGTCCATCAGAGTGCACATTCGGTATAATAAGCTAGGCGCATGAGTCAGTTGTTTACGTGCATCCGCTGCCATGTACGTCCAAGCGTGATCGATTAGAAAGATACTGAAAAATCAGAAACATGAGATATTCGATTTGGTATGTAAGTGAAACACTTGCGTTATGGGTGACACCGATGACGCAAGACGACGTGCCAGGCAAAACCAGCACATTTCCTACATAGATATTGTATACAGATAGATGTTCATAGCCAGCATCGACCGATCCGACCCTCAGCCCGGATCCCGATCCCGATCCGATCCATGCTCTGGATCGGCCCGATCCGATCCCGATCCGATCCTAACCGATCCCAAGCCAAAAATGTGTCCAAAATTCTGCGCAATCTTTGTTCTTCATTCACTGATTTAAAAAAACTCTGATTTCAAATCGTTTTACATATCTTAATTGGGCCTTCAGGCCCAATAAGCGGGACTCCAAACAAGCTCGTTTCTTCGCGTGATCCTCAACGACAGGCCAGGATCCCGACGATTAGGCATGGGGATTCTGCATAAATAAAGAAAAAAGCACGCTAGCTAGGCTAGTCTGTTCATCGTAGTCTGTAGCAGCTCTGGGGGTGGAAGCAAAACTGGGGCGTAGCCTGCGGTAGTCGTTTGCCTGTCACGCTAGGTGCGCACTTACGATTAGAGGGGAGAGTTCGACTCTCGCCTGGGTAAAATTAATTGTCAATACATGACATATGTTTCCTAACCCCCGATAGTGCTGCATGGTGCTTGGTCAGGAATAAAGCATGACATGACGTGAGCTGGCATGGCTTATCTATATATGGCCTGTATCAGAACTACCTATTTTTCAAATCAATTTTCAAATTATCTATAATAATGATTAATTGGAGAAGTTTCAAAAAAGCTGTATGACTGAAAAGTGCTTCAGTGAGGTATAAAGGCTCATACGCAAAACACAGAAAAATCCTATCCCAATCGGGATCGCCCTGATCCTGATCCAGCTCCGTTAAGCTATCGTTAAGCTCCTTATTAACTTCTTCTATTCGCCATTGCATCTGATTTCTCTCTGACCTCTGGAACTCATTAAAAAACTTCACGTACACGATGTCACAGAGACAATGATTATGGGAGAGAACTCAAATGTCAGAGGAGTATCGTAAAACAAGTCATACGCGTGTTTTTCAAGCAGGTAATGCGCGGCAAATTTGAAATGCCGATCCGGCCGATCCAGCGGTCGAATCGGATCGGGATCCGATCCACCCCCTGGATCGGCGGATCGGCTCGGCCGGATCGGTGGATCGGTCGATGCTGGGTTCATAGATGAAGATGTTTATGCCTGGCTCAATGTAGATGGCCGGCCGATATATCGGTTATTAGCTGATACCGATAATTTGTGCTGCTGATAATGCAATAATATAGATTTCTGTCGATAAATGTTTAGGGTGAGCATATGGCCTGTTGATAGTGACTATGGCGAGGAGCAGGGAACTACGGATTCTGGATCAGAGAATTTAGTGCCCAAGAACAGTCTGGAGCTAAATCACGATCATCATGATCATGACTTGTCTTACTGGGACATTTGGCAACGTTCCCATTTTTGTGTTAGAACTGTAACAGCTCACGAGGGAGCATTCCCGACTGTCTCTCGCAAATCAAAACGAAACTTTGCGTGAAAGTAGTACACGGGCAGGGATGAATTTTGATGCTGATAATTTTTCCCAGTGGCCCCTGGTTGACCAAAAAATGACCACATGTTCGAGCACTCACTTCGACTACGTAAGTTTCCTGCGCGCGTGATCGCACAGGGTTGTCGAACTGGTAGAGCGAACGCCTATGAATTGTGGCGCCCCGAGTTCAACTCTCACTCGGGACGTAATCACTTTAGCTTTTTCTCCTCCTACCGTGCTGGAGCATGTGGTCATTTTCTGGTCAGCCAGGGGCCACAGGGAAAAATTATCAGCATCAAAATTCATCCCTGCCCGTGTACTACTTTCACGCAAAGTTTCGTTTTGATCTGCGACAGGCAATCGGGAATGTTCCCTCGTCAGTGGCAAGAAAATAAACTTTCAGACAATTAAGTAAAAAGGAGAGGCGCGATGATTTTTTTATTGACGTCTGAAAATTAATACAAATAATTATAACTAATAAAAAATATTGGACATGCAAAAAAATCAAAGCAGATGTATTCCTCTGCTGAAGCATGTGACAACTGTATTTTTGCCGACTTAGCGCGCTAAGTGCGTGCAATTCAACTTTCTCCGAAAATTCGGCTCTTGCATTTCTTAAAATAATCATACGGATCTGAGCAAAATGAAGTATGCCAACCTTATTTTACATGGGGACTGCATATCACAGCACTCTCACCTCCTTCAAGGTTACCCCCGTGCTAGTATAGCTTTAAGGACGGTGATTTGACCAAAATTCAAATTTCCCGCTCTAAAATTTGAATTTGTTTACGTTAAAAAATTATCGGTATTATCGGTTTTATCAGCCGATAATTGCGTTATCGGTTATCGGCCTGAACCAATAGTTGCCTTATCGGTCAGACCTGGGATGGCCAAGCATGCATCCGTTCGCTGTGCAAGCAGAGTTTGATATAGTAAGCGAAGTAATGATCGGCAACCTCACTGCTCTGGCATATCACAGGTTCTGAGTATGCATCGTAGAACGGCTCAATACTTATGCTCCCATTTCTAGCCTGCTAGCTAGCTTGGGTAGATCCTTCCAGAAAAGTATATCTGCCCAACCCTCGAAATAGAGATGACTAATTGCACTCTTGCTTACCAATTAGGATCCTCCACGCTCACGCCATCGTCACTCGATACCATGACTTTCCATTTCTCACCAGTTCCGTGTTTTCTCAGAAAACGTGAACTTTGCAACACGGAACCAGGGGATCGGACATCCGCATAGTCGACCATGCTCGATCGCTTTGGCGGCGGTTCATTGGTATCGCTGGTAACGACCGGAACATCTTTGGCATGATCTTGCCCGTTCGTACCAACTACATTTTCTTCCAGTGATAATTCTTCGACGCTGCTATCGTCATCGTCCGTTTGACACACCATTGAAAAGTATTTACCCGCATCGAATACCTAAAGATAATAGCAGTTGAATGAAGTGTGCTAGCTGCCGCAAAATGTGCTCATGCATCTCTGACCAAACGTAGAAGCGAGGTCTGGCATTACTTATCGAAGGACCCCTGCCTGTGCATGGTTCACCTCCTCCCCACCCCCAGGCCCAGGTCTAATTTATCGCTCTGCTCGTCCTAAGACAAGGGATTCAGAAAAAAATAATGAATTATGTACCGCAACTAGGCGATTGTGAAAAGTTGAGAAAAGCAGCTTTTTCAGCAAATACTCAAAGTAAATGGCATAAAAGTTTGCAAATGACCCACCCCAGTGCCATACTTGATCAAAGACTGTCCGCAACCGCAGCCTGTGACCTCACACCAGTCTCAAACCGGTCAGCCAAACTACGATTTACGCTATAGTTCGGAGGCTCAGGCTAAAGTTCCCGATAATTACAATTAAAACTCACTTCGTTTTTCAGCTTGGTATATAATAATGACCAATAACGTTCAGGAACACCAGAAAAATTCAACTGCATGCTGTGCAGCTCTTCGAACGCACTGTACCCGTCGTCGTCGCCCGCACTCATGATTTTCCTTATTTCAACCGAATTTTAATATTTATATCCAAATATATCTCATATTCGATATTTTTTATTAGAAAGTTCTATCGCCGGAAACTTGCTGTTTATTACCCTATTTCTTCGTCTTCTTCTATCACCACTCGATCCAACTCCAACTCCAACAACGACCGCAAGAACGCACAACGCACTTGTCACAGTATGAGTAGGCTAGCTACTGCGCAGAATAAAGCGCGCGAAATTTAAAATCCACAATACGCAATCGGCAGGATACAACAACTGGACACACATTTGTGATTTGCGATTTGCGATTGCTTATTCGCGATTTATTGTGCCCATTAATGTCCAGAAAGAATTTTACATTTTATCAAGCGTTAGACTGGTGCCCTAAATGAAACTTTGCAGATACAAAGGTAAAAAAGATGGCTACATCAAGAACAGCATAATCCATTAAAAAATCGAATAATTCAAAGGTAAAACCAAATTTTCACTTTTACAGGGATGGATTATTTGAAAAATCAGACTCTGCGACCAACGCCCTCAACTGGTGCTCGTTCGTTATGCTCTCTCAGCATTACCGCCGCGACGACGTCCCCCAGCACCTCGGTTGCCGCCTGCTGGTTGTCTGGCACCACCTCTGCACCCTTTCATCTTCTTGGCTTTCTTTCCACACAGCTCTTCAGTGCCAGTCAGAATCGGCCTGGTCTTGGTTTGCTTATTGTCAACGCACGGCCCATAATCGGTCCATTCACCGTACTCGCAAGTCTTCTCTACAAGGTGAGAGCTTTGTTAGTAGTGGGACTGGGCGACAATGGCAGCCAGATGGATTCAGGATATATGTCGCGGCTAACTAGGAGCAGGAACATGCAGCCGTGGCGTCACAATGCGAGAACACATTTTCAGGGAAGACATACTAGTCAGCGAGTAATTCAAAATATACAGTATTTCCCGCCACAACTGCTTATGACAAAAGTCTGCTACAGGCTTCAATTCAATGCAGAGATGTGACAGCGGAGTCATGACGTGGCATGTAAGTATATATGGAGGACATTCCACTCCGTTGCCACACTGATTTTGAAGAGTATGGAAGCCTGCATTCTTTTATCATAAATGTTTGGCATGAAGCGTGTTTGAAATAAATCGCAGACGGTCGATGCGCACAAGAAAAAGCCAGGCTACAGCAAAGATACAAAGATGATCGGAACTCATGCTGACATCGCAGAACAGACCTGACCATGACTAATGCTGACAGGACAAGGACTGGCCTGACTTGCCAGAATAATTGCCTATTTCGTTCAAGTCGTCAAAGGAATACCACACTTTATATAAAAGGAGGCTTTCAGTGAAAAACACGAAATTTAACTGGATAGCGAACTTACTTTTGCAAGGCTTCTCGAAAGGACGCGTGGCATTGCACGTGCTTGCCGACGATTCAGTGATCAGGGTGTCAGTGCGGACGCGTTTCAATGTGTTCGCATTGCATTCGCCCCATTGGCCCTTGCGGTACTTGCACCGACCTGCAATGATGATCAGGATTATAATCCGACACGAGCTTATTGATTCTGAGCTCTGCAATTTCCCAAATGTCAATTGCGGGCAAAATACATAAAAAAACTAACAGAATTACTACAATAACCCTGTGATAATGAGGGTATTCTACAAGGAACAATGAGCTGGCGGCGCAAAGCGGTTGTCAAACAAAAACATGATGGATAGTTGCGCAAAAAATTCAAAGAATTTTTGCAAAGGCAACTACACATTTTTCAAGAATGTTAGGCTGTGTTTTCCCACCAGGAGAAAATTTTACGCTGCTTCTTTTACGGCAACAGGTGCCTAGCGTTGGGCAAGGAATAAGGCGCAGCAAAAATTTTCAAGTGTTGAACAGCTGCTAAGTGTCACAAAATACAAAATTTCCTTCGGATTCACACTACAATTACTTTCTTTGTGCCATGAAATAAGGCGAGTGTCTTCGGCAGGTGTTTCTGTCATCAGAGTTATCGATTCTATGCACAAATATTTTCCAGTAAGTCCCACAAAAACACTGTTGTGATTTTTTGTCCAGCCATGACGATAACATCTCTTTCAATCATGAAAACTCGATGAATATGAAGAATTTCCAAGAAATGGGACGAAAGTCGACGCTCACAAGTACATCTTGCAGTGGGCGAAGTTATCATGAGTGCCTTGCCACTAGATAACGTTTATTTGCAGAAGGACTTTTTCTTTTATTATAAGGTGTAGTGCCCATGCTAGAAGTTTAAATTTCCCGCTGCGAGCCACTTATGACAGTTTTGCATAGATGAAAAATAGACTTTACAATCTGTGCGCCCATTACATTGTAACATACTGTTTTATATTTAGTGATATTCAATTCATAGGTCACTTCAAAAAAAACCAAAACCGTTTCCCCCACACGCGCACACATTTTGAATTTATGTCTATGAAAATCTGTTGTAGGCGGCTTACGGCGGGAAATTCGAAATTCGCGTTGAACAAGGCCTTTGAAATGTCGATTAGCTACTTTACATCACAGTGAGCAAACGAGTCGACAGAAGTTGTTAAATTTTACGAAATGGGTCCATAGAACAGCAAGAATAGTGCGCTTTTGGCCGAAAATGGATTCTGTATTGTGTGTACTCAGCTTCTCGGATTAACTTACATGAACAGAGTAACTTTCACATTTTTTTAAGCTTGGAGCTGTTGGTATCAAGCATCAAGTTGCCAGAAACATAAACATCACAGCTAACCTAACTCAGCGTTTCAAGTATCCCAGAAATTTCCGCGTCAAACTTTTCCTACCGCTTTTCCTACTGTAGTCGTTGTCTAAAGGTAAAAAGCGATGATTAGTCATCACAAACCTCTTCGAATTAGTCTGCTGCTAGTAGAGAAGCTTAGAACATGTATATTATATTGGACATAAAAGTGCGATTTTTCACACATGGGCATGACATCTGGATGTCATTCAGAATTTTTTGCATTACTTCGCAATCTTGTGAGGGCACACTGAAGTAGAACGAACCCCCGCTTATTATAGTTGATAATTCCTTGTTTATAGTCCATCTAGATACTCTTCAGTTTTATTTGAATAGCTTCAACATCTGGACTAGCTGTCTCAAAAAGTGTCGACAGGACGGCGTCAACTCCACGAAAACTAGACTATGAATCTTGTCCCCGCCCCTGTCCTTTGCGATACCTTGAAATATGTCTTCACTTGAACCTCGTCACAAGAGACACGCAGACTCTTCAAGAAATGATATGTGACACCAGTAGACTCTGGTTTTATTTGGATGGTATTATCTATTCTACCCCACGTTCCCGCAGCTAGCTGTGATTCACCCTCCACTGAAAAACGATACCTGATACTTGTACTAGTAGAATAACCCACCATCCGAGGGCGTTTCCATGTCAGGCCCCGCGAAATGTTTGTAAAAAGTAAAGTTTCAATTTCAATCACGAGTCAGCTAAGAACTGGATAAAAGCGGATCAGCTGAAGCAGTATCAGCAAAAAACTACTCCCAAAATTCCTTCAAAGCAGCTCCTCCAGGTTGACATAATGATATCTTCTTATCATCACATCCCTTTTGCATCCCACACAAATATCAAACTAGCAATGAATTGACAAAGCATAAGAAAAGCTGAGCTCAGCAAAACGCACTTTTCAAGGCTAACATACCTCCTCCAGCATTAGCACCGCCTCCACGATTTCGTGCCGGCATACCATCGATTAGGGCCAAACTGATTAGCACACTCAAGAAAATAATGCAGTTGGTGCTGGTCGCCATGATCGTTCCGCCAATTAGTCGCTATCAAACCCCGTCTACAATAAGCACCTGAAAATCCAAGGTTTTAAACAGCGTCAATAAAATTTGATTCTTGGTGTCGATTTAGGAAAAGAGTCAACATAGAATATGAACAGTCGAGCTACAGTATCTTGGGTCTATAGCTATGGCTTGGGACAAGTCAGAAATTTGACGTCGTTCCATACAGTTCGACACATTTTTCTTTAAGATATTCAAAAATATGTCGGCTAAAAATGTATATTCCCAGCCCAAACCTAAACCCTCATCGTCAGACCAAAGCAGCCGGAATGGGAGACTAGAGTGGAGACGAATCAGCATCGTTGGTCGCCTCCAGTCGGCGCCAGTCAGCCCGACCCACCTCTCGGCAGGCAAACAGGCGAGTATGTAGTCGTAAGACGAAACGAGCGACCGAGGCGATGGCGAACGACGGCTGGGCGCCATCCTGTGAGATCAATCTATCCGTCTTATCTACATTTGCTTAACCCTGTCTTGTTGAAGGGAGACGAGGCTTTGGGGAGGGATGAAGGGAAAACGAGCACGCGCTGCCCCTCCAAACCATCTGGCTTACAACCAAGCCAGACGAATGGCTTTGTTTTGAATGCTATGCAATGAACAAGCCAGCACCTGGACTGGACAGAAACATTTTTTCAGGAGGCCTTACTATTTTCTTTAAATATAAAATTTCAAACAAAAAATCTTAATCATATCCAAAAACTAGATATCCACTTACGCAAAATTGTGAGACATGCTACCCGATTCTTACGTAAGGAATGACTTGAGATGACGTCTAACTGCACCCAGAGGACTCCTTACATTTCAGAAGCATTGGGAAATGCAAGGCATGCGAGCCTGAACGAAGTCACACACTGACCACTCTGAGGCCAGAGAGGAGACACCAAACGACGACTACACCAAAGTCCTGCCCATGAGCGAATACGGACATACTTTGGCACAAGATACGTAAAACCAGCATACGAAGACTTGAGGGGAGGAGGTGGGAGTTCGAAGCACTCGCTGACTTCAACGCGTGCCCTTGGGGGTAAGACGTCTGCATCTCATTTTGAGTGATTCGACAAGGTGAAGCATTAGTTGATAATGTGCCCCTCCTATAAGTCCCTCATTTACCTTCTCGTCGAATTCCCTCCTTCCAGGACAAGTTTGGTTATAATTTCTCCCTCAAATAGTTTCCTGAGGGGACACCCTACCCTACCATACAGCAATGCTACTAATGACCCTAACGAGTAGATCTGCAGTTGACGCGAGGAAATAATACTCATATAGAGGCTCGACTAGCAGTCTATGCTCTGAACAGAGCCGGCAGATTGAGGTGATGTTCCAGTTTTAGATTAGATCAGAAGACTTGTGATGTTATCCTGTGATAAGTACCCAGTTGTACTGCACTCACTTGTCAGGGGGGAGTCTGTGGAGCACCCATACTGATTTTGAGAATGAAGAAGAGGTTATTTCAGGAAACTTCAAGTTGCATATTTCATTTACCCCTCAGATAAAATACCCATGTACTTATGATATGCGCGCCTGCTTTGGTGTCCATTAACAGTCTTTCTTGGGAAATATTAACATGTCAACATTATAACGTACTAGTAAATGGGATAATTTTGTGATCTGATGTGATTTGTGAAGTTATGTCAGCTTTTTATGAAGACATGCGCAGACCCACGAGCATTCATCGCCCGCGCAGACGTCACGCGCAGCATGGCCGAATCTGATGGGGGTATTGTTGGATCGCATGGAAAAATTTTGGATCAGATCGGATCATGTCAAATACTTGTAATTTCATCAACAATCAATTAACACATCAAGTTTTTTAGAAAGGCTGCTCCCCGTGATAAATATGACGTATTAATGCCAGGGTGTCATGGCACAAGCATCGCCGTTCTCTCCAGGCTTTTCCACACTGCTTATCATGGATCGGAACCCAACCTTATATTTTTTTATGAAAAAGATTTTTCCACTACCTTTTTCATCCTAACTGATATTTCTGTCATCTGACTCTCAAACATTTGTGAAATCTGGGAAGGCAACCTTTTAACCGTCAAGTCGAAAGTAACAAAACCAAATATTGTAATTTGTTCCTAGGTGTAAAAGAAGCCTGCTGCAAAATATCCGAGACGTCTGACCAAGTGGTCAGTAGCGGTCAGCGCCAAAAGTCCGTTGAAATTTTTGAATCTTTTTGGTTTTTTATTGGGTTTGTTAGGAAAAAACCCCCAAACCTGAATCTTGGAAGCTTAAACTCAAAGCCCGGAATCCGGAACCCGAAAACCAAGTTCGGAAAGAAGCCTGTGTGTTTTTCTTAAGGATCGGGCCTCACACACAAAAATTCGAAAATTCTCAGTAGTGTAGGCGCTGACCACTGCTGATCAATTGGCCAGACCCCACTGATATTTTCCGAAGAGCTTTCTTTTGCACCAGAACAAATTGGTTTTGTTCAGTTCGACGTAACGCTTGGCGATATTCCCTTGGATCATGTATCTTTTCTCTGGTCTCTGATAATATGGAGAAGCTGACTGAACTCTAATCATGAACAGAAAACAGGTAGCATCAATCGATGCAATAACATTGGTCTCATCCCATTCATTACGCTGAACATAGAAAAGTTAGCGAAAAGTTGCGCAGTAGGTAATTATTTCCCAGCGGTTATAGCAAACACCATCGATTTTGAATTTCAAATCGCATGATCCGATCCTAATGTTTGGATATCGAATTTTCGGATCGGATCGCGATCCGATTGGCTGGGGTCGCGATCCAATCTGGCCGTGAAGTCTGTATGCTGTAAATCGTACTCAAATAATATGAGTGAAATTCCTATGATGGAATTCGATTGCAACTGTTTTCTTTTTCTTTTCAATCCGTACAGGGCGGTATCTTTAACACAGTAGAGGAGAGCAGTAATCATACATATTGCTTATTACATTTATTCACCTCGACTTGATGCCTAGTTGGGGCTTTTTTTATAATTTCTCTCGCACAAAACAATTTTTCCAGTTATTCCTGCTCTTTTTTATTAGCATTTGGAGAATGTCGTCCTGATAGCAGCTTTATTTTCGCATGCATGCAGTCCACAGGCAACATAGTGTCTCACTGAAACTTTCAAAGTGCACCCAGATTTTTCTTGGCCGAGCGACGCGCGGAGGGAGGCATGATTTCAAAATTTCCCGCTGCAGCAACGCAATGAGCGAGTGCACGACAGTGGGCAGTCATCTCTCCTGCCGAGGAGCGGATTCTCGACTTTTCCAATCCTCGCCTGGCACTGGCAATCATTTTTCTATATTTAACTATGTACAGTATTCTTAATATGTCTTTGAAGTGCCACCATCTGTGACCCTGTGCCACCATCAAAACGTCGAGTTTATATTTGCCATTGCTTCGGAGCCTTGCTTTCTAGATCTCTACTCCTCGAAGGCCTTACCACAATAAGATACAGCTCACTGCTGCCAAGACATGCTGCTGACAATATTACTCTATGCCATAAAGAATATTGTGCAGGTTCACGATGTACTGCATATTTCTGCCAAAATGTGGAATATCATTCATGAATATGTGACCACCCTCTGACTGGGAGCCTTCATGAGGCCTACTCCTGCATTTCGAGCGAAGAAATCTTATGCTCGAACGTCAAATTTTTTTGAAGGCGCCCAGAGCAAAGCACCGATGGCAACCCCACGAGAAAAGTTCACATGTATAGTACGATACTGCATCAACGACAAACACAAACCAGCAGGAAGCAAACTTTTGTCTCTTTGGTCTCATTTGCTGTCGAAATGGTGCTTCGTTCGCAACATTGGCTCTCGTTCGATCTCTCCACGCTCCTGAGCCAGGCTGCGAGTTTGAAATTCGTCTCAAAATTAAAAAAAACCTCTGGAGAGAGCCTAACTGTCTGAATTCGATCCAATAGCACCCGCGGTATCACGCTGAGACTCAAGTATTCTTAAGTTCACAAGCAAACCATACAACGGCACATGCGAGCAGGTTGATGTGCTTAGGCAGCACAGCTCCGCTTAGGCATACTAGCATTCTCTCTTGATATAAAGACGGCCAACGCGGCACAGTGGTTCAGACCTCGGAGGACCAGTGAAGTTGTTTTAATAGACATACTAGGGGTCGCTGGTGTAAAAAAGATGTGGCCGAGGTATCGGGGGCAAAATGTGTCACCAAACAAGGCAAGGTCCCGCGTCGTTGGACCACAATACCTTTGGATTGGCAATCTAACTTAACAAAGTCCATATATCCGACGAAAATTCAACCCCAGTGACATAAGATGGGAGGGTTTTCCAATATGATTACTTTTAAAAGCTGACCACGTGGCTATACTCAAGCCGAACTTCAGCAAACGTTTTTATCGCCGCTTATAATCTTACATCATCAAACCTGATCCCAAATTCTAGAAGATGAACACCTAGGTCCCCCCTGCTACATGACAAAAGACCGCCAACAAAAGACCGCGCGACAAAAGACCGCGTCCAAAAGACCGCGGCGAGATAAGACCGCCTGACAAATTGACCGCTGGTCATAATACCGCGTGTAAAAAAGACCGAACCCAAAATGACCGAAAATAAAAAAAGGTCAGATAGATAGGGTATTGATGTTGCTAGTTTTTCGATTTAATTGTGAAATTCCTGTGACTGTTATCGAGAGCCAGAAAGACTGCGATTTGTTTCTTCGTCACGGATAGCTTAATGATTTGTCAAGAAGAAGGAAAGAGGGAAAGATTTTCAGGAAATGCATAGATTATAAGAAGGCGAAGTGTCCTGCTCGGATGCAGAGGGCTAACGACGCAGTCACAAAGGAGTCATCATTCGCACACAGCTCTTGATACAGCTAAAACAGATGAAAAAATGCAGATGCTAAAACAGCCAAATCCGCGGTCGCTGGGGGAACAATTCATTCCTCATGAGTACCAGCTGACTGAACCTGGCCAGGCGCTATTGCTGTTTGGTCCCCGGGCAAAGGCTGGTATAAGGCTGGCTGGAGCCTGATATCAGCCTAAAGCTTAAGTCTTATACCAGACTAAGCCTAAGCCTAATACCAGCCTACTCTAAGCTATGTTGGGGACCAAAAAGCAAAAGTGCCCGCTAGGGCGCTAGTCTCATGTGACAGTGATGCATATGTGACAAAGTATGAAAGCGCTGTCTTTTGTCGCACGCAGTCTTATTTCATTGCGGTCTTTTGTCGCCGCGGTCATCTGTGTTTGCGGTCGTGTTGCACGCGGTCTTTTGACCGCGGTCATTTGTCGCGCGGTCTTTTGTTGGCGGTCTTTTGTCGTGCGTCGGTCCCCCCTTCGTCAGAAGTGGGAGCCTGATTTATGACAGGTCATAGGTCTTGCTTATGTTTGGCTCCATGTGAGGCAACGCGCGATGTTCGAATTTAGAAAACTCTTATAATGATGTACTTGACGGCATCGTTATAACAGTATACCAATAACATGACTATGTACAGTAGCAGCGGACATTATAAAAAAACTTCTCTTATATTGGCCAGTACGCTGATACTGCGGTGACCATGCCGTGCTTCTCTGAGCTGTTTGAAAACAGCCGAGTCTTTGGCATGCTAGGAAAAAGACTCCGCAGGGAACATGAAGCTGCACGCTGAGGAACACAGAATGTTGATTGGTATCAAGGCTGCTTTGACAGAACCTTAAGGGTTTTCGTAGAAAAACAAGCAAACACTTATTGACTGAGCAGACATTTCAAATGCAGTTTCTCCTGTTCCTGTTCCTGTTTTACCACATCACCAAGCACTTGACAGCGCACTCGCGGGTGAAGCGACACATTTTACAAGAATTTATTTACCAGGCCGCGAGTCGAACACTCGCCCATAACTCCGCTTTGTTTTTTTCTTCTCTGACTCTTTGTTTATAACTTTGTAAGTTTGTAACTGTTTATAAAAAGTTTTGTTTTGTTTTGTCTTGTTCTGCTTTTTCACAAATACCCATAATAACTTCCAGTAGTGAGATCAAGAGGTCAATTACGATCAAGTCGGAGGACGATATTCAACGAATACTCCGAAATGAATGCTAATTGTCAAGCCAGCTGTCACTAAACGAGATGCCTCGATCACCTGCTCTCATTTATTCATGATACACTTATCCCTCCATGTCCTTCATTGCAGCCAGCTCTTATCCACTCACTCTTATCCCCTGTAACTTGTACTGTACAGTATAATGAAGCCCTCAAACAGTGCAATATCTCGATTGCGTCAATTCTGACTGCGCCGGCAAGTTCACTTTTCAGCTATTATCTTGTATCTCTGAGGAGTCTTCTCTCACTCTAAATTTAGGTAATTCAACCTATTTATCTTTCTTTTAATTTTTACAATCAGTGATAATGCCGAACACGGAAGGGTGCGGGATGAGTGAAATGATACTCCACGCCTGCGAGGTGATGGCATTTATTTCGGCATGTCGGGCAACATCACTCTTCTCGTCGCGTTCCAAAAGCAATCGAAAACAGAAGGCGCCTACTTCTATCAAGTTCTACTGACAGTGAGTAAGATCTGCGAAGTTTTCATTTTCACCGTCTATTTCATCAATTTCAAAATCTGTTCGGGAGCCGAAGAAGGAGGCGTGGAATGGTTCATGAAGAATTACATACTCATGCTGGGCGCGGCTCACGTGTGGGCGCCGATCATCGACACGTTCATTATCTCTTCCCTCTTCTGTTCGGTGGCCATGACAGCCGATCGAGTGTTCGCAATTTCGAAGCCATTCGTCTACAAGAACATCAATCACCGCGCCCATCGCGCAGTGGCCGGAATCGTGTGTTTCGGCCTCTCCTTCTTGATCAACATTTACAACGCCTGGCGATTCCGAATCGCCAATGGTGGTCAGATGGTCAACGGCACCTACGTGGTCGAGGCCTACGACGAGTTCTTGGGCAGCGAGCTGGGCATGGGTTTGGCCCACTTGCGTACCACCATACGTCTGATCGGAGTGGGCGTCCTGATCGGGTGCAATGTGGCCATGGGGGTCATATTTCGTCAGCGCATGGAGAAGGCTGGTCAAACGTTCAGCGATGCCAAGGAGCAACAGCGAAGAGCGGCCGATCGACAATTGCTGATTTTGACCATTTATCAATCCTGCTTGACCGCATTCGCCCAAATCCCACATTCGGGCTATTACATAGGCTCGTTCGCGTCTGCTTCGTTCACCCGTTGTTGGGGCCTGTTTTTCGCTCCCGTTGTGGACGGGTGTATCATGATAGCTGATTCGGCCGATTTTTTCGTCATTATCACGATTAATCGGAAAATGAGACGCACGGTGATGAGGGCGTTTCCATGCAAATGCTTGCAGTCGGGAGCGATTACCACGATCGCGCCGATGCCATCATCGACTGCGTGCGGCATACGATTGCCTACGAACGGAAATTTGTCTGCTGTTGGTTGAATTTAAAGTCTCCTTTGTCCGTACATTGTCAAATAATAGTTTCAATTAGAAATATAAGTCGGTATGATGAAAATGTTGGCGGTCGCGGACAAATTCGCAGCGTTTATTTTTCCCAGCGCGTTATACAGTAAAAAGATAGAATTACAAGGAAGTCCGCACAATAGTCTGCTCCTGTATTGCTGGTTTTGATTAAACAGTTCCCTGTAGTTGTGCATGCTGCACGTTGGCTTTTATTTGTACTCATTGGCTTCAACTGCCTAATTGGTTTGTAGAAAGCTCTTCGATAGCATTGTGTTGACACCATACCCGAGTGAATTCATTATAGATAGCACAGCGATAATGAAAAATGGTTTTGTGAAGCCTCATTGCGATTGAATATTTTATGAACATTTTTCCACCTGTTCAAGGCTATGAGTGGCTTTGGAAAGCGTTAAATGCACTGCCTTTAAGCATCATGTTATTTGGTCACAATAAAATGTTGTATCGTTTCACAAGTCTGAGTTTTTTCATCTACAGTTGGGCTGTGCAGCTGTGAGTAAGCGAAGCAGAGCGTGGGCTGTGATACAAAAAAATCCAGGCTTATGACAAACTGCAATCGGCCACTGAACGATAAAATCACTGGCAGGTTTCTGGGAGGCAGGTCAGCGAAGGCTTGTGGTCTACAAACCGATTCCATCCACTCGATACCAAGCAATACCAGTAGCCATTGCCGCACCGCTGCACCACGCGACGTGACCGCCTACGAAGCCTTGTTCTGCTAATCTGCCTTGTGTGTTCTTCAAAAAGTCCGTTGCAGCTCGAAAAGGGAATGGTCGTTAAGATATGAGCGGGATGCCTCTCAGATTGGCGATCTGTTTTTGAAGGAATCTCGAAACCGGCTTTGAAGAAGCAGTCAGATTCGATCATGCCAGGTTTAATCAACTGCTGGATAAGTTACTTATGGTTTCGTTGGAGATCTCTCTGAACGTAGATGAAACATGAGAGTGGGTTTTTTTCGGGCGCGACTCACTCAACTGCTCAAAAATGTATTCATCGTAAGGTCAAGTTTTAGGGTTATGTGCAGTATCAAAATATGCTGCCCGGAGGCGAGGGGAGGCCAGGGGGACTCTTCCGCTAACCTCCCAGACTTTCGATTAAAGCCACTATGCTAACGATAAGATTACTTTTCCTGAGGTTGTTTAGTAAAGAGTGATAGCAATTACTCATGAATGTGCGCCATACTGATAATTGGTTTGTGGACTGATTTTTAAAGTTACGTCGCCTTTTCTAGTGGTGGTGGGTATATTTTTGTGCATTCTAACCGCAAACTGCAAATACTCAAATATCTAACACTAGGGAATGCAGTTCGATAGGATGGATTGGTAGTGCATACAGCCTACTACAAATTTCTACTCATCAGGTGTCCCGGGTTCATGTTCATGTTTTGCCACATCGGCAAATGCCTTTGCGCGCTAACGGATCAAGGAACACATAGCACACGAAACGATTTTATTTTATTCATGAAACGAGCCTCTCCTCTTATGCTCATGTTTTATCGCATCACCAAGCAGGTACGCTCACTGCAAGGGGAACGGGACACATTGCACTCGAAATGATTTACCAGACCGCGAGTCGAACACTCGCACATAAGCAAGTGCTCACCAAGCGAGGAAGGCAGGATGCCAAACACACCAGCACGCCATATGCGGCCTGATCTGCTCCGTCCAGAATGACGCGGGGAACCAGCACCCCTCCCCACGGTAGCCCAGCAACAACAAACTGTCAAAACACACAATCTTTGGAAAACTGGTGAGAGGAAATTACTCGCGAAGTGAGTCCTAGGAGAGAACTCAACGAGGAGAAAAGTATTTATGGTGAAGCTTGGACCAAAGGCCAGGACTCGTAATTGCACGCCAGCAACCCTTTCCAACAGCAAGTCATAAAGGGTGTAGCGGCATTTACTTTCCCTTTAGACTGCTGTTATAGATGCAGAAGCTAAATCCATTGCAGCCGTATGTACAGAGTTCAGTTCTTTATTTGGCTCAACATCCATTCGCGCTGATCCCGGCCTTGACTTAAGCCAGGCTTATACTTCTGAAGCAGGCGTGAACGCCAAGTTGCGGGCTGGTGAGAGCCTAGATCCTGGCAATCACAATCAGGCGTGCGGCAGGGAGAACCTGGCGTGCAGCGACCACGTATCAGATCGCTTGGCGGATAGCTCGCTGGCACCTGGCCGCTAAAGCTACAGTATGCCTGTTCGAGCTGTTTTCCAGCCACTGTGCGCTCCCAGCGGGATCGCGCCCGACTGCTCGCCAGTTCTTAACCACGCAGGTATAGTGCCAGCGCGCGGAGCGGGCACGTGGCCGCCCAAAGTATAAACCCGGATTTGGGGACGAGGATTGACAGCGCGGGATGTTTCAGCAAATGAATGCACAAAACCTAATCTGAGCGTACCATTAGCCCATGCGAAGCAGCTTATTGAGTCTCTGATATCAGCTCCTTCGCCGAAGTTGGCACGGCGACAAATGATCAGTTTTTTTTCCTGACCTACTCTAAATGTGAGAAATATGTTGACTTTTATCTGACATTCCTGCAAAAGTAACGCGTTCCGAAATGCAAAAATTTAATGGTCGTGGATTTTGCCCAAGCATTTAGCGAATGGTTGAAAGGTACTTGTCCAGCAAATACGGTGTAGAATTGCCAAACTAACTGGAAATTTAAAAACTTGAAAAAACTTGAAAAGTTTTAGTGGACATCAATGAGCCTGGGTTTGTCTTCAGCCTGCGAGCAGCCTAACCTTACGAGCGAGACGAGACCATGTGCGGACAGGCCACCCAGTAGTTCCCTCTGTCTCCAGTGGAAGCACCCTAACATGAGGGACTCGAAACTAGACGCTCATAGCTTCCACTAGACGACAATAGCGATTGGGCTCTGACCCTAGACAGCTCAGACAGCCTTTGGCTTTCGGTTTGGAGCACCTCGACGGTGCCACTTATCACCCATGACATGGAGCGCCAGAACAGCTAAGGTGCATACTTCACGCCGAAGTACAGTACGCTGAAATGGGTCATCTTTGTTTGAGACAAAAAATGGGCTCTTGTCTTCTTGTATTCAACTCTTATCACTCCAACATTTCTAGAAATCCACTTATTGCGGCTCACAGTCACCCAGCCCGTTCCATCACTTCAGCGTTTTTCGCCACCTGAGCCCGTCTTCGATTCTGCTGTTGCTGGATTGCAATCATTTGGTTGACCACGAACAGGGGATGCGTATAGCCGATGACTACGTCCTTGCCGTGCATCGAACTGCAGGCAACGGCTTCCAGAGCGGCCATGGCTCGTTGTCGCTTTATCAAAATTCTCTGTGATCGTGTGACTCCTGAGTCTGGGATCGGTTGCTGCAAAAGCAATTGATGAACAGAGTCATCAGCAGCTTTGCGATTTGGGCGGTAAAATCTCGAGCTGGTGCTGCTTGACGCAGTCGAACCTTCGGCGTGAACAGTCAAAAGGATAGTCAATAGGACAAATAAAACATACATTTAAGTGTAAATAATGCGAACCAGCGCAAAGTTATATGGAACGCTGGAATGCACACAGAGAGAAAAACTCGGACATTCCTTTCTACGGCCCCACGTGCAGTACCCCTAATCTCGATAAGCTGTTATGCCGTCATGGATCAAAATAAGCCAGAGATTAACCACAAGCTGTGTTCTCAATTTACGATAGAAAAAGTATGACGCAAAGCAGTCGATAGTCAATAGGCGACTGGTGAGTTGGACTGCTTATCCTGAACCAACCAGAAAGAACACCATAAAAAAGTTTCGAGAAGCTGCTTTTACATGTTATTTATCCGGAGGACTGACACGAGAGTCCGGTTTCATCATTTATCATGGATTCTGGCTTTAAACGGACCGCACTTGCATCTCCTCACCATCCTCATAGGGGACAGCCGAGTACCCACTGTAAGTCGTGCTCGTTGCCTGCCCGCCAGCGCCACGCTGCTAACCAACCTGCTTCGGATCTTAAGCATCTGGAAGCGTAATCTAAAGAAGCCTAGGTTCAACCGATTATGATTTTGTTCAATTTCTCCCGCACAAAACAATTCTTTCCCTGCTTTGCCTGCCTTTATCGTGTCCATTGGCCTGTGCAGTACGTCGGCGTAATAGCAGATACTTTTTTGTGCATGCTAGGCCTGAACTAAATCCTATAAGCTCTTACTGCTCTGACGCTTAACTCGCGCGCTTGCAACCAAGAGTCTCGCTGAAACTTTTGAAATTTTGCTAGGATTTGGCAGATATTCCATGTATAAAGACTCTGCACCCAGATTTTTCTTGACCGAGCAACCTGCTGATGTCAGCATGAGTTTCATTTCCTGCTCCAGCAGCGCTGAGCAAGCGCGCTAGTCGCCATTACTCCTGCCGAGGGTCTTCTTATTGACTTTCCCATGCCTCCTCTGGCGTGCACAGCCCATACCTGTTATACATCATCGTTTGAAAACGCCTTTGGAGAAAAAGCTGTCGGCAATAGTCTCCAAGTAAAAGTCGTTATTGACATTGAGGCACATTTATCGCCACACGCTGCCACAACAGAAACGCTGGACTCGGGATTGTGAGATATACTTGTGCAGTTTCAGCCTCCACCAGCTGCAGCTAGTATACAGACGACGTAGCAGACACGTAACACTAGTATGCATAGGCAAAAGTTTGACGCAGGTACTCACAGCAGAGAGCTTGATCTGATCTGAGATCAGATTTGATCCACAGTAACATCCAACTTGCTTGAATTAGGAAGTCTCCTAAAAACATTGTAAAACGCACGTTTTGCATCAGCACCTCATGAAAGTGCAAAGCCTATCCTTGTCCCACAAATAATGATAAGAACCTCATAATTTTGGTCTAGGCTGGTTACCACGGTAGACCTACATATCAGCCAGAATACGGATCTTCGCGACAGCACAAAATCTCAAATCCAATAAAAATGACAGCGAGACATTGCGCGCAGAAAGATCTACAGTATGGTATATATACAAGACACAAAATCATGAAGATTGACAAACGATAAAAAATGTGATAAATTGATAAAAATTTGAAGAGATTTGAAGAATTTGAGCGGTTTTCGTAGTTAAAATATATAAAATACAACAAAAAAACAAAACCAAAAATTAAAAAAGTGGCTCCCTGGCTGTTTTGATGAGTCCAGTCCGTGTGACTGGTCAGTCGCTTTCCTCGGAAACTATTCAGAATTTTGTTTGTCATGAAGAATTCCAAGAAATCTGGAAATTAAGCAACGAGCTGTGACTCGACACAACTGTGGTTCATGGCAACAAACTTTTGAAGTCAGTGACTCACCAGTTACAAGAGCCGGGCTGACCTAAAGTGTCTCATAATCATAAAAATTGACGCTCTATCCGACGGTGTGCTTCACTTTACATTGCACCAGTGCGTTATTAATTAAAAAGCTGTGGAAAAAAATTACAAAACACAAGACAGCTTATACCTACTAAATTATCTGTATGTACGTACAGTATACAACGAGTATGTGTTGCAATGGATATGATGTATGCCACAATGTGGAATATTGTGCGCCATCAGAGGGCGGTCTATTTCGGAATTCCGAACAAAGAAATCTTATTATTTGTCGAAGTTTTACAGCGGCTACCCGCCTAGCAAAGCACCGAGCAGAAGACCTCATAAAAGTCTAAACTCATGATACTATATCAAACTGCCATGCCGACTAACTAAAACAGCAGGGACCAAATTTTTGTTAGGCATAGGATCCCCTTTGCTTCGGAAATGTCTCTTCGTTTGCAACATTGGCTTAATCTTTGATCTCAGCTTGCTACTGCGGCATGCTGCGATTTTTTCTGGTTGATTAAAATTGTCTTATAGTCGAGTCGGACCTGTGGAGAAAAGATCTTTGTCTGCAATTTGATCCACTAGCAACCGCGCTATCATGCTGCGACTCGAGTATTTTTAAGCTCACAGGTGAATGCCTGAAAACCACTTGGATGCAGTTGGTGTAGTCTAGGTAGCACAGTTTCACCTCGGCATCGTTTGTACCTGTTGTTTTTAAGATGGCCGATGTGAGGCGGTCAGCTTTCGAAGAATTTGTGAAGTTTGTGGAGTCTCTGGTGTGGCATACAATAAGGTGCGGTCGAGGAGTAACAATGAGCAAAATGCGGGGCCAAACAATGGCAAGGTTCATAGCCTAATTGACGTGACCCAGGAAAACTAGTTGATCCAGACTTATACTAATCCTCCATACTGGTATATAGGCCCTGAACTTAATATTTTACTTGACAGTTTTACACGCGGGGAAGAGTGACTTCATGTGGGTGATGCTAACACAAACACAAACGGGGAGCTGCTGTACTGTGTGGATGGACGGTCACCATCATATTTGGCTGGCTCAGGCAAGCTAGCGGAATCAACAGGTACATATAGACTGTTTTAATGATGCATCAACCTAGTGTGACCATATTACAACTAGGCAATATGGTCACACTAGGTTCCGTTCTGCAATCTACAGTAGATACCAAAAAAAATCAGAGCCAGGCATTTCTGGAAGCGGAAACGATAAGATTCTGCAGCAAGCATGTTGCGGAGAGGCCACCACGCTTCCTCCGAGGCGTGTCAGTGAAGCAGAACACCATGCGTTTTTTTGATATTCTTCGTCAATGAACTTACCAGTCTCCCACCAATACGACCAAGCAGTCAGTATAAATCAGCACGGAGCAGCACTGATACCACTACCTGGCAAGCTGGCCGTCACTCAAAAAATGCAATAATCACCTGCTCTCATTTCTAATCAACCTTTCCAATGTCTTTGCACGCAACCGACTCTTATCTTTTCTCGAATTCTCTTTAGCACTACGCACAAAACTTTCAATCAATACGCCCAATTATTTTAAAAAATTTTTTTGTAAGTCAAACCTTATGTAAAACCTTATACCTTATGATTGTGCGGGGACCAACACACACACCAGCTTCCCTCTGCGTGTCTCAGCCAGAAACACCTTTAAACGAAGGCATCCTGAACTGGACACCGGCTTTCTTGGATGTACCCTGTCGGTGTTCGACAGCCAAGACTCGTTTGGCTCCCGTCTTTCCGCACAGAGGGTACCGGCTGAGTCACCCGCGGCCTGGCGTGCGAGGGTTTATGGTTCGCAAACCGACCTCCATCACCGGGGATCGAACCTAGGACGAGTGCAGCCACTCGCTCTCAAGCAATACGGAGAGACGAATGCCGAACCACTGCACCACCGCGGCCGCAAACGTACGATTCTTGCTCTGCTCGAATGCGTGATTTCTGATTGCACCAACAAGTTCAGAGTTTAGAATATGTTCAGGTATGCTCTACAACTTTGTCCTATACTCAATTTACTTTCAGGTAATCGGTCTGTTTTTCTTTTTGTTCATTCTCACAATCAGTCACAATGCCAAACACGGAAGGGTGCGGGATGAGTGAAATGATACTCCACGCCTGCGAGGTGATGGCATTTATTTCATACAAAATTTTCATGCCGTTTTATTTCATCATCGGCATGTCGGGCAACATCACTCTCCTCGTCGCGTTCCAAAAGCAATCGAAAACAGAAGGCGCCTACTTCTATCAAGTTCTACTGACAGTGAGTAAGATCTGCGAAGTTTTCATTTTCACCGTCTATTTCATCAATTTCAAAATCTGTTCGGGAGCCGAAGAAGGCGGCGTGGAATGGTTCATGAAGAATTAAATACTCATGCTGGGCGCGGCTCACGTGTGGGCGCCGATCATCGACACGTTCATTATCTCTTCCCTCTTCTGTTCGGTGGCCATGACAGCCGATCGAGTGTTCGCAATTTCGAAGCCATTCGTCTACAAGAACATCAATCACCGCCTCCATCGTGCAGTGGCCGGAATCGTGTGTTTCGGCCTCTCCTTCTTGATCAACATTTACAACGCCTGGCGATTCCGAATCGCCAATGGTGGTCAGATGGTCAACGGCACCTACGTGGTCGAGGCCTACGACGAATTCTTGGGCAGCGAGCTGGGCATGGGTTTGGCCCACTTGCGTACCACCATACGTCTGATCGGAGTGGGCGTCCTGATCGGGTGCAATGTGGCCATGGGGGTCATATTTCGTCAGCGCATGGAGAAGGCTGGTCAAACGTTCAGCGATGCCAAGGAGCAACAGCGAAGAGCGGCCGATCGACAATTGCTGATTTTGACCATTTATCAATCCTGCTTGACCGCATTCGCCCAAATCCCACATTCGGGCTATTACATAGGCTCGTTCGCGTCTGCTTCGTTCACCCGTTGTTGGGGCCTGTTTTTCGCTCCCGTTGTGGACGGGTGTATCATGATAGCTGATTCGGCCGATTTTTTCGTCATTATCACGATTAATCAGAAAATGAGACGCACGGTGATGAGGGCGTTTCCGTGCAAATGCTTGCAGCCAGCAACGGTCACTGCGACTGCGCCAATTCTATCATCGACGATGGGTGGCGGAAGGGCGCCGACGAACGGAAATGTGTCTGTTGTTGGTTGAATTACAACTCACCATAGCCCAGCCACATCGCCGGATAATAGTTTCAACTTGAAGCAAAAGTCGATATTCGAAATGTCAGCGTTCGGAAACGAATTCACAGCGGGCATGTTTTCTAGCTCGTCACGGTAGGAATTTGCACTATAGACTGCGGCTGTATCACTTGTTTTGTAGATGTATCCCTGTATCACTGTATCACAGTACCCGCTGCACGTAGGCTTTGGGTCAGTGTATGCAGGCTTCAGCTGCCTCGTCGGCTTGTAAAAACCTTGTTTGATGGCACTATTTCGACACTATACCCGCGTGACATTGCACAGCATTACGATTAATTGAAAATGGTTTTGAGAAACCTCATTGTGATTGCATATTTTATGGATATTTTTCCACCTGTGCAAGGCTACGAGTACCATATATTAATTCTTGGGAGAGCTTTGAATGCAATGTATTTTAGCCTCATATTATTTGTACATGAAGAAATCCCAGACTCAAGGCTGTGTTGTTCTACTAGCTTCAGCTGGGCCTTGAGCAGGCGTAGCAGAGTGTGGGCTGTGGAACAAGAAAATCAGGCCACATGACGAACTGCAATGGGGCATTGAGCAATAAAATTGGTGGCAGGTTTTTGTAAGGTTTTATTGCAATGAGAAATTAGAAGAGGTCTTCTGGCTTTCTCTCTGGTTAGATGTTATCCACGATCTTCTCTCACAGTCATGACTGAGAAAGGATCGTAGATAACATTTGCACGAATCGAAGGCAAGCAGACCATAAATTCTGTCAACAGATGCAGACCATCCTCGTGGCCTGTTGGGTTAGGCGTCTGCCTGTCACGCCGGGTGCGCAGTTACGGGCGAGTGTTCGACTCGCGGGCCAGTAAATCATGTCGTGTAAAATGTGTCCCTTCACCCTCGAGTGTGCATAAGCGTTTGGTGATGTGGTGAAACATTAACATGAACCATGCATACTAGCAATAACTGGAGGTGCGGTGCAAAGAAGACTGGAAAGCGAGAAATTATGACTCTCATCTCAATAAAACAAAGGACAGGATCGCTTGACCTGTGTCTCCTAATGACCAGCGATTGCTTCGACATGAGCCCGGGTACTGTGGCACAGGCAAATAGCGAACTCGATTTGGGATCGCAGGGCGGCAAATACATTTCTTGTAAGGCTTACTTCCTTGTACTATCTGTTTTCTTTGGGAATGTACTCGCGGCAATATGCGGCAACGTGGCGGGCGTGTACAGTACGTTCCAGAAAACATGCACCACCATTTGATTCCACGCAACAGCTACTTTTCGAAGTTTATAGATCACGCTCTTTGTAATGTAACTGGGAAAGAGACATGCCATTTCGCTCAGAATTTATTCGTCTTTCACGTGTTATACATATAAACTAATAAGATGTATTTCCGCCTTTCTTGGACTTTAGTTCTTTGACCCAATTGGCCATACCATCAACTAAACGATGCATTAATCGATTGGCAAATTCTCCCACTGTATATTCCCAAATAAAACAGGCTATACACACAATGTGGTGGCACTCTCTCATTAAACATATGCTTACAAGAGGTTTATATTCGACGAAAGAAGCAAGGATAAGTTTACGATACCAACCCCTGCACCTGTCGCATGATGATCGATTAGGATCACTCATGTCAGCGGGGTACAGGGCAGTGCCCTCCGTACATACAACATGGTTAGACCCCAGAAAACTGCAGGAGGAGGTCAAAATTTGTGAGCGAAATTCCTCGTAAACGGACGAGGCCCTTGACAAAAAATTTCTTGGTTCCCGTACTTTCCTGTTAAAAAATTCGTTCTTCCTGACGGTCAATATAACCACCCACTCACAATAAGCATGAATATGCTTGGAAAAAACCTTGTCGTCACGAATAGGATTCGAACCTATGAGGGCAGAGCCCATGTAATTTCAAGTCACACTCCGTAACCACTCCGACATCGTGACCCCTTACTAACAATGCAGTCTGCAAAAAAATTTGGGGGAAAAATGTGATAAAATGGGTATTCAAATTTCGGCTGAAGAACTCCCAGGGCGTGACAAGGCTAGAAGTTGTCGAGTGTGGGAGGGACCAAAGGCGAAAAATTCCCTAACCCTAGGGAAATTGATACAAATTCGTTTGGCCACATCAGAAAGGTGGTCACATCGTGGTACCTCATAAAAAAGTTTTTGGAAGTTTCGGCTAAAAACTTGGAGAAGGAGGTAATTTTAGAGTAGAGCCTGCTTACTCTGATGGCACATATGAATCGACAGGTAAAATCAAAGTGTTCCCTCTCCCGCCTAAGGCGAAAAGTTTTGAAATTTAGTCCAGAAAAACTGACAGGAAAGCCATAGAGCTGAGTGTTGTCTGGGCTCATGATTAAGTATTCTTCTGGTCTTGACGTACGACATAACAGAGCAAAACAAGACCGCACCACAAATTACCGCGGTCAAAAGACCGCGTGCAATATGACCACAGACGTAGAATACCGCTTGTGAAAAAAGACCGCATTCTTATTTTTTCACTTATCCTCTTTATATAGCAAATTTGATGATTAATTGAGAAACTTGAAGTTTTAGGTCGAAATCCGCATCGTTTGCATAGGGAGCCTGGAGACCACTGGTCTGGATCTGGCTCCATAGGCACCGAGAATGGTGAAAAGGGCGAACTTTCCTAGCAGTCTGCGGAGATTCGGACGCGAAACTATTGGTGCAACAGCTAATTCATAGTCCGTAATGATCGTTACAAGATTGCGTCTTTGCTTCAAACTTTTCAAATCGACCAACAAACCAGTGTGCTGACCAGTGTACACGTCCTCTGATCTGCACCAGGCGTGCTGAATGATTGCGACAGCAAGCATGTACGATCTCAGATCGCTCATGGATGTGAATGGTGGCCCATAAAGACCATCAAACTTATTCGACAGATCCAGCCAAACTACAGGAATGCTGGTATGCACAGCATTTGGTGAAAACGATGGAACGCTTGGATTGGAGCTACAGTACAGACAGCTGTAGAGATACTGAGTAATCCTGACCGACTCACGGTTTGCTGTTAGAGCGTTCTGTTGTTGTATCTCAACTGGTTATGGCAGCACGCTGACGGGAAATAATAAAAAACACAGATTTTTCATCATGAAGTTTTGCCTACCAGATTTTGACCCGACAAAGCTGGTAGTTGAATAGCTGGTAGTATTTTTCTGGCCCATGTTTACGACGCGAGGCGCTTCATTCGTTTCTCTCTTTTGGTTAGCTCGCTTTGTATTGGTTAACACGACTACAGTCGGAATCGTATTTATTGTACAGCTACTCGTAGTACAAACAAAGTGCACAGTCCTTGGTTGTCCGAGGTAATCTGTTTTCGATTTGGCCCGCGGTACGCGCTCGGTATCGACCATATTTCCATACCAATTTTATCGCGCTTACCTCCAGACTAGTAGGAGGACAGAACTGATCGTGAGATGCACAGATACGTCAGAGAAGGAATGCACGGAGCTGCAGATAATTCCTATCATCCGATTACAGCTCATCGAGCTTACATGTAAGTTCCTTGGCCGTGCAAACTTCTACAGGAATCCGCGTATGCTGTAAGCTCCTGCCATTTACTTCATCTGATCGCGAGAACTATCTCAACATTTTTTGGATACTGCCAAATAGTGCGTCCCCAAAAACTAGGAAATTATACTAAATTCGCGCACTGCGTTTTAGAACCGTCCCATTATCTTCGTTAGAGGTGATAAGCATTGACACCGTAAGCGACCTGACTATCTTTCTTGCTCAGGCGTGGTCTGTACAAATTGTTTTTGAATTTCTTTTCCGTATACGCGCGCACACACACTTGTTGCTAGCGAATGGTTGTTATGCAATGTGCGCAATTTCATGTGTCAGACCATTCCTATCATGTGGGATGTATCTGTTCACTAATGTAAAATACACACATATCATTTTTAAAATTTTCTGATAACGTTAGGCTTGGACAGAAAGGTTTGAGACCTCCTCATACACATCTGCCCTCCCCTTCGACAGGTTTTGAAAAATATGGTGTATGACTAAAATCATTTAAACTTGTGAGTAGCAAGTGCAGACTGGTTGCTTCCAACTCTTATCACTTCATCAGTTCCAGGAATCCACTTATTTGCCAAATACAATCACCCAACCCGTTCCATCAACTCAGCGTTTTTCGCCACCTGAGCTCGTCTTCGATTCTGTTGTTGTTGAACTGCAATCATTTGGTTGGTTGCGAACAGGGAATGCGTATAGCCAACAGCTGTGTCCTTGCCGTGCATCTTGCTGCGGGCAATGGCTCCCAGAGCGGCCATGGTTCGTTGACGATTTATCAAAGTTTTCTGTGATCGTGTGGCTCCTGCGTCTTGGATAGCTTGCAGCACAAGCAATTGGCGAACAGAGTCATCAGCAGCATTGCGATTTAGGAGGTGAAATGGACGAGTGCTGCTTGATGTGGCGAAACTTTCACAATCGGTGCCAACGCCCAAGAGTGAAGTTAGAAAAAGGACGAAGGGCAAGGACATTTCCACTCCAGTACAGTAACCAGTGGGATGCTCGGAGTAAGGGAAAGAGGATGGGTTCTACGAAACAGCGTGCAGTAGCGTACCTACCTCATCTCGATAAGCTGACAGGACTTGGCGGATAACTTGGAGCTGCTGATGCTGACTGACGAGAGCACTCTTATAAATTTGAGATATGGAAATATACAAGAAATACGGAACCCTTCAGCAAATACTGCTGACGCCAAGAATCTAATACCGAGTATGCGCCTGCTGGAAAGTTGTCAAGTAGCAGATTTCGCTGCTTGCCAACTTTGAATGCACGCGTTTATCTGAGAAAATTCTGTCAAAGAACAAATTCGCTTCCAAGACGCGGAAAGAGCGTAGAATGTTGGCCACAGCAGGCTATTCGATCTGCTCCCGGACTGATCATTTCGATTCACAGCGACATGTAAGCTCGTTTGATCTGGGAGGTGGCTCGAATCACATGAAATTCGAAGTCCAAAAAAGGTTTGACACAATGTTGCATAGTATGAAGATGCCTCTTTCTATACAGCCCACGAGTATAATGCGACACCTTCAGAATTATTCCGCAAACGGCAGCTTGCAAAAATTGGCTAAAAGTAGTGTTGCTCGACTTTACAGTGAAGGATATGTTATTAATATACTGATTATCATCGACAAAGATGTGACTCATACACAACACTTCTACATCAATGAGATTAAAAGTCTTTGTAACATACTGTACAGTAGTTATCAGACCTCGCCTGGATGGGGGTACAGTAAGCCGTTTCACTCAATACCTTGTCCAGACAGCTGATCGGATAAGTCTCAAATCGGCGAAGCAAGGGTAGACGGGGCATGGCCAACCGAGAACGAAGAAGAAAGGTGCTGGTTTATTTAAATTTTCTGGATGATAATGGCAAACAGGAGAAGCGAATACGACTACATACTAATCTAGCAAACCAGGCTCTATATACCTAATTACTAATACACTTAGGCACAGTACGTGCATGGGAAGTATCCTATGTAACAGGTCGGTTTCTCGCGGCTGCTCTGCCTCCCCACTCTCCGCGACTGATTGTGAGCGTGCGTGACTTCTATTTCAAGCTGTACAGCAGCAACTGTGAGAGAACGCGAAGCAAAGTGACCGCATACCTACTGTATTACCCCACTCACACCGGCAGCCAGCTAATTTCTCGACGTTATCGCTCTCTTTCGATGCGAAAACCTGGAAAAATTATCGCATCGGAGGCATTTATATTATCACAAGAGCCATGCGACGAATGCATCTGATGATCAGTGATGGTATCGGATGCAACTATGAGTCAGCATTTAGACCCGCATACTTTTTATTTACTGTACTGCACTCCAGAAGGGTAAGTTCGAATCCGCTGAAGCCTCAAAATTTTTTTGTAACGTTTCTTGGCGTTCTTGGCATTTCTTGGCGCATACCACACTTATGCCTACTGCAGCTCCACTTCTTGCGTGGTGCCTCAATTTACATGTCATTTCTAGTTTTTCTTAACGTCTTTCGAGTGGAGCAGAAAGGTGCCTTGATTGGTGATATCCCTAGACCCCAGTTCCTAGACGCTTTCGCTTTTGCGTAAAGGCGCATCCCCAACCTATCGGCTATTTCTACTGCGTTAGGCATAAACCATGGGCGTAAATCCTTCCAAAAGATCCTTGCGTAAAATTGCTCCCTTCTGAAGCGGCGAAGGGGGGAAACTCTGCTTCAATTTATGAAAAACAACATTTCAGGCACTCTTCTAGGATATAATTGGGCCATTCCAGAACATACCTTAGTGCTCCCCTTATATGGTAACGTTTCATCAAATTATCTCTCAGGGCGATATTCTTCCCCAGTCTTAAAGAAGCTAGCATCGTAGCCGAAGTTTCCTTGTCTCTAGCTCGATCTTCTCTGCGCCGGCATGAAAATGTTTGCACTTCGCAGTTAATAATACGACCTCTTGAGACACCCGCTGTTTCGTGCCAATCCTCTCAGATACAGAGAAACAATTGACCGTAGATGAACTTTGCTAGTTATGAAAATACCACCAATTACACGGGCGGTACATTGCCCCATTATCTCAGTTGTATCGGGATCTCAGATCGACGAGAAGTAGTTCTTTAAACTGGCCGTAGTGAATGATACATAGGCATATTGCGCTTGGATTAATCCCGTATTTTTTCTTCGAGGCAACCAGATCTGAGAGACTTTTTTCTGGCGCAAAACAGGACAGAAATGTTTTTCAGTGTATTTCTTAATCCGAAGAAGTCTATTGGGACTCCTTACCATTAGTTACCGTACAGGTTTTCACGAAGACCTGCGCCATTTCAGAAACCTGCTGTTCCACTCCAGCTCAAGGAGTAGCTCCCGTTATGACTGAGCAGGAGACTCTTATGAAACGGGGCGCTTCTCTCATTCACTTCTTATCCTCTTTCATTTGTACACTCTACCAGTGCTATCTATTCAATTTGTATGCTGACATATAATACATGAAGTATAGGTTATTCAGTACCAAAGGCTTCCGACTAGCAGAGCTTCAATGCATTTGTTAAACATTGATTTCTTGACTCTGCAGAGATTTTTCTGCGCACTAACAAATTCAATGTTTAGAACATGCGAAGGCATGGTCTCCTGTCTCACAACAAATTTTTAAGGCCGCTCGTCCTACTACTTTTTAAACTGTCATCCTTAACTGCAATCACCATGGCAAAAACCGAAGGGTGCGGGATGAGTGAATTGATACTCCACACCTGCGAGGTGATGGCTTTCATTGCCTACAAAATTTTCATGCCGTTTTATTTCATCATCGGCATGTCGGGCAACATCACTCTCCTCGTCGCATTCCACAAGCAATCGAAAACAGAAGGCGCCTATTTCTATCAAGTTCTACTGACAGTGAGTAAGATCTGCGAAGTTTTCATTTTCACCGTCTATTTCATCAATTTCAAAATCTATTCGGGAGCCGAAGAAGGCGGCGTGGAATGGTTCATGAAGAATTACATACTCATGCTGGGCGCGGCTCACGTGTGTACGCCGATCATCGACACGTTCATTATCAGTTCCCTCTTCTGCTCGGTGGCCATGACAGCCGATCGAGTGTTCGCAATTTCGAAACCATTCGTCTACAAGAACATCAATCACCGCGCCCATCGCGCAGTGGCCGGGATCGTGTGTTTCGGCCTCTCCTTCTTGATCAACATTTACAACGCCTGGCGATTCCGACTGGCCACTGGTGGTCAGATGGTCAACGGCACCTACGTGGTCGAGGCCTACGACGAGTTCTTGGGCAGCGAGCTGGGCATGGGTTTGGCCCACTTGCGTACCACCATACGTCTGATCGGAGTGGGCGTCCTGATCGGGTGCAATGTGGCCATGGGGGTCATATTTCGTCAGCGCATGGAGAAGGCTGGTCAAACGTTCAGCGATGCCAAGGAGCAACAGCGAAGAGCGGCCGATCGACAATTGCTGATTTTGACCATTTATCAATCCTGCTTGACCGCATTCGCCCAAATCCCACATTCGGGCTATTACATAGGCTCGTTCGCGTCTGCTTCGTTCACCCGTTGTTGGGGCCTGTTTTTCGCTCCCGTTGTGGACGGGTGTATCATGATAGCTGATTCGGCCGATTTTTTCGTCATTATCACGATTAATCGGAAAATGAGACGCACGGTGCTGAGGGCGTTGCCATGCAAATGTCTGCAATCGCAATCTGCCAGTGCGACCCTACAAAATTCAATAATCGGTTGCTGGACGAAATAGAGTCGATTACCAGGTTTTCTGACTTCGCTTAGCTCAGCTCGCTGAATACTTTGATTATGAAAAAATGTTGGTAGTTTTGCAATGCCATCAGCCCTGACATCCCGTACATCCTGCGATGTCCTCATCAATTGAAGCAAGCTCTGGCGCACGATTTTTGGCAGGAATTTTTTTTGTTCTAGCGAATGCAGCGCTTTATTAGAATCCAGCTACCTCGCTGAAAGATCTTGCTTGAAAACTCTTCTAAAATACGGTCCCAGATTTGTAAAAATGCCTTTAATGCATTATTTAACAATGCAACAATGCATTCATTTGCGTATGCGCGTGGCATTTGTTAGTCCTTCGCATTACGCTCGATAATAATTTTTAAGTACAGTTTTGTGCTCTGTATAACTAAAGTACACATACCAAAACAGCCTGTCTGTCAAAACAAGTGTAAAAAAATCTTGAGTCCTCTGAACTTTGTATCGATTACAACGCTGTCTGTCACCGCTGCACCTCTCATTGCTGAGAAAGTATGTCTCAAGCCATGTTCTCGTGAGGATCCTCGTATGGACATGGCTTTAGAACATCTAATCATCATCCGGTGCACCTTTCATGACGAGTGCAACAGCTGGAAAGACATTTGTCAAGTGCGACATTTGACATTTGGCATTTGACAAAGACATTTGGCTAGATTGGAAATACTGTATCGCTCCTTGATCTCTCTACCCGGTGCTTTGATTGATTCTGTAAATTTTCTTGAACTTTTTCAGGATTATTCATGTACGTGCTCGGGCACATAATTCCTAGCCGTCGAGATTATAGATTACTAGAGACATATTGACACCTTCTCTTCGAGTCGTCTACAAGCAAAACAATTTTTTAAAAATTTATAGAAGTCCATGATGGAATTTCAACAAGCAAGTCTTCAGCAGAGTGAAAGAAGAAGTGGACGTGCAGCAGCGGTTTTTCTCTCATCAGCACGTGGCAAACATCGAAAGATAATCTGGATGACTATCATTCCTGTGATAACGTCCTCTTGTTCACTTGTGAAAAATATTTCTGTGCATATATCTCTTGGAATCAGGAGAATGACATAAATACATGACACGGATGCACATCGAAGCAAAAGTACTTTACTCCTATCTTCGAAAATGTTACCCTGTAGCTTTTTCGCACTGTGGCCAGATATATCCTATGGCGCAGCGCCTGGGTTCTTAAGAAATTTAGTTCGTTGAACTACTTTCGTATTGTAAGCTATTTCCGTACAAGGAAACATCTAATCATCATCTCCTGCACCCGCCACGACGAGTGCAATAGCTAGAATGATATTTTTGTCAGGTGCTTCTAATTCCTTTGCTATCACAGAAATGGTATTCTTGTAATCGTATTGGGCATATAGTCAGAATAATTCTGTGAACTCCATATAATCTAATAGCACCCCTTTATCATGCTAAGACTTTGCCTTTTTTAGCTTTTGGTACAAGTGCACAAGTATAAAAGCTGACTGTTCTGGTTGGCCAGAACAGTTTCGCCTGAAGGTAGCTGGACTCTGTCCACAATGTTTTTGCTGGAAATGGCTGTCGTAGTAGTGAACTCCAGTTCCTAATCCCTCCAGTTTCCTGCAACTTTGCGTACCTGGCCAAGAGCACCTTGCTTAGTTTCGCCGGGTGCCTCTTGTGGCGAGTGAAGCTGAACCAGTGAAACAGGCGTGTTTGGCCTGCCAGACACACCTATTCAGTAGCGGCCTTGACTTGGCGCTTTATACAGAGCAGTAGTGGTCGCCTTCTTTCCGTCTCCACAAGCATAAACCCATTGGGTTGATGTCTATAGTTCTTACGACTATAGGAGCCCTGGTTCCCTCAGATCTTCCCGAACGTACGACCATTCACGATCAGCCTGCTACACACAAAGACGTGTGGGTTCTGAGCTCTACAATAATTTCTAAGGAAACTATGTATAGCAGTATCTATTCTGGAAAGCCCTTATCTTGAAAATATTCTCTGAATAGACGCGGAATGAAACTACTGCGTCGCCGCCTCCGCTCCTGCGGTCATTTTAGAGTTAGAGTTAAATGTTGTCTGACGTCTGACCTCTGCTAAAGTGGGCAGGGGCTTCCAAAAGTCATATTGCAATGATAATGATGCCTCATATGGGTCGTGAAAAAGGGTGCGGGCAGACAGAATCCCAATCACGCTTACAGCATCATATCATTCATACAATGGGTGTTGCCCTTTGTTCAGCTAATTCTGAGTCCTCGTAACCTCTTCCGAATGACAAGACGCTTTAAGGTTACAGAGCCAAGTACACCACGCTTCTCTGATATGATACAAATAGGAATAATATCAGGAAGATCAGAAGGCTAATCAAAGTCGAATCAAATGAGGGTGCATGCATGTATGAATAAATCCTAGAATGTTGATACGGACAACATCGAATCTATCCCTGTTTCATTGACTGCCTTTACTAACTAGTTTTACTTTACTACCGAGTTTACTCCATAGTTTGCTATCTGATCATTCGAATGCCATATCACGTCATGTCATATTTTATCCATAGCCAAGCACTATACAGCGCACTCGAGGGCTAAGGAACACATTGATATTTGACAATCATTTTGTATCGGGGCGGGTTTCGAACCCTTCCCTGTATATGCGCACCCAGCGTGAGAGACAGACGCCTTTCCCGCTAGGCCACGACCCAGGCATTTTCCAATGCCAACATATGCGGAAAACAGTTTCTTTCAGCTGGAGCAAAACCTGAGCATCGGTTTGCCTGAATTTATGTTTTGTTTTCCGCATAATATCTGCCCTCGCTATAGAGTGCAAGTGTACCGAGAATTCTCTCCCCAAACTTAGTGCACTAATCATAAGCTTATTTTTAGGGCCTTCTTCACACTATATGATAGATTTCTTTGCAACCTAAATTTATTCTCACTATCACAATGACAAACACAGAAGGATGTGGAATGAGTGCAATGGTACTTCACGCCTGCGACGTCTTGGCATTCATTGCGTACAAAATTTTCATGCCCTTTTATTTCATCATCGGCATGTCGGGCAATATTGCATTACTCGTCGCATTCCACAAGCAATCGAAGAAAGAAGGCGCTTATTTTTACCAAGTTATACTAACCGTGAGCAAGATAGGCGAAGTACTCATTTTCACTGTATACTTCGTAACTTTTAAAATCTGTTCGGGTGCCGAAGACGACGGTGTAGAGTGGTTCATGAAAAATTACATTCTCATGTTAGGCGCTGCCCATGTGTGGGCTCCGATTGTTGGCGTGTTCATTATCAGTTCCCTCTTCTGTTCGGTGGCCATGACAGCTGATCGAGTGTTCGCAATTTCGAAACCATTCGTCTACAAGAACGTCAATCACCGCCTCCATCGTGCAGTGGCCGGAATCGTGTGTTTCGGCCTCTCCTTCTTGATCAATATCTACGACGCCTGGAGATTCCGAATCGCCAACGGTGGTCAGATGGTCAACGGCACCTACGTGGTCGAGGCCTACGACGAGTTCTTGGGCAGCGAGCTGGGCATGGGTTTGGCCCACTTGCGTACCACCATACGTCTGATCGGAGTGGGCGTCCTGATCGGGTGCAATGTGGCCATGGGGGTCATATTTCGTCAGCGCATGGAGAAGGCTGGACAAACGTTCAGCGATGCCAAAGAGCAACAGCGAAGAGCGGCCGATCGACAATTGCTGATTTTGACCATTTATCAATCCTGTTTGACCGCATTCGCCCAAATCCCGCATTCAGGTTATTTCGTAGCTTCGTACGCTTCTGCTTCGTTTGTGCGCTGCTGGGGTCTGTTTTTCGCTCCCGTTGTAGACGGGATCATTATGATAGCTGATTCGGCCGATTTTTTCGTCATCATTATGATTAATCGTAAAATGAGGCGCACGGTAATGAAGGCGTTCCCGTGCAAATGCTTTCATCCAGTAACGGTCACTGCGACCGTGCCAATTGTGTCGTCGACGGCGGGTGGCAAAAGGTTATCGACGCCAGGAAACGTGTCTGCTGTTTCCTGACCTCCTTCGCCCTATATATCGATCAGTAAATGCACAAGTGCTTATCATCTCGAAACAAAAGTCGCTTACATATTTTAAAATGTCAGAAACGGTTGCGCACATGTTGAGCATTTTATTTTTGGGCACGCCGGGGAGGTTTCTTTGCTAGGACATAAAGAAAATTAAAATTGGCTACCAGTGATGTCAATGAATCTACAGCATTACAGTATCTGTTATCCTGTAGTTGTGCTCTATGAGCTTGGTCAATAATCACTGCACAGAGTCAGTATCCCAAATATTAGTGGCAATATTTGCCCCGATCATTTCTCCAATACAAATACTTATATGCGTGATTTTTATAGCATAGAGATACTTTTTTAAAATTGTGTTCAGAATATCTTTCACGTTTTTGTGAAATTTTTTCTTGTTTGTCAAAGGTACTATTTAGTGCTCGAAAAAGTGTAATGCACGGCGGGTTTGGTTCACTGGATTCGGGGGAGAATAATAGAACTGAATTTTCCCCGCAATCAAGAAATTTTTGTGCTTCTAGATCAAGTAGATTCCATACGACAGCTTAAAGCAAAAACTTGAGCAATTCTTTTCAAATTGCTCGTATGTCCGCTTCATCATCTTTTCGTTAGTCGTCTTCTCTCCTGTAGACTTATGAAGCGTAATTCGACTGGTGTGCTGACAGGACTTTCACCCGCGACACAGTACAAGGCATCCTTTGCTAGAGCTGTCACCAAGTCAATGTGCAATATTCTGTACAGTGATGTCTATAGTTTGATATAAAAAATGTGTATGAATTTACAGCCCCTAGACATGGCCTTACCACAGTGATGGCAATGGGATGATGTGCCTTCTCGCATCAATAAATATGCATTGTTTTTTGGTATCAAAAATTTCTGGCGAGCTTTTCCCAACCACTGGACTGACCACGAGAGTGGGACGGTGTATGCGATATCTGGTGAGGACATGACTGCGTACCAGCTTGAGGTAATTGGGGAAACTAGAAGGCAGTATGCAGATTTGTTCACGAGTGCAGGGCTGACTGATGAAAAGGCTGCTGATTTCTTTTCAAGCCGACAGCAATATGGGGGTGGTGCAGGATGCAAGACAGGGGACCCATGGGAGATGAAAGAGGAGAGGAAGAGGCGCGGGGCAATTCGCTCGTTTCAGAAAAAGAAGACACCAGTTTCTAGGTCTTCCTATAGAGTCCGTCCATGAAGAAAATCCAGGCCATGAGGTTGAGGAAAAAGATGCCGAAAATTGTGCACCCTGAGCAGACGTGTCTGTTGCATGGAAGGGACATCAGGGAGGGGTATTGACTCTGCACAATGCCGTGGAGTATATAAATAAGACTGGCACGGAAGCCACGCTTCTCTTTGTTGATCACATGACTGCTTTCGATGCAGAGGCTAGGCTAACTTTTTCGTTGTCTGATAACAGATTTTTTAGAAATACATGCAGGCATTGACACTGACTCCGTACGTGTTGTGTCTATTTTGAATTGCTCATGATGACCGATAATTGGATTAGTACAGTAACAATCTGACCCTTTTGCAGAGTCACAGCGATTACGATCGCTGCCAAGAACTTTGTTCAGTGCGCATGTCTGGCAAATTGGAAATATTGTATCAAACCCTCTGCGACATGTCTATACAATGTTCTAAGATGCGGTAAGCTTTCTAGAAACTTCTCAGGATTATGATTGTTCGTACTCAAATAGTAATAAGGACCAGGGATGGCACTACGAGGATGATTTCTGAGCTCCCTGCTGGCCGCCGTACGATCAGAGCACCTTCTGGCAGTTCAGACAAATAAGAAGCTCATGGCAACATTTGAAACAGCTTTTCTCCTCATGAAGCAACGTATGTAGTACAAGATCGTTCTTTTAGATGCAAAGGAGCAAGACTAAACTACAATGTGATGTGACGTAAAATCATTATGTACAGGTACAAGATTGCTTCCTTCGCCCCCACGTTCCTGAGAGCGCTAGTATTTGCGAATGATGAGCATGAATACACCATTGCCTCTATTGACATAGCTATAATGCAATACGAGTAAATCCCGTGCGTACGAATATATCTTTTAAGCGTAACTACTTAGTTAGGAATGGGAAAAAATGCTTACGCTGGATATGGGTCAGAGAAAAATGACTGAGAGAATAATGACAAATCTGTGTTGGCGGATGATATATAGTAGGACGATGTATTTTCTACGAGTACACCATACCTGCCAGAGGCCAGATACATCTCGAAGTTTTCTAATTGCAAGTCATGTCAGTGCAAGGGGTCTGTTGCACCCGACGACGAGTGCAAAAGCTGGAATTAAATTTCTTGTCGGGTGCGTCTAAATTCTTCCTGATGCCCCTCTTTCGTGCTCTGATATGCTGGAAATTCTTTGTAAATTCTAAACTCTCATCGAGCTCTTCAGATGAAGTCCAGGCCTCATTCGACCTAAGAACCAGGCTATCACGTCGTGGATTTGCTGTATTTAGCTTCTAGCACAAGTCAACACGGATAAAAGCACAGCGCTCTGGTCCTCTTATTAGAGCCATAAAAGTTTCGTCCGATAGTATGTAGGTAGGGTAATGTTATGTCCTCGTGTGGTGCTCGCTGAAATGATGAAGATCGAGACACGCACACATTCTGAATACTATGGTTGCGCAGTTAGAGTAATGATTTACCTGCTTGTTGTGGCAGATAACTCTATTAATTACCTTTGCTTTCGCGGCTGTGGCACTCCTGGACGACTCCTGCAGCTGTTCATCAGAGACCTCCGACATATCGAGGAAGGCAGGTACACAGTCCAAGGTGTCCGTGCTGGTCAACAGCGAATACTGTGAATCCTCTGCTTGAATTGGCTGCCAGTGAGTTTACCGGACTCTACAGTACAGTGATAGTAATCACATTGGGGTGCAAGTTTTATTCGAGCGCACGATTACGTTATAGGAAGGAAGGCCAATGCCTCTGCCCTTCAGGAAATGCGCGATGTTTGATTTTCTGCTTAGTGAATTTGAAACAATTTTATCAAGAGGCCCTCTAAATAAAGAATAGCTAAGTTACTAAAAAAACCTGCCAGGGACAAAAATGTTCTAAACAACGCTAAAAAAGGTTCTGATCATCAACTTGGCGCTCATATTTCAGGTCATTTATTTGATATTTTGCAATCAGCTCGCTTTCGCAAATGCCAAACGTGGAAGGGTGCGGAATGAGTGCAATAGTACTTCACGCCTGCGACGTATTGGCATTCATTGCCTACAAGATTTTCGTGTTTTTTTATTTCATCATCGGCATGTCGGGGAATATCGCATTGCTCGTCGCATTCCACAGGCAGTCGAAGAAAGAAGGCGCATATTTTTATCAAGTTATGCTGACAGTGAGCAAGATAGGCGAAGTTTTCATTGTCACCCTGTATTTTGTAACTTTTAAAATCTGTTCGGGCGCCGAAGGCGATGGTATGGAATGGTTCATGAAAAATTACACTCTCATGCAAGGCGCTGCCCATGTGTGGGCTCCAATTGTTGGCGTATTCATTATCAGTTCCCTCTTCTGCTCGGTGGCCATGACAGCTGATCGAGTGTTCGCAATTTCGAAACCATTTGTCTACAAAAACATCAATCACCGCCTCCATCGTGCAGTGGCCGGAATCGTGTGTTTCGGCCTCTCCTTCTTGATCAATATCTACGACGCCTGGAGATTCCGAATCGCCAACGGTGGTCAGATGGTCAACGGCACCTACGTGGTCGAGGCCTACGACGAGTTCTTGGGCAGCGAGCTGGGCATGGGTTTGGCCCACTTGCGTACCACCATACGTCTGATCGGAGTGGGCGTCCTGATCGGGTGCAATGTGGCCATGGGGGTCATATTTCGTCAGCGCATGGAGAAAGCGGGCCAAACGTTCAGCGATGCCAAAGAGCAACAGCGAAGAGCGGCCGATCGACAATTGCTGATTTTGACCATTTATCAATCCTGTTTGACCGCATTCGCCCAAATCCCACATTCAGGTTATTTCATAGCTTCGTACGCTTCTGCTTCGTTCACTCGCTGTTGGGGTTTGTTTTTCGCACCCATTGTGGACGGGTGTATGATGTTGGCTGATTCGGCCGATTTCTTTGTCATTATGATGATTAACCAAAAAATGAGGCGAACAGTAATGAAGGCCTTTCCATGTAGATACTCACAGCCAAAAACTGTCACCGCATCCGTGCAAATTCTGTCATCGATGGCAGGCGGCAAAAGGTCGTCAGCTCCTGGGAAGATGCCTGCTGTTTCCTAACTCTTTTTGCTTCATATATTTTTATCAGTGTGCGGGAAAAGACAAAAACGTACTTATGTTAAACTTGAACTAGATGTCCTTTCATTTGAAATGCTGGTGACGATATTTCATAGGGTAATTACTTTGATTTTTGGGCCCGCTAAAGATAAGACAGACGAATATATCTGCTAGAGATTTTGGTAATCGCTCAAAAATACTTTAGTTTTCGCTAGTTGTTCACGCTAAGGCTGATTGCTATCCCACACTTTGTGGCAAAACATTCAACTTTCGGGACAATGTCATTCGGTCCAGCCATTTCATTATTCGATATCATGCGTTTCAGATTACGAAGCGTACACAAGAACGTAAGATTTCGTAATCATGTAGGTCACGTATGAAAATAATGTTACGAAGAGTTGTGTTTTTTGTGATCATTGTTTTACTCGTACCTATATTTGCAGTCAGTAAATCAGTGCTTTCGAAGTTGCTACCACGATTTCGAGTCTCATTATTTGGTTGCCGTTACAGAAGTGACTTTCTAAGCCTATGCTGTGATTCCAGATAACGCGGTTGCTGGAAACAGCTCTCAAATCATTTTGCACAAATGCCCGTGTTTGCACGATACGTACATCTTATCGCGCATAAACGTAATTCAGAATCGCATACAAGCCGCCTGGGTGGTGCAGCGGTGAAAGGCGCCTGTCACAGTTTGCTTGGCAAAGCTGGAAACCGGTCGGGCCTGAGTTCAGCTCTGGCCGTCTGAGAACTCTGTGCGCCTTGCACGCCTGGCGGTGAGTGACTCACCCTTCATCCCTCCGAGGCCGATAAACAAGGAGAGGTCTTATGGGCAAGAGGCTCTCGAGTCTGGGTCCCCATATGGAGCACGGGCTGGGTATGGGGTAACCGCCGACATCGCGGGGTAGCGCCTAACACGCGCCCTTGCCCGGCATGCATCCCAGATTGGCCCTATTCGATGGCACGACTAACTAGCCCCCTAGCCCGCGGGTGAAGGGTCAAAAATCGACCCTCCCATGGATCGACCTGGATGGGTCAAAGAAAAAAAGAATCGTGTAACCCTCTGCCTGCAGGCCTAAGCAAGTCGGAGAGAGTAATCGATACGCTCCCCTGGCTGGGAAGTCAACCTCTTCGGTTGATGTTTCTAGGTCAGGTATAGTCGCGAGAATTGCCTACCTTCAGGCGGAGTCTCTGTCCCGCCGACTTCGAGTGTCCATATTCTCTCCTTCACCTGCTGGCATTGTTGCAGTCGCCTACTTTTTTCGACGAGCAGTTGAACCTTATAAGGGTTGCGCGGGGACCGGCGCACACAGCAGCGTTTTTCCACGCGTCTGCAGTAGTAGCATCCCACACAAGAGCATCCTAGACCGGACACCATCTTCCTCGGACGATGGCGGGTGGGCTGTGAACCCTGTCGGTGTTGTCTCCTCGTTTAGCTTGTCCTCGCTCGGTTGTCCCTGACAGGCTCCCATCTCTCCATTAGGAGCACCTCGATGCTACCAGGGGGTCACTCACGGTCTGGCGGGCAGTCAGCGAGGGTTTATGGTTTGGAAACTGAGCTCGTTCAGGGTATGCAGGTAGCAACCGCCGAACCACAGCACCACCTCGGCTGCTGACTTATTTCCCTTCTGATTTGCGTCTGGGAGAGTTATCGAGAAAAAGGGAAGAAATGCAGGTGAACGGCCCCAAATTGGATCGAACTTCTCACGATCAGAGGCAGCACAATCCGGCGTAGAAGACGCTTCTTCAATGCGAGTTTTGGTTGAATTAGGTCGCCACTGAGAGAACACGGCTTTCAGTAATTATGGCTTCTATGCGACTCTCAAAATTTTCTTGCTACAGTTGTGGATCATTGATGTTCGTGCTTGTCTCAATTACGGGTATCAACCAGCCGCCTGAATGTTGTTCCACTCCGTGTAACTGCACGGAGCCCTCTGCTGGGCAAGGGGCTCCGTGAAGGGTCGCAGGATTATATATTTTTTTTACTAAGGCAGGAGCCGAACCCTCTTCTGAAAGTTCGCACCCAGCGCACAACGAATGCAAGATGCTCCTCTCTCGAGCCATCACAATATCAGTTCATGTGCGTTATGTATACTGTACTGTGCATACATACATTTCCATGAACGTATATGGGTTCAAATCGCCGTACTAGCCATATCCTAAGCCGATTAATAAAATAAAAATGTTCTTCAGCCATCGTCGACCCAGAAAACACCGACTAAACCAGCCATATAACTATGTATTCCGTGGAATAACCCAAGAATATTATCGCAAAGACGAGTCCATGGAAGTCGTATGAGCATGAAGAGCATGAGCTGCAGCAGCCGCTGCGGCCGCAGAAGCAGCGTCCATTTGACCCCAAGAGTGACCTGGATAAGCGGCTGCTGCCGCAGCTGCAGCAGCGTGTTGAGCCATCATCATAGCGTGCGGATGTCCTGGTAGGAGCATGGAGGGTGGGGCGAGAGCTCTGAAATCTGTCACTTTTAGGGCTCTTATTCACGAAATTTCTTTTCTTTAGCTTACCCTGCCGCTGCGTGAGCTCCTGGTAATGCGCTGTATGGATTATGGTGAGCTAATGTCCTGGTATATAGATCAGCGGCAGCGTTGTATGGTGCTGCCAAGGCACCATTTTCTGCCAGTCCATAAGCTCCAGCAGCAGCCGCTCCCGGGGCTGGTGGGCTCATTGGAGGGGATTGCTGACCTGACGACTTGCGCCTACGCGAATTGAGCACATTGACACCTGGTGAGCGACCAGCTCGATTACTCTGATCGATCATTGGTTGAACAATTCGTCGTCTAGCGTTGATAAACCTGCAACGTAGGCAGCAATCTTGTATCTTTGTCAATAATGCGTTTCTACATGGCTCATAATTTTTTAAAATTCTTTTGGGGAAAATATTACATTCACATTAATCATTAAAGAAACCATTTCTGGACTCTGTGAACTTTTTCCCTGCTGGCCATGTTTCTAATACGGTAAAAGAAATGCGCATGAAAAATTACTAGAACATGCACGGGTGCTGAGGGAGATAGCATTTTATTCACATCTCAATGCCATTTATTGCCAATTTTCCTGAAATCATAATCTTCGGATTAGCCGTAAACAGGCTTTTCCATGAGACTGCTCGGGATGGGGTGGACAGTTGGTCCATAGGGTCTCTCTATGCTCATAACTACATCCCATCGCTCATGTTGATACTGTACATACTGTATATACGCGACAAATACAAATCAATGCGGGTACGTTTTGGGACACCAGAACACCAGAAGCCCATTATACCTAGTTCCCATGCACGAGTGAACTGATGATACTGCAGTTCAGACTATTCCGTACTAAATCTGTTGGAAATCCTTGTGTCTGTGATAGTAATACTTGAAAAAGCTCCCAGATGCTCACATTTACATAAAAATTGTTTCCTGCCTGATCAACGCACACGTTGTCAAGAACTTGATTCAAGTCACGCTTTCAGGAATTAAAAGTATTTCACTCAAGAACCTTCAAGGCTTGAGCTGCTCTGTCAGAAGCCCAGTGTAGAGTGCCTGATTACGGTGTCAGGCCTGTTAATACATCATTTTATAGTTTTTTCCCAGGGCCCATTTGGTGTAGACTAATTCTGTCTCCCCTGAACAGATTTCCAGCATCAGTGGTTATGAGGCACCTCTTGTCTCGAGCTATGTACAGTAAGGGTGGGCTCGAATGCCAAACTGGTGGGAAATCCCCTCTAATATTTCAAAGTTGAAACAATAATTTTTCAAGGAGATGATTGTGGTGCTTATATTATAATTTGCTACCTCCGATTTCTATTTCTCGTCAAACTGCTGTTAAATAAAATTTCTATAATTGAGTTTCTTGCAAGCGTAGATGGCACTTACGATTTCTGAGGTACCTGTGGTCTTAACCTTAGTCATTTTCATTGCCCTCATCGTTTCATTTGATGTCATAACGGGACACGTTGTACAAATACGAGCACGCTTGAAATCGTAAAAGGACGTCCCCCGACAGCGCAGTTTGTTAACGGTGAACGATCAAAGGGTTGACAAATGCCAGAATAAAAATCCTGTTTTGGCATTTATGACTGGTGACATTCTCTCTTTCACATGCTCAATTTTATAAAGTCAACAGGCACAATTGCTCAACAGACGACGAAACAAGGAGCCCGTTAAAATAGAAGAAAAACTTCCCTCGAAGGCTATACGATTAACGATACAAACCGCCTTCGTGGCAGGACTATTCGAATGGTTTTAAGTGTACATATGGGCGTAAAACGGTTGAAGGCGTCTACCATTCGCAATGTTTTAACGAAAAGGCAGGCGTGCGCTTTAGATGTCTACTTTTTGATTAATGAGAGTCGTCGGTTGATGGCCCACATTTTCGATTGAAGGTCCGGTTTTTGCGTGCCGACGCCGCCAAACGGCTCCCGAACGAGGCCCGGCCAAAGAGTTCGACTAGGCAGTGCCAAGCCAAGATTCCAATGCGCCCGAGAGTAGTGAATATTGGAAACAGCTGCCTGATTTTCGAAACGGCCCCATAAGTCCTAGTTGGTAGGGGCCAACCCGGAGAAGATTAACGAGTTCATATGTTGCCAAGCTGTCGGCCTGTCTCTGCTCAACGACACCAACGATGAGTAGGTACAAAATCGGCGGACTGCTCCAGCAACTACTTATACTACCAAAGGCCACGATAGACATGGAATCTGGCCGACATTGAGAGCGGTTACAGTAGGCGAGAATGATTGAAAAGATGGTGGATAAAGAAGGGAATGCCAGTAAAAGTGTCCCCAGCCAACGGATAAGACGCGAAACCTGAGGACTTCGCAAAGCTCAAGATTTCAAAAGTTGTGTACTCACCAATTGTTCACTTGTAGAATAGTCAAACCCGTGTCTTGCGCCAGCTGTTTCTTTTGTTCTTCCGATGGGTAGGGATGCTAAAAAAAAGAAAATCCTGCCATTCATGTAGCAGAGAAATTTCGGGCTTGTAGCTTCTTGCCTAGATAACTACTAACTTCCAAAAAGCTTACAGTCAAGTGTTGGAACAACCAAGCCCGCATAATATTGGTGGCTACTTTTGGAAATATGCCTCGTTTTTTGGGTTGTTTCTTTCCCCCCAAACCATCGTCGTTACCATCCTCGTCTCCGCTGCCGTCACCAGATCCAATGCTCATGTCGCCTGCATAATTTTAAGCGTGATCGATCGCAAATTTCAGATGATGCCTGATGTGCGTACCTGCATCAGACACGGCGTCGATGCTCCTTTGCGAGTGTAATCGGCCATCGGAGGAGTGCTCGAGTGATGAAGTGGACGAAATTCGGCCAAGTGGGTGAGACGCCTGACTGGGCATGGACGGTTGAGAGTGTATCTGGCGTGATGGTGGACCAGGTTCCGTGGGACTGCTCATGACCACGGACGCAACCGAGGTCTGACGCTGCGCTTGTGACTGCATCTCCATTTTCTGCGGCAGCTGGACTCTGCTGCAGGAACTGCGACCCTGCAAATCGTGCATATTTTGTTTGTGAACTGCTAAACAGGCCAGACCAATTTACCTGTCCCATGCCACCGTAACCATCCGTGTCAGCGGACATACGATCATTGCCCACACCACAGCTGTTTCCGTTGGTCAGAGGTTGGCCGCCCTCGTACGATTGTCGGATCGAGGCTGGCGGGTGGCTTTGAACAGGCGAAGAGAGTGATGATTGTCCACCTGCACTACTTATGTCAAGCCCGCCTCCTGTAGGTGGTGGATCAGATGTCGACGAAGCGCTGCTTGTCGCACGCTCCTCATTTATTAAATCCAAAGGCATTTTCCCTTTTAAACAAGTGATGTAACGCTGACAAAAATTGTCGCACAGTTCATGGACCTAAAAACTAAAAATCGTTTGCTTGCAAATGACAAAAGCGAATCAACTCCTACTTTTTCCAATTCCAGCAAATGAAAGCGCAGAACTTGAATAGCTTGAACCATCTAAAAGTTTTTGATTATGCAAGTAAATATTTCAAAAATGTAATAAACACGCAGCTTACCAAAGTGTCTAATTCTGGATTAGGAATATAATATGGTTTCTCTTGTCGGAGCTAAAAAACCGAACGTTTGCTTAGGACACCTGGAACAGTCATTCATTAACTTCCTGGTTTCTTTTTAAGAATCAGCCTGCTCACATTCAAAACTTTGGTTCATGAACAAAACATTTCCGATTTTAAGTCCTGTTTGACCCTCCCAGTCGCGCACAAACAAAATATAAACCCGTGTTTTCGTCTAATTGTGAATAAAGAATTGTCATGCGCTCTGTTTAATGCATGCATTTCGAGAGCGATTGCACCCTCGAAAATTGCCCGAAATGTCAACCAGACTCTGAAGCATGAGAGGTAAATTGCGATTTCCTGCGTAATACGAATATACGCCACACAGGGCTGGACTGCGATTCATTCGAAAATATGCATAAAAAAGACTCTCTGATTCATAGAGGTTAAAAAATCTTTTGTCTGATTCACCTATAATATCAAACCAGTAATCTTACACCATCACCCTACTTACTACCAGCTCACAGAATCGGCCTTAAAGCTTCTTACCTGTTTCGCAAACACTTCCACATCTTCGTTGAAACTATCCGAAGAACACACATCGCCTCCAGGGGCTCCTGGTTCCCGCGAAGTGCAAGTAGCTAGTTCGCATTTTTCGAACACCAAAGAAACCAAAGGAAAAAGTGGATGGCTAAACGCAAAAAATTTTGAGGTTTTACAGTAGGATTTGAATAGAAACCAACAAAATCTTTCTTGTGCTTACTTGCAAATTGCTTCCATATCCCTTTTAAGCACATCGCCAGGCACATCGCCGCGGCTAGCTCCAGCCGCACTGCTCGAGCCGGCACTGCCTAGCATACTGCTGTGATTAGGCAGATGATAAGCAGCAGCCGCAGCAGCAGCGTAATATTGTAAAGTAGAAGAATCGCTGGCCGAAACGGGCGCGCCACCGGCCGAACTGTAACCGCCGTGGAGATCGAGGGCGTTATATTGACCTTGATTGGTTTCGTCGTACTAAAACATCATAAACACATGGTTTCAAGGCGGCGAACAAGGAGAGGATGAAGAAGAGCGAGATAAGATATGGATGTTGTCGGGAGGCGATGAGGCGAGGTCAAAAACGCCGCTGCCTACTTTACTGTACAGACTGGCCGAAGAAGATTTTATCATACCAAACAAAAATGCACCTTTCGCCATAAACAGAAAATAATCGTTCGGGCCAAAATTTAAGAGGTAACAAAACAGCCTGGTACTAACTTTTCAAGTATCTGCGCCATCTGGTTTGGAAAACGGGCAATTTATCTTCATTTTCGCATTGAAAAGAGATAATTTTTTGAACAAGACTAACTTACTCTGTGAGACATCACTCTTCAATATCAAAATTTATCTCAATAAAGTTCTTGTACCTCGGGTCGATATAAGGCCGAGTGCAAAGGTTTCAAGGCTTATAATCTTTTCTAATATACGATAAGAAATGAACGTGTGGCCAATGTCAACTAACTGGCTCGTATACGTACGTCCCTGTTCACTGGACTATCATTTTAGTGGATGGCGAAAACGACAGGCCAGATTGGTCTTTTGGCAGCGCCTCATCGACTATCGTTTATCATTGGCGCGCATCGTAAATCACGCGGGACTACCTGTCGGAAAGGAGTGGCTAGAGGCGGCCAATCACGCGTCAGCACAAGAGTCGAATCGGCCAGTAAAGGAAGAGTGAGGTTTTTATACGACGACAGCGCCATCTAGTGGAAGATGACGAATAGAAAATTGACCGAATTCGACCGTTTGCGTATCCTGAGGTTTAAAAACTAAAATGAGCGGCACAAAAAGACAGCATAATAATTGCGAATTCTTAAAAATGTATACCCAATGCATCAACAAAGCAAAATCTTACGTCACGAACAGGATTCGAACCTGTGCGGGCAGAGCCCATGTGATTTCGAGTCACACTCCTTAACCACTCGGACATCGTGACCACGCATAAAGTGCGTTTTAACATAGGCTATGTACTCATATTGCATTGGCATTATACAAATCTGGCGCTTGATATGTCGCCCTCACACTCACGACTGAGCAGTAGCACGTGGCTGTCTACATATAAAGTGCACAGCCGCTGCCTTCATGCTGTACATTTATAGCAGAAATCGATATGAACCGTGCAAAGGCTATGTACGTACATACGTTAACCAGCTAACTGTAAAGCACATCAAATGCAACTCGACAATCAGCGAACAGACATAAAGCGCCACAGCAGGTGTTTTTTGCGGTTAAATCGGAACAATCATATTGTTGAAAGAACTCAATTAATGGACAGCAATAGTGCTCGTCATGGCGTAATTGTCACTGGTGTCACTGGAAAAATAATTGTGATCTCATTATGAGATACAGTACATATTAGGACAGTCTATGGGGAATGATGAGAGAAAAGCTGATAAAAAGGATGCTGCAAGACTGCTGGCCAGACCGCATGGATTCGTGGCTTTCCGCTGCTAACTGTAACAGCTACCCTTTTTAAAAATGCTACTGGCCATTGGCTGGGTAAATACAAGTACTGTGGCGCTGCAGTTATTAAAAATGTTTCTGTGCTCTTCCGTACAGTTGGTCCAGAAAGTTCAGAAAGTCCACAAAAGTTTGATGGCGTAGACAATAGCCACTTTACTGAAATGACGTGCTCATATTGATAGTCGGACTGCCGGAGGAACTGGTGAAACTCAGGACAAATGCTTTAGGTAAAGAGTTATACGCTCCAGCTTAAAACATATAGCGCGGAAAATTGGTGGTAAGTATCCGCATCGCTTAGGTGCTACACGCCCTGGCCCCGTTGCATAAAAGCCAGGACAAGTCAATTCATTTAGGATGACTATATACCTTGTGTGTATTCGCGTAAGACAACTTCTAGTACGAGTGCAACTCCTCAGACCAGCTCCCTGAGTCGTCCTGAATCCTTCCCTAGAACCAGTTTCTAACGTGGCGGGATGGCAGGCGATGTTTTCGATGAGGTCGTGGAAGGTTGGTTTAGAATGCGGTCTAATCGTAAGCGCGCTTCGAAAATTGCCAACGTGGCAGTTGAGGAGAGAGAGAATTGTTCAACGTCGATTATAGGACTCTCAAAAGATCATTATCTCTGGGCTGATCAAGGAGCGGAAAGAAGCCGCTATTTGAGACAATTTTCTATCGCTGGAGGCTTCACCTGCAAGATCGGGGAACAAGCCTGAACGAAAATCATGAAAGAATGCGAGAATAGTTACGGTTTCGATGCTGGTGAGTTTGCAGTTTTGTTGTATAAAGGCGGTAACTATGTGGTTGCTGGGAATGGGCCGATCACCTGAGCTGGCCCTTGAAATACACCCTCTAATTTTCCTTCCTGGGTAAAGGCCACAACGCAAACTGAACTTCTCTGACTAATGGGGGTAGACTATGCGGGTTATGGGCTAGGGTGATTGAAAATCCTGCCTAGATTAAATTGAGGATGACGTATTGTATGGTCACCTTTTGCGCGCCGATAATACTATGCATACTGTTGTTCATTTTAGTTGAGTCTGGTACGCAAAGCCATGCATGGGGACACATGAAGATGGAGACGACCAAGAAACGCGACCAGTACGCTCGATCAGGATTCCAAGGATGCTTGTAACAACTGGAAGAAATGGTCTTGCAAGTTTTTGGTGAAGGAACAGTGGGACAACAACCGTGACGCAGGAATATTGAGGTGAAGGGAAGGTCAGGTTGCATGGACAATATCTCGATGCTCCATGCATACAATGCTGGTGTTTTTTCCAGGGGCCAGTTATATCGTCGCGTGCATCGCCGCCAATGATGCCGTCCCAATCCTCAAAACCGATCTCCTCATCGCCAGTCCAGTCGTTAGCGCCCATTCGATCGCCCACGTCTCGTCCCATTTGCTTCCCAATCGCCTTGGCAACATCAATAATGGGAGAACAAAGCAAGAGATTCAAGTGATTTGATTTAGCAAGCGGATGAGAAATGAGTGATGAGTGTCATGTCTGAATTCAAAGTGTGTATTGTGAATACAACAAGCTAAAGCATAACAAACAGTTTCATATAGACGAAACGACTAACAGCAAGTCAAAACCTAGCTATAGTCGGGGCCGCTGATTGTGAATCAAGTCAACGTCCAGGCGCACGCGTTTGCTCTCTCATACTGGGCCATCGACCAGTTTTGCGTGCAATTGCTCACGAACAGCCCCCTCCCCCCCCCCCCCCCCAATCGATGAATCGAACGAGGCCATGTGGACTTGGACGCTCAGTACATACGCATCGAAAATACTCGCCTGTAGCCAGGTTCCGAATGACGATCTTCTTGTTGTTCTGCTGAACTCGGAGCGAAATTTCTCCCGTTTCATGCTGGATATAGGGGCCAATCGATTAGTGATAATATTCGTGTGAGCATCAGTCAAACGAGCTCGACGTTGACTGCTGTGATGGCAGATTGAAATTTATTTCTTGCTCGAAGATTCGACGGCTCGTTAAGGTGCTCCTCGCCGTCGCTGTCATCGTTTGAACTCGCCAGAAGATCAAACACTCGATTCGTAGCAAAATGCTGATTAATCGAGTAACAACTAGTAAGCGTGGGGATGACAAAACAGTGGTCAGAGAACTGACAACAAGACAGGAGGATTACTGTAGGCACCTGATTTATTGGTTGATTTTTGCCACCCGCACCAGTAACAACTTCTTATTCGCTTGAGCGGCAAGATCAAACTTGGCCTAAACAGTCGTCCTAAAAATACATAGGCGCTAAAGCACCGCGACCTCGCTTGAATATTTCCCCGTCTTTATCCGGTTTTAGGACAACTTTTCGTTTTCGCGCCGGCTCCTACGATACCCGTGTTATAGCAAGTTATATGCTACAACACGCGAAAACTAGAACAGAGTCGTCCTAAAAGTTGACCTAAATGAGTTGACTTGTCCTGGCTTTTATGCAACGGGCCCTGTGCAGAGCCCATTTATTTCATGAATCCGCGCGACTTTGATTACTTGCATTGATAATGGATGCTGACTCCAATATTGGCTGAGGGCAAGCCAGCACAATGCATACCTTTTGATTTGAAGAAAACAACAAAAAAAGCACTGCAAATCACTTAAATTTTGCGGTTTTCGTGAAAATTTCCTTCCGCAAAATCGTTATGTAGAAAACAGGATTTTTAGATGAAGCATAGGCTCAGTTTTACCTTGTTTTCAGCCACCTGCTCCAACACTGATCAGTTTTGACCAACGCTTAAAACCACCTTATCAAAGAATACGGATATGAGTCGCATTATGCATACAGTGATGCACTGACGAGCAGCTTGAACAGCACTGAAGAGAACAGTCTCTTCTCAGCCTGCGACTGTCATGAATTTCTGTGCAAAGGCTTTATCAAACGTCTTCAGAAGCCATTAAGCATGCAATGGTTTGATCATCGACAACCTGAGATCCATTTCTGGCAGTTGCTTACAGTTTTTTTATTTCTTCGGAATTTCTCCCAAGTACCAGCGGGTAAAATCATCTTTGAATGCTCAGGCATTCCATTCACAGCTCACCTCATCTTGCCATCGACTAGGGTCCATCCGGGATGTATGCCAGGCAAGAGTGCGTGTTGACTCTGCTCCGCGATGTCGGTGGTTACCCCATGGGGTATGGTTATGGTTACCCCATGGGGTAACCATAACCATACCCAGCCCATGCCTAATGAGGGGACTGGATTCGAGAGCCCCTCGCCCCATAAAACCCCTCCTCGTTCATGGACCCCGAATGGATAAAGAGAGGAGTCACTCACCAGCAGGCTTGCAAGGCCCAGTGAGAACTTTAACAAGTTCGAGTTAAACCCAGGCCGACGGTCTCCAGCTCTGCCAAGTGCAACCAGCAGCCCTGGCGGTTGGGAGTAATCGATACGCTCCCCTGGTTAAGACGTCAACCTCTCCGGCTGATGTTTGTAGGGCAGCTATAGTCGCGAGACTTGCCCACCTCCAGTCGGAGGTTTTTGCCCAGAGACTTCGGCTCGACTATCTCCCGCCGCCTGGGTGCGCTGGTTACACAAGCAGCCGTTGCACCACCGAGGCGGCTCCCAATAGTTGAAGCTTCTATACGTGCAAGAAAGGAGGTAAACAACGGAGCTGATATTGTGTTCTACAAAAAGATCGAACATTACCGCACTGTCTGCAGTGTCAGCGGGAGATTAGTACAGGGATCAGGGATGAATAACTACAGTAGTACTGGTCACTGACGGTCAGCCAAAAACCGCGAAAATTTGTACCCGCAAAATTTTTCGAAAGGTCATGACCACGAAAATTGAGTTACGAAAGTTACGAGTTACGAATCACGAAATTCAAGTGATTTACAATATTGGACAAGAAAATTGTTGTCTTCTGCTACTGTCAGGAAAATTACGTTTGTCCATAGAGCGCAAAGAAGGTTTTTCCATGGCCCTATACATTCTGTAGTCTTCCCCAGATTGCGTAATGCAGATGAGGCAAAACCGTATCATCTTCACGGAGTACAATAGGTTTCAAGACTCGTCCACCAGAGGCAGTAGTCAGATCTTTTAGCTCAGGGATTCTGTAAGGGTTGAACTGGACATAGCTGCGACCCCACGATTTTATGTCGTCTTTATAAGAGAATGAATTGTTTGAAAGGAGGTATAATAGTTAGGACTTGCAAAATCATTGTAGCTTTGCAATTATTTGAATGTTCCAGTGTTATTTTTCAACTCGCATGAAGCCCGCCTTTCACTCCGGAAACGTCCCCTTGTTACCGCTTCACCAAATATTGCCTGTACTTACACTCGTTTTGTGACGTCATGAAACCGACCTGATTGTGCATTCCTAAATTCTTGTCTGGATTATTTGGCGACTGCATTTGAAAAAAGAAACCAGTTTCTGAAGTGAAATAGCAATAGCGACTACACCAAGTGAAACTTCAGAAACTTTACTGCGAACAGCCTAATCTACAGCTGGCATAAATGTGGTTTTGGTCTCGCTCACACTGCGTGTGCATGTTGCACTGCACTCTCATCATATCAATTTCACATCTACAATAGAAGTGTGCACTACCGCAATGACTACCGTCACCAATTCTGATTGTGAGCATCGGACTATTAAAGACGAGAAAATGAGCGGAAAGGAGGACCAGGAAGGAAAATTATTTTACAATGTTGAGGATATTCCAAGTTGGCCAACAATTTTTCTATTTGGAGTTCAGGTACTGATAATAAAATCTCGTAAGCTGTTTGAAAAAATCTCCTTTTTAGCAAGTATTGGTTTGTTCCAGCGCAATGGTTGCCATGCCCCTTGTCATAGCGGACTTACTTTGTGCTGGTAATAATGACTTGGCTCGGGTAAAGCTAATCGGAACCATCACATTTATTACTGGATTTTCAACAATTCTTCAAAGTACATTTGGAACTCGGTGGGAAAGAAATTTTTTTAAAATTTGAGTGAAACAGAAGAACGACTGGCTCTTTTAGATTACCATTATTACAAGGTCCAGCTTTCACATTTGTGCCTCCAATTATAGCCATGATGAATCTACCAGAAAATAAATGTCAGCAAGGTGTGACAGAAACAACTAAAAAGGTATTGTTTGGAAAAAAATATTTTTAGTTATTTTAGAGAACAATAACACCATTTCGTTGAACGCCACAAATCAGCCTGATGACGTGTGGATGGATAAAATGCGATTCGTAAGAATGATTGGCCGCACCTGATTGGGGATGCTACTTCGTGATGTGTTCTTTGACAGGTTCAAGGAGCTTTGATTGTCGCGGCACTTTTCCAAATATTTATTGGGTTTACTGGAATTATTGGGATCATCTCGAAATATGTTGGTCCACTAACTATCGCACCACTCATGCTACTATTGGAATTCTCAGTGGCGAAAGTGTGCGTCGACTACGCTATTAAACATTGGATGTCTGCTTTGTAAGTTTCTTAAAGGCTTGTTATTCCTTTTCTTTATGTTTCTTGTTCTGCGCGCGAACTTCAGTTTACTCTGTAAGTCTGTAGGGTACTTATTTATTAAATGAATCAAGTAATCATACTAACCGGCATACTAAAAATACATGGGTCATAGCATTGCCATTTCTCTGTGTAAGATGCTAAACCTTTTGCTAGAAAAAGCGATCGGGAAGTTTGATTTTCGAATTCCCGCGCCTAAATAGAAATGTGTTGATCAGCAGGTTCATTAATGTGCTGCCGCTCAAACGTGTACCAGACCGTACGATAAAAGTAGAAATAGTGTACCTTCGACCCCGAACGCCGGAAGATGGTAATCCCCCGAACAACTGGACGCTTTGGGGTTTTTTTCTGTTTCTTGATTTACTCGTTATGAAATTTAGATTTCATGAATGACAAAAGCTAAGTATTAGTCGAATATAAAAAATCCGCCAGTGTTGCAAGAAGATCGAGACTCGCAGCAAAGACATGCAGTAATTAGTGAGAAACTGGTTCTCTCAAGCAATGGCGCGTATTCAAGCAACAGAAACTTACATCGCAAGAATATCTGCAAGGGTCAAGTGTATTGTATTGTAGATGGCCCTGCATATCGAGCCGTTCTAGAAAAGCACCTTTGAAGGAGCTAAGGCTGTTCGTGCTGTCAGTCTCTGAGAGGGCGGGTCAAACACTGGACATCCACTTTCTTCCCTCAAGCTCTTAAACACGGATGAACCACCAAATGCGCACATTGGTTATTTCAATCATAATCGCACACAATTATTCATAAAAGAAATCTTTGCTAAACGCATCTTACCTAAATTTTTCAAGCAAGATGATGGACCCATCACAAAACAACTTGTGTTTGAATATTTTGAAAATAACTACAGGTTTTCGTTACAGAACCGTCATTCTTCTTGTAATCGTGGCTTTGTATATGCATGAAATTTTGGTTCCAATGCCTGTTTTCAAACGGAAACAGTGCAATGTTTCTAGATTTCCATTATTTGCAGTATTCCCAGTAAGTCCTGTACGTTTAATTTGCTATCAACGTTTAAGAACGCATTTGCTCCCACTTTTCTAGTATCTAATTGCCATTTCCATTGTGTGGCTCCTTTGCGTCATCTTCACTGCCACGAATGTTTTCGACTCGCACAATCACACAGCTGCTCGTACCGACGTGCGCGCTAGTGTTATTGCAGAGGCGCCGTGGTTCCGGTGGCCGTATCCCTTCCAATGGGGCATGCCAAAATGGAACACGGGGTTGATTCTGGGCATGATCGCAGCCACTCTAGCATCCCTCACCGAATCAGTTGGCAACTACTACGCGTGCGCCCGAGTGTGTAAAGCACCGCCGCCACCTCTGCACGCCGTCAACAGGGGCATTCTCACAGAAGGTCTGTGCTGTCTAATTGGCGGTACAGTGGGCGGTGGTACCAGTGTTACAAGTTACAGCGAGAATGTTGGAGTTATTGGGATCACGAAAGTGCGGCTCATTGCAAGTGATAGCAGAAAATGCTGATGCTTTCTTCTTTTAGGTGGCCAGTAGACGTACCATGCAAGCAGCTGGTGCTATTCTCGTATTTCTTGGCCTTTTCACTAAAATTGGGGCAGTTTTTGCAACGATACCAGACCCGATTGTGGGTGGAATTTTGACAGTATCAATTGCAATGGTCGGAGGGGTCGGCATCTCGTCCCTCCAAGCCGTCGATCTGAGATTATCCCGGAACAGTGCGATTCTTGGATTCGCTGTCATGTGCGGCATTTTGATACCCGAATGCTTTACTGAGGCACCTGTGAAAACTGGTAAGACCTTGGGTTAGTAGCAAAACCATGACAGCATACTGTAGGACACAGAGCATGTACTCGTAGAAGGTACTTACACCATAGGTTTGACCACTTGATGTCTTCAAACTGTCTGCCACGATTATTATGAAACTGTGCTCTATTTAGTGTAATTATCCTGTAACTGCGACTTTTTTTTGCTTCAGGCAGCAACACGGTAGACCAAGTCATGAATATCCTCCTGACAATCCACATGTTTGTGGCTGGTGTTGTGGGATTCGTACTTGACAACACGGTGCCTGGTGCCACCAAACAGCAGCGAGGTTTGGCAATCGATCATGGCCACGAGGATTCTCCCTGCTCAGAGAAACTAACCGACGGGAGTTCCACTGATGTGTACTCTTTTCCGCCCAAATTTATGAAACTGTTAGACAGAGGTACAGTGTTCCGTTATTTGCCTTTTATGCCCAACTTTCGCAAATAGGTTTTTGTGTAATTTGAAATGATCAGATCCGTGTCAGCCGGTTTTCTCAGATCAGACAGTTTGGCCTTTAATATGCTATGTGCTCTGAAGAATACAAGCATCCCTTTCAGCTCACGGATAAATTTCTGCTATTTTTCTACAAGATGACAATAAATTCCATATGTCATTTTTGAAAAGTCACGTGATCACAATAGCATACGAATACATAAAATAGTTCCTTCACTATGTCTACTGTGCCTGGGTAGGTTGTAGGTGTATCTAAAGACGAAGCAGCAGGGATATGCACAGCAATGGCATCTTCGCAGGGGTTCTCTATCACTGCTTCTGCTTTATTTGTCGGACCTCATCGTCAGAGCGAGGCCACGTTGGATCGACTGACCCAGCTTTGCCATATCAATATTTCCACCAGTCAATGGAATAACCACCCTAAATAATGTGTGCACAAATTTATAGTGTCTTGATAAAATCACGATCAAAAAAAAAAATTTGGCGTGTAGCAAATCGGTGCATAGAAGGTAGTTAGAAAAGTTGAAGGCCAAATTTACCTTTTTCCTTTCAATTCAGGTAGTTGTGCACTTAACACTGCGGCTAATCCAGCGGCGCCAGCACCTTCTACAACAGCTTTCTCTACTTCCAGAAGGCGTAGAATCGCCAAAGAAAGGTCGTCTTCACTGAAATGATTCGCCCCATTCAGAAAATGGCAAAACAGAAACGAGCAGCTTACCTCACTCTGACCATTTTATCCACAACCTTATACATTTTGACAGTCTCTATTGAGTTCACGCCAACCACTGGCGCTGATAGGCCTGAAAATGCATACATAGGTCACAGAAAACCATTGTAGACAGCTAGGCACTGTAAGCACTAACCATCAGCAAGTGTGGGCCCAGTTGGCTGTGTGAAGGTTGGACATCCATTTTCCAAAGCTGTCGTGTATGAAGGACAAATCTCAGTTTCGACACCCTGTAACCAGAAATGATCTAAAAGTTGAGTCCTGATTTGTGAAATGACGACTTACGATAACAATAACATTTGGGAATAATGTTTTCACAGCTAGACCAGTACCAGCCAGCAAGCCGCCACCTCCAACAGGAATTATAATAGCATCAAAATGTCCGATTTGCTCAGCAATTTCGAGGCCTACTGTGCCTTGGCCAGCCAGAATGTGCGGGTGGTCAAAGCTAGAAATGCATATCGTCAATATGTTCCACCTAAATTCAGGAGCCGCCGTCTTACCCATTTATGTAAGTGAGACATTTTTTATTTGCCATTTTCATAGCAAGTTTTTTGGTCTGAAATAAACTGATCATGAAAAATGCGGGGCCTGGAAAGTATTTCTGGAACGCATACTTCTTCCAAATCCTCTCCATCCACAAGGACTGTTGCCCCGTATTGACGACACATGGAAACTTTCTGTGTGGGCGCTGATTTTGGCGTGAACACTGTGACTGGGATGCTCATTTGTCGGCCATGGTATGCCAAACCCAAGGCGTGGTTGCCTGATGAGGCTGCAATGACGCCTTGTTTCATTTGTTTCTGCAAATTTATGTCGTTTAAGATCATTTTCATGAGCTAGAATCTAAACACTTACTAGACTTAGCTGAGACAAGGCATTTCTGCCACCCCGTTCTTTGAAGCTAAACGTGGAATAATCAAGAGAGTATAAAAAGGGCAATGTTCGCTTTACCTCCCTGTCACTTGCAAAAATTCCTTCTTGAAATATATTTCCATTCCTAGCTCTTTGGACAACACTTCACTGCGCTGAAAATAATACATATTGCAGCATAAAGTTATTTGTTAATTTGAAGAATAAAAAACTTACTGTGCACGGTGTCACTACAATGGTGCCTTTAATCCTATCAGCTGCATCAAGAATATTTTCAAAGCTGATGACCCTAGGATTAGCAGGATCGCACCAAAGATCGACTGGGGTTTGGTGTTTGGCTCTCGCTGGTTCTGTGATTACCGCACACTCTGAAGTGCATAGTAATGCATTTTCATCTCGTATGACAGAAAATATGAAAACTATCAGCTTACCGTCAGCGCTATTAGAACAGCTTCGAATTCGCTTCAAGACGGATGCCTCTGTGTTTTGGGGGGCAAGTTCTCCACCAGACGACTGGGACCGTTTGTGTTGCAGTTTGATTCCTTTGACAGAGTTGTGCAGACACCCGTCAAAAACATCGCCTTTGTAATTGTCCAAGAGCGAGTGATCGAAATCTTCATTTTCTTCGAAGCTACTTGGCTGAGTTTGCTTCAGAAGAATTTTTTGGCCAGATAATGAGATTTGAGCTGTCCGGCGAAACATAATTGCCACTTTGGATCAAAAATTTTGCTAACACTATTTTTTCCTGTAAGAATAAGATCATACAGTATAGGTACAATTAAATAAACATCTGCGATCCCGAGTATGCAATACTACTTGGTTCAAATTATTAGTCTCGGGTAAACACATTTGTAAAACTTGTACGACAATAAACTTTAAAAGTCCTATATTCTAAGAATTCACATTTGTAGAAAAGCGAAAAAGAACATTTTGTAAGTTTATACTGTGGATTTGCGCGGGCAGATTGTAAGCTCTAACGTGCCTGCCAGACCAGCCAGCCAAATGCTATATTTGGTAGATGATTGGACGGATAATTTGAGAGAGCGGCAGGATTTTTGAGAATTTACCCAAGTTGGGAAAGTGAACTAACCTACTAGCGTCATTGACATTCATCACTGTACTTGGCCACTTTATCGGGTAGCCAATAGCAAACAAGTAGGGCCACGTAAGCAATGTCCTTGCAGTCTTTGCAGTCTTTGCAGCGCAGGGTCTTGATTGAACAGAAGCACCCTGCCCTTGCACTTTAAAGTGACATACACACAGACAGTGGCCCTTGGTCGCTGAAATGCTGGAAGTCTAGTTTTTTGCAGAAATACTTCGTGACAGTCCGCGCAAGATTCAAAACGGCTACATACTGTAGCAAAACCACATGGCTTAAAAGTTAAGCTATAATTTATGAGGAGAATTAGCAGGATGCAATAATCGGGCTTGCCCCGTTGTCAAAGATAGGACAAGTCAACTCAATAAGACAACTCTATACCACGTGCACTGCGATAACGAGACTCTGTGGAATAAGAAAACTGCTTCAGAAAACTCAGGTGTGCGCAAAGACCTGTCTTATGCGAAACTTGAGCGAGGGCGAGGGCTTTGGGTTGGGCTAAGAATAAGACATTGAAAGCACAACTGTGGCAAAAAATTTTTGATAAAATTATATGAAAATGGACAAGAGGTTCATCATCGATTGAATGACGTAATCGAATCTAATGACCGGCCGATCTGTAATTGATTAATTTTTGTGTTCTCACTGACGTGAGTGTGTTCCCAATTTCGTATTCCCAATTTCGTGCTCCCAGTTTTGTGTTCCCAATAAGTCTTATTCGACTCTCTTAGTTTTATACTTTTCATAACTTTAATAACTCGATGACTTTGACAACTTTGTTTCCATCAGCCTAATAACGTTGCAGCCTAATCGATCAGCCTAGTAACTTTGACCTGTTGATCGAGCAACTGATCAGCCGATCGATTGACTACAGGCTGATCAAGATGATCGTTTGATCGCTAAATCAACAAATCAGCCAATTATATTGATCAGGCTAGCTGATTATATTAGAGCATCGGATGATCCATATGATCAACTGATCTACCAAAATGACTGGCCGATTTATTGGTTAGTTGATGCACCTGATCACATTAATAAGTCTCAGTTGACTGATCGATCAGTTGATTCGGTGATAAAGCGACTGACCAAAGTGATCTGGTCGATCCGCATTTTCATTCTGCGTAGGTTCTGAGTAAGTCAGAATAAGATTTGAGTATGGCATAAATTTCTGCGTAATTTCGGTATAAGTATCTATTTCTGACAGTGAGTAAGACTTCATAAGTTCTTAGGATCTCTAGATAGTATACAGGCCTAACATAAATCTGAGTTAGACTTCGTTATTTCTTAGCATCTCTAAATAGTACATGGGCTCCACATGAGTCTGAGTAAGATTATATAGTGTAGCTGCCCTAGAGGACTGATAAACATGTGGGGTTTCCTGCTACTGACACCTCCTACGTGCCATTTCCTATCACGCAATATCTCAAGTAATCCCAATTTCATGTTGCACCCGCCACTGATTAAGTGAACAATATGCATCCGATTCAGGGAGCATGCACCCATGTACCGATTAGTAAATTCAGGCACTCCACATTTCCACGTTTGCGCAAAGCTCGAACATGTGGCGCTTTTACTCTATCAAAGGCAAATGTTGTCGTTAAGAGCCTGGCTATTCTTAAAACTGAGTTGTCTTGCACCTGTTTTCCTAACAAGTTAAGCTTTACTTTATGAAAAAATTAGCAGGATGCAATAATCGGGTACAGCTGGTGGTACTGCGAGGACCTAAGGGGTAACCTGGAAAAAGCGCTTCCAACCTGAGGGATGGTCCAGCGCTGCTTAAAATGTGAAAAAAAGCGTCTGTATTGATCGCTGAAACCCGCTTACCCATAACAGCTTAATCCAGGCTTCAAATGAAATGTGTAATCTTGTCCACTATCGATCTTACCAGCGTGAGGACCAGTCCACAGGTATACTTATTCTGAGGTGCACAATAACTAACTTTTGCATTGCCTATAATTTCGAGTTGTATTTGCTCTACTGTAACAGAGTTTTACCATCACTATACAACTACAGTAATGGTACAACCCAAAAGCGTTTTAGAAGTTCTTTCAGTTTATAATATACTGTGAGCCATTTAATGATAAAACTGTTTTAGCTTCAATATCAAACAGCAAAATGTATTTACATGGTTATAAATATGGGTACAATAATATGTGTATCAAGCTGTCTTACCTTGCACCTCGCTTCCAGTGAAAAATACTGCTATTTTCAGGGAAGTAACGCTAAAACGTTAGTTTCTGTAAAAAACTGCTACTGCTTGAAGTACCTGCCCCTTATAAACTGTAGCTGCCCTAGAGGGCTGATAAACATGTGGGGTTTCCTGCTACTGACACCTCCCACGTGCCACTTCCTATCATGCAATATCTTAATCCCCATTTCATGTTGCACCCGCCACTGATTAAATGAACAATAAGCATCCGATTCAGGGAACACGCATCCATGTCCCGCACTTGCACCATATTTTTTGACGTGCTGGTAGGCCGACAATAAATTACTGACGCAAGCTAGCCATATTGACTGCCCGCCTTGTGGTAGAAGGGGTGTTACACTAATGCCCTTCTTATCGTGAATACCAAAGATATGGCATGAGTTAGCTGAAATTCAGCTTACGTGGGCGTGTCTCTTCAATGAATCTTCCATCAGCACGAAAGACTTAAGAATGTTTATATTTATTCAGGAAAAGGGTATAAAACGGGTTCCGCAATAACTGTCTGAGCAAACCAGTCTCATTAAAGTTGATCAACAACTTCGTGGTTAGTTTTTCTTCATTCTTCTCTTTGAGAAACACCGACCCTAGTGAGAATGGTAGTAGTGGCAGATAGCTCACTTTCTAAATCGCCTTCGTGTTCGTCGCTGGGTCCAAAGAAGGCCACCAATGTGGATGATGTGCTGAAATGCGTCCGCCCGTTTGGTCGATATCAGATTTTGATGACTGTAGTCTACAGCTATATGTACTTACCATGCCAGATTAATAACCTATTTATGGGATATGGTGGCATAATGCCCAAGTGGTCGTGTTCAGACTTGAATAACTCAACTAACGAACCAACTGATAGTTGCCAAATTTATGACTCCTGCTCAAAAGAAAACTTGACTTTCATATCAGATTTTTATTCAGTAGTCAGCGAGTGGCGCTTGGTTTGTGATCATTCCTATAGTATTCAATTGATCACTAGTATTCAAATGGTTGGTCTGATGGTCGGTGGAATGATTGCTGGACCGATTACTGATTTGTATGGTCGAAAATGGACTTTTTTGGGTGTGATCACTTTAGGGTTGCTTCTGGGTGGCCTGTCAAGTTTATCAACCAGTGTCACCATGTTCATAGTCTTCCGGTTCCTGGTTGGCATCACAGTCGGTGCACAGCTCGTGGTTGGGTGCGTCTTTTCAGCGGAATCCACAATTAATCGATATCGGCTCCTGATGCAATCGATTGCCATCCTGTTCCTGCCTTTGTGGAATCAGGTGTTCGTTGCCTACGTCACGAAGCATTGGGTATGGTACTCAGTCGTAGGTAATCTGGAAGGTGTCCTTCTTCTGCCCATAATTGCTTTTATGACTTACGAAAGTCCGAGGTGGCTAGCTCAGAAGGGTCGGTTGGACGAGGCTGATCGAGTGCTTCGTGGCATTGCAGCCTTCAATAAAGCGAGCCACGAATTGCCAGGAAATATTGATCTGGAAACAGAATCTAAGGACGGAGATGTCAAAAAATACCACGTTTGGGACCTATTCCGTACCCGTCGATTGGCAATTTACACTTTGGTCAGCTTCGGCACATGGTTCGCTATCAGTTTGGCTCAGTACGGCATGTACTTCGATATTGGCTACCTTCCCACCAATGTCTACGTCAATGGGGCCATGTTGGCTGGTGTGGGCATGACAGTGGTGCCTATGGCAGCCTACGATGCCTATAACAAGAATGTGAACAGAAAGTACGTCCAGGTCGCCCTCTTCCTACTGACTAGCCTTTGTAATGTGGTAATTGCACTGTTCGAGACTGTCATACCGAGAGGCCAAGCCAGCGGGGTGCTGCTCAGCATATGCTCTATCGTTGGGCAAGTGGCCACAGAAGCTAGCTTCGGAGTACTTTATGTGTATTCTATAGAATTATTCCCAACCCTCCTTCGATCAAATGCAGGAGCACTGAATAGCGTGGGGGCTCGAATTGGAGGAATCATAGCACCCCAACTGCTCTACGCGAGGAAGAGCTGGGAGCCACTGCCATATGTCTGCTTTGCGGCCATCTGCGGATTAGGTGCTGGACTGGACGCCTTTTTCTTACCAAATACGAAGAATATGCACCTTCCTGAAACTTATAAACAATCTAATGGAAACAAGCGTGAGGTCGACTATGAAGATATTGTTCTGTAATAAAATTTTTCCTTTCTGGCATCATAGGCTAACTTAAAGTTATGCACAGTCGCACAATGTACATAATGGTACCCTAAGCCTCGTATCACATTCGACAAGCAACAACCTCAAGAATGATAAAAGTATAAAAGCAGTTTGGGCACGCGGTAAGTGAGCAATTCTTATCCTGCCTTTGGCCAAATCATCTTTCCTGCATCTTCAGTTCCAATTATTGTACAGCCATCCCAGATCGGTGTTGTTATGCATGATTCGATGTCTGCCTTTCGTCAGTACATGCCTTCGTTCAGCAACCGAGATCGACATCGTGGAACGCGTGGGCAGTGCTGGAAGTGCGCTGCCCTGTGCAAGTGTTGATGAGTATAATGCCAGCTCAATGTGTCTCATCACTTGGCGTAATACGATTGTGAACGAGGCCTCAGCTTCAAGGTGAACTCCACATTTTGAGTGCCGTATAAATCCCCGTTGTATTCTTTGTAAGTCTTTGGAGGAGGTGGACGACAGAAACAGATTTTGATCAAATCCCAAATAAGAACTAGAATTTCCACGCAGGTGATAACGCTGAATCCTTAAAAGAATTATACGGCCTAATCACTGATCGCGCTGAGAAGAAATGTTTTAGTACCTAGCCATAATCCCAATTGTCCACCAAGGTCGGCCAGTAAATTTACCCACTAAAAAATAAAAACTGTTGGAAATAAGCTGATGACTCTCTGGTGACTAGTGAATCAAAAAACGGTATTTGTGAAAAGCTGAGTTTTTTTGCTGCCAGCCAGAAGAACGTTATAAGCTTGGCCCTCGAGTGCGCTGTATAGTGCTTGGCTATGGATAAAGTGACATGACATAAGCTTCCCTTGAGGCCTCTATGACCCAGTTCAGGATGATTAAATCATTAAAACTTATCCAACAGTTGGATAGTTACTGAAAACAAATAGTTCTTCAATACGCTTTCCCTAAATTAAATATAATCAGGTACTGTAGTTTGGGAGTTGTTAATAGTTACTTGTTCAAGACGCGCATCGGACAAGACGCGCATACAAGCCATATCGACCATTCCAAACAAGATGTCTCAAGAATACCGCATATGCTACCTGTACTATCTGTTTTCTTTGGGAATGTACACGCGGCCTATGCGGTAACGTGGAGGGCGTGTATATTCTCATAGAAAACATGTTATAAATGGGTCAGAGGTGGGTAAGTTATTCGAGGGCAACTATTTGCAGGGTAATCCAGACTCGCAACGCATTTTTTGCATTAAAGTTCCAAAAAAAGAACTAAGTTTTAGTTCTAAATCAGCCGAATGCTCTTGCATTACATCAAAGTTTTTTTTAAGGTTGGCGCCCGCTCAAGCCCAGTTCCAGCTCAGTTATAAGCGAGGCCATGGAGTGACCAGCTCTCTTGGCAGCTTCCCTCTGTGGGTCTCACCGAGGAGAGCCTCCACCCACACGAGGGCATCCTGTGCCAACCAGCGTCCCAAGATGAGGGGGCGAGACGAGAGGGACGAACTCACAAAGTCGCCGTCGAAGACTGGTTCCCCTTAGAGAACGGGATTACTAAACTGCCGTCCTCAGCTGGAACAGAACTGCGGCCTCTCAGTCAGGGCTGCTGGCCCAAGCAACTACAACAGTCACAAATCTCAGAAGATAGGCAGTACTAGGGCAGTGCATGGTTTTTGCGATTATCACAATGACTGGCTGGCTGTTTTAGAATATTCTTTGTCCACACGCCCGCCATAATTTGGCTGTGTTCAAAGCATAGATAACGCGCAGAAGAGAGATAACATAAAATTAATTCTTGACTCTTTTGCTTTTGTACCTTGCACTGAGGTGAACAAAGCCTGATATGAAAATGCACCAAAGAACATACTGGATAAGCTTCCGACTCTTTAAGGTATTCACAATTCAGCTGTTCGAAATACACTTCAACCATGGCTCCGTTCTCCCTTAAGCACAAAAATATGGATTTTCAAATATTCAGCTATCGCAACATACTCACCGTAAATGTTCAGTACACTGTTCAATCGTACCGCTGCAATTGAGCACCTGAAACATAATAGTTGCGGAATTCTGCCAAAGAGCAACGTAACAAAAAGCAACTTACCGATGGATGAGCGGCGCCTGATGGCCACTTAGCGGCAGAAAACGTGGTATCATAAACTGCTTGGCTGAAAACCATGCATAGAATCCCACCTGATAATGAGCTACTGTAGATCCCCACTTGGACTACCTTGAAATCCTCTACTATCGGGTGTGCCATAAAGAATGGCCCTCTAATTTTTCCTCTTCTACCAGCCACTATGCAATTTATAGTATTAAATTTTATACCATTGTGTTAAGCATTTAACTCTGAGCCAGCTTGACCTCTGTCAGCTGGATACATCTGTACATCACATATCAATTGAGGTAGAACACCACATATTACGTAAGCTATCAGAACATCAGAAGATCCATTTGAGCTGAGCATTTTTTTCTTGTCACCGTTCTGCCCCCTCCTTATAATTTTCATCGTCATCACTGACGGAAGTGCCAGCTGTAACGCCTTGCAGTGCCTGTAAGGAGGCCTGATTCAGTACCTGTGTGAACGTATCTCCCTCTTAGATGCCATACGAGCCCCTCACTTTTATTCTCTTCAACTGCTTCTTTGAAATTCCACACCCTCGGGTAACAACTGATTTCAGGTATCACGCACCTACAGCACGATACTTACTCGCAAGGTTGAGGGCATTCGCAGCCGTCGATCGTACCATATACAGAGCCCAGCGCTAGTACTTCTCTTTCCAAACATGCACCTAAATAACATTCGGAATGATGAGCTACTATTTTGATCGTATTATTTTTCGATTCCTGAGTATTCGTTCCCTGGTGAATTCCAGTCTGAAACACATTTATCCCACCACCCGTTTCAGCAGTTTTCTGCACCTATACGAAATCGTGAATTGCGCTTCTTCTGTTTCCATTCCTTGCCCCGGGCACTTCCTCTTTCGCCAAACGTCACCGTGACAATTTATAAGGGGGCTGTAAAATGTGAAGTCAAACACATTCTCGGTGCTAATTGAGACGGAAAACGCATTCAGAAAAACGAAGCTGCCGCCCAATATCAACTTCTTTCTTCAAATTGAGGGTGAAAAACGCAAATAAGACTTTTAGCACAAAGTGTGAATGCGCTAGTCATATGTTGTGCTGTAACAATGAAACCTCGCTCATTTGGGTGACGTGAGTAAGCTCAGCTGAGCTTCTCGTTGGCGCACAGCAAGGAATGCTAACTTATTCACAGCTATGTAATGCGTGTTAAAACAAAAAGTTGAAACTTGGACTTACGTCCCGCGGGGTCGTCAGGCAGGCAATGACGTGCGCCCGAAGCCACTGGAAACCGAGGTTCACCGCACCCGCAACGCTTTACGAGCTCTCGTTGTCGGCAAGTGCGGAAGCATCCCTAAGCAAGAAAAAAGCAATAAAGCAAGCATATACGACTGTTTCGCGCAAGTTTTACATTGTTTGCTTGTTTTCTATGTTGAGAATGCATAGCTTAGAATGGTGCCTATCAACCTGCCTCGCAAAGATGGGCTGCGATCAAGAAGCATGCGAATTCAGGTAGGTGCGACTGTATGTAGGAACACTTTCTGCAGGTCCTGGAGGGAAATTTTTATAGACCGTTCTCCCAGCCTCACCTCAGTGGAATAGGAATAATTGCCATAAATATAATCAGACGCTCTTCCACTCGAGCTGCACTCGCCATAGGGTGGCTCTAAACGTCTCACTTTTTTCTGAAACAGATATTTATTGGCAAAAAACCTGAAAAAATAAGTCAGGACAAACTTACAAGTCGAATTCCAAATGATGAGGTAAATCCAGCGGGAGCATTGTATCCAAATACGTCAGGAAATGGATAAGAATCTGAGGTGTGCACAGCTATGCGTGCTCCTAGATCCGGTGTCAATGGTAAGTATTCTTCAACATCTAAGTAGACCATAAAACGCAGGCCTAAAAAGGAATGCATCTAGTCGTGTTCAAAGTGTGTTTTTTTCAGCTGAGTAACAACCAGAACACGGATTACACTCCTGGAACATTTGAATGCAGGGTCATAATGTGTGGCTGATACATAAAAACTTGAACCTTGGTGGGAACTGAACTTGCAACCATCGGACCATATCAGCCTAACGATAAGGCACAAAGGCGGTTTGAGATGAATCTCGGGTTCGATTCCCTCTTGGAGCCTCCGTTTTTCATTCTGTTTCTACTGGCTAGAGAGACCGGAAATGATGATTCTAAGACAAGATCCGAAACCCGACGCAGATTCTCTTCACGAAACACGCACAAGCACATTGAACTGGCTCCTTACCAAATACTGGACCCGCTCTGCTAGTTTTGTTGAATTTGGCATTGTAATTAAAAACGTAACAATTTCCATAAATTGGATCGATGTGTAATCTGAAGTCTCTGCAAGAAACATTTTGTGAGTTTTCCCAGCACAGGCCCACCTTGGCATATTCTCAATCGTACTGGTCAATATCGCACTGTTGTCGATTGAACACGCACATTCTAATCAATTCTTCTTTATCATGTGATAAGGCCTTCTTCTGCTCGTAGGACATATTTGCTATGACGAACATCATGTTGATTTTGCCTTGGACAGCGATGGCTGCGGGATCAGTGACATTCTGAAAACGTGAACGGCCTAAGACATGCGCCTGATTTTATAATCAAGTAAGGCGTGTCTGGCCCCGGGGTCGTACATATATTGGGTGATGAAACTGCTACTGTGCGGTCATAATAATATATGGTTCTTTTGAGAGGGTATATAAAAAAATGCATGAAAATAAAAAATTGTACTGCAGATTCCTCAAATGGTGGGAGCATGTATTACTGGATCCTCTCTATAGAGCCCTAATTAAATTCCCACATGCTATTTTTAAGGGAGGTCTGACCATCAAAAACTCCTCTGCCTTCCGTGTCAGGTCTGGCTGACTGCGTGCGCTCCTGGGGTTTCTGTGACGTCTGATCCTTCGCTGTCATCAGCTGAAATATATGTGGGCGGTAAGCTAAAGGCAGGAAGCGCTCGTTGCTAAACGAGAATAAGCCTGTTGCTCGCAAAAAAGACCAATGTATTGCACTCAGCTTATTCCTTGGGACTATCTTCAGTTACTTTAGAAGCTGTCCGTACCTACAGTACGGAAAAACGGAGGGAGAAACAGAATCGCAAGCGGAAAATGCAAAAAGTCCCACTCATGTTTCTCAAATGCCCCCTCTCTTGCGGCCAGAGCCTCAATTTTGGCTGTGTACACATCTATGTACTGAATGCGTGCGTAAGTTTCAAAGCAGATTCAGGCATGAACAACAACAAAGTGGTGACATGCAGATCACTGTTGATTTCAAATAGAAACCTCACTTGCAGCATTGATTTTGCACTAGAATCACAAGTTTTCCATGATCAGATAGGTATTTTCCCACCCCTTGAAAGATTTTGTTTTTCAGATAGATAGTTATATTGGAGTCAATACAGCGTGAATTTAGATATTTTGAAATCTGTCCGGATCTTTAGATTAGACTCCATCAGCACACACGGATCCAGCGTCGCAGATTTTAAAGATTTGGATCAATTATAGCCCATGTATATCCCAGAATTACGCTGAATATTTTCGGCTGGTTGGGTTTCCAATTTAGATCACCCGGCTGCCGCCCTCATGAACAAGCCAAAAAAGTTAGTTAAAGCTGAGCTCTGCTTCCTGACGTACGTGCTTTGCTGAGACCCAGAGCCGTGATAAATGATGCGAAGCGCATGTCATATCACGGGCGACTGCAAAGCGAGTTGGAGCCAGTCATTACTGCAGTGGGATACACGTGATGGGTAGCAGACTATCTTACATCAAAGGATTGCGCCACTTCGAAATTATCCACCGTGGTCGTCGGCATGGTCATCGGCTCTGCGGTCGTAGTGGTCGTCGTAGTCTCGGCTGGCTTTGGTGGTTGCAACTCCCACAAATTATCAAATCTTTGATCCAACGTCGCAATGCAATGCTTAGTAACATTTTGGCAAATGCACGGCTCTACATTATTGAATATTCTATCATCGTCCGGCGTATATGGCTTTGGTAAATCGGCGATATTACATCGTCCACTCATTGTGCAATTAGTGCACCAACTCAGATGCCAAAACGAGGTTGAATAACACGGCCAGGCGGTCATTTTCTGCGATTCATAAAAGCAAATACATTCGGGCACTTGACCATTTATGGGCGGTGCGTAAGAGGGGACGCACTCGGCGGAATTATTCGGGCATCGGCACATGGCGAAGACGGGTCTGTACAAATATCGATTATTACGTATATTATATCCGTAATAATTATAGTTGGTGTATGAGGGTGGTCTCGCGTGACGTCGTTCACGTTGGCGTATCGTGTTCGCCACTTGACGCGAGCCACCACGTTCAGTCAAAGCTCGGTCGAAGCTATTGAGCTGTAATGAAAAAGGATTTTTAAAAAGTCTTTGGGTCAGAATCTATGGTCTATAAGAATCCTACAACTCATAGTGTCTGACATGTGACGCAACCACGAGGAAACAATGAAAAATGGACTGACGACCTTGAACATTATGTTTTACAATCTACACCTCGTTTCACCCCGACCACTTTGAATTATGGCCTCGTCTATGAAGCAACCTTATGTCTCGTAGAACAAGGCTTGTTCAGAATGTTCTAAGGACGCTCGTACCCGGACAGAAGAAACTGGAAGACGCTTTTTTCAGTCCGAGTCTGAAATGAGAAGCTTCTTTCTTACGTTGATTTTTTTCCAGGTATATGCGCTGTTTAAACAAGAATCAGACAGAAAGTACTCGGATTATGTGGTAATAATAGACAAGCTATTGTGACTTGCTGGTTTTCTGCACAAAATAAGTGTTCAACAACTCATAACCTTCAATGCAGCAGGCAAACACGAAACGCACGGGTACTTACCGTTCTCTGAAGCGAGTCTTCTTTATGGACCAGACTTTTCTTGTACGGATTAATATTGCAAATTGTCACAGCAGGGAACGATACTGCTTCAAATTTAAGCTAAATAAAAGACAAAAGTGGGCTTGCAATGACATCAAATGTTATCAGCTGTATCCTTTTTGTTGAAGCGATATACATAGTTTGTTTGATTCCACATAGACTCCTAATGACTTGCCAAATAGTTTGAAGGAATTAATGACGCGACTAGGCTTGTCCTATTTGTCTTGGGTTACAATCAGTTTCGTCCTGTTGACCTGCAGGACAAACCTGATTGAATTGTCTTATTCAAGCTAATATGAGGAAGAGCCAAATCCTAAGGACAGGTGTACCTTATCATCTTGATCGCTAACTGATTTTTTATTCAAACTTCTTTTTTTTACTGTTTGGGATAAAATTTCTTTTACGATCACTTGGGCGGGGTAAAGGAATTTACTGCAGAACACGATCCTTTCTAGCTCGGCTGCTAGGGGCTACAGACGCATGTGCATGGGCACTAAATTTGCACCTTCACTGAGCAACAGGCTCGCAATGGCTTTTAACAGCATAACTGCAAAAAATAGAGCAAAACGTTGAGACAAGTCGGCCAAATCTTTGCTTGATAATAGAAGGTTTGTCCTACGATTTGTTGGCCAATTTACAATGTCCACTGGCCATGTCAGATTGAGAGAAGATGTTCACATAGCAGAGATGTGCAAAGCGGATTCACTAATCTCCGCAAATGCGGAGTATGAGAAATATAAAATTTTTTTTAGGGGCCAAAGAAGAGAGAGCCCTAACTACATTCAGAATAGATCACTACAATGAATTCACGCCCTTGGAATATACATGCCGTGTGTAGGATTACAGAGATCCGGACTTGGCCTGCGTACAGCATTTCAAACATCCTTCACTACGCATAATTTGGTCTTTCGCCGCTAAGTCTATCAACAAATGGTCATATCCATTTTTAGTATCAAAAATCCGAAAGTTTCGATCATTGCTGCAGTGCTGTACATCAAACTTCCTACCCCCCACCCATATACAATGCGTATCTGTACAAAGCGGTGTTGGATGGGGTTCCAGAAGTTTTGGGTCCAGAAACTTGTTGATTAAATCCTAGGGTTTATAACGAGAAGGAACTTTTGTAATTTCTTGTCCAAAATACTCATGTTCGTAATTTGCTTTGCCACTTCATAAAACACCGCGCACTGCACTCACTAGAAGCTGCGGCAACCTGACACAGCCAGAGGGTGAATCAAACCGACTCGACAGCTTATGAGCTAAATTTTGGCTTGACTTATTCTAGCTCCTTTTTGTAGGAAGCAGGTAGTTTATTCTTTAACGTCGCTTAGGCACAGGTGAGGGTACAACCTTGATCCCTCTGACTCCTCCATGCTTGATTTCGCTCCAAAGAGGGTTCCTATGAGTGTGACTTTCAACCCTAAAAATTAACTCTAAGCGCACAGTTGGCAGCCAGTGAAGGTGGTCGGCTGCGATCGCCCACTTCTGCCGAAAAAAAGCTGTAGAAGCCTTCATCTTTACCGTCATCCCGACAAAAAAAAGTCATCCTTTACATAGAGGCATCAGCGCAGAATCTGGATCGCATAGTTTTCCACAATGGACAAAGTAAAGCAGAAACGAGGTTTCAGTTTGATAGCTCTTTTGTGTATTCCATTTAAAAAGTTTGTGGGACAAAGGTTTTGGGTCAGAAAGCACAGTGATACAGTTTATGTATATTAACAGGAGAAGAATCAAGAATTCCAAAGGAGAAAAAAAACCAAAAAATTATTGAAGACAGATAATCAGGAACTCATCATTATGATCGACTCATCCAGCAGTTTCTCAACTGCTGACCATATTTGTCAAAAATTCAACCGTGTACCTGCTTTGTGAGCAAAAGCCAAAAATCATGCGTTGCACAAGCTGGTAATGAAACCTACAGTAGATTAGGTATCCGGAATGGCACATTTTGTAGGTTTGCATGCTGGTAGGACTCGGGAACTGAAACCGGAACCCCTGGGTGCACAAACATTGGAAAATGCTTCTTTATTTCCACCTCACCTCGATCTGTGTCGTCGTTTCGAATCGAAAAAATCGTTGTATTAAGAATGATGCTTGAAAGAGGAAGAGGGCTGCGCAGACTATGCATACGCCGATCCAGAACAATTTGCCCCTGTACGTGCGAGCCTTAGTGACCCTGGGCACGCCGTGGGCGGTCGTATTTTCTCCGAATTCAATGAGTACAGTTTTAGTCTCTTTCTTGACTTCTATTAATAAAGGTTTTGGCATGATGGTGAGATTGGCACGAGCATAAAAGCCTAGTATAATAAGCAAAAATTTCAGCTATGGCTCGCCAGGCGCTTCGTCCGGATATGCTTGGGCCGTTTTGAAAAATGCCGACTCTTGCCAACGTCCTAGTTGAGTGGCTCGTAAATGTAGCGCCGTTACGTCAACGTTTTCGGTAGTCGATTTGGCAAAACGGGGGTCTCGGCTGTGTCGACACACCTTAGGGCCCTGAGGGCGGCGCTAACTAGGCAACAGGGCTACATCTACAGCCTTCAATTTAAAACCAAGCTTATATAGCCCACTAACAGGCGTACCCTCCCAAACTGATATACCTATTGTTTTAGAGGCCGAGGCACGTTTTGGCGTGACACGGTGGCTGCTAGCATTGAAGAAAAATCGTCTCATCGGTTGTTACGTTTTGGAAAATTCGAAGCGCGAGTTCATCGATACGGCACTCATCCTTTATAAACGCCACCATTTGTCAGAGTGGCGACGTCGACACCGTTTCCCCTTCGATGATGTCCCACAACGGTTGCACATTCTCGTCATCCCAACTCGAACACAGTCCGCTTCGCATTAACCGAGCAGAGAAAAAACTAAGTTCACAAAAAGTTCAAAAAGTCAAAAACCAAAAGGCAGCTTTCGGTCTCTTCCCCTTTGCAAGAATATCGAACACGATGAGTTGACTTAAGGGCTGCTGCTGCTCTGAGCATTGACGTCTCGATCATCGCCAGGCAATCCATTTTATAAAACCTCTCTAACGTCATTCGAGAAAGTTTGCATTTTACATCGGAATGCCCCAAAAACTCAATTTTACACTAAGCACCCCTACTATTTCTTTCCGAAACACTTTTTAGGGCCTTTGGGAATAAGTGCATATCATTCGTAGCAAACCACTTTGATAAAATTCGCACAAGTGTTATGGCCATGTCAACGGGCAGCTTCGATAAGATTTCAATCATTTCTGGTTAAATTGAACTGATATTCGACAATATCTAGTCGGTCGTAGGCTGAGCAACAGGGATCAAAAACTGTGATACCCGTTCTTGACCAAGGAGAAGATGCTTTCCGCTGCTAAAATGTGCATGAATCATAATTAGCGGCGTCTGTTTCACCAAAACCTCGCCCAACGTCTGAGCGAGAGCAAGCATTCTTTTTGACGTTTGTCGACTTTTGTTGCACTATGCACTCGCAAAATACCGTGTAAATCTTCTAAATTAGCGCCCTCATAGAGACACCTTCGAAATAAAAATGGGTAACCAGGAGAAACATAGACAAACTTCCAATTGAAAAAATTTTACTCAAGTGGTATCTGCGTGAAGCACAGTTCAATGCAGATGCAGCATGCAGAATTTTGCGGTCTATTGATTGCTTATGCAAATGTTTTATACTTTCTTTAGTGTATCTCGATATATATCTGCCCGAGGCTTTTAAGTTCTGGTTTTTACTGGCTGCACGAGTGGAACTTTATGTACGTCTCGAGCAGGCACACCAATGCGGGGTCCTGCCAGCTGGAAGCTAAGAAAACTGGTTTTGACATGGTTCGTTGGAACTGATCAAACATAACCGAACTCTGACGGGCCGTTAGATCTCGTCCAGAGTGGCTCCGTGGTGGGGGGCCAGCGGAACCCAAATTCTGAGACTGGCCTTTTTTAAGTTTGTGAATTTTCACTGTGGTTTACGCTCTTTTACAGATTTGATAGAACGAAACCCAATATTGGGAGTCACACCTATGAAACAGGGCTCTGGAAGTAGAGGCTGCGAGGGTGGACCAGATCAAGGGCGCTGGCCGAGGAGGGTGGTCACAGAAGCGACCTACTCACAAGTGCCAGTCAGAGGACGCTCAAGGGGATTAGCAGAAGCCACATCCACGGTATTCCCAGTCACTGTGGTCATCAGTAATAAAGAAGTACAGTATAAAGCTGCATCAAGTTATGTCTGTAAAGCGGCCGCGGTGGTGCAGCGGTTCGGCATTCGTCTCTCAGTATTGCTCGGGAGCGCCCGGTGATGGCCGCTACTAGCCTGATGATGGTCGAGGTGGGTGACTCGACTGCTACCGTCGAGGTGCTCCGAGTGGAGAGACGGAGGCCAAACACCGACAGGGTTCAAAGCATGCCCTACATCGTCCGAGGAAGTCGGTGTGTGGTCTAGGACGCCCTCGCGTGGAGGTGCTCCTAGTGAAGACACGCGGGATGCTGCTGCGTGTGCTGGTCCCCGCACAGCCTTGCTTAGAAGGTTTGACTGCTGGCCCGCTAGTGGCAAAACGGGTTTCGGCCCACAAAACATACTGGATGTGAGTCCCATTGCTTACAGAAGACAATGAATATGAAGGATGTCCCCTGTTAGTACTGTCTCTCCCAAATTCCCAAAATCGAAAATCCCATCAAGCGGTTGGGTGATAGAGGATTATATTTAGTCCGTGAAGAACCAAGACTTTTCCGTAACCCAGATTCTTCGTTCCTCCCCCCCCCCCCCCCCTATGAAATAGATTTCGTGGTATTTCATGGCCATATGGTATTCACGTGGGCCCATCTTGGTAATTCATGGGAAGAAGAATCTGGGTTAGGGAAAAGTCTTGGTGCCAGCCATCCAGGCACTCTGTGCACTGCCTGATATTAACAGACCTTTTTTAAATACCTACTAATGACTGGTCTTCTTTGATAGCAACTGTTGCGGAGTGGACACTTAGGCCACCTTGCTCTACATGCGTATTTAGAAAGGCGCTTAGACAGGCTTTCTGCGAGGTTCGACCCATGGGAGACATAGATGGTCGAGCTTCAATTTTTGACCCCCATTTTTATGAGTGAATTTGAAGCACCCATGATTGACGATGGTGATGCAACAGCGTTTTTTTAGCGCAAACTTGATATTCACAGGATTATCACAAAAAAGTTTTTCGAAATATCTGGCTCGAAAATGAATGTCTGGTTTCGTGACCTGCTCAAGATTTTCAAAAATTCCGTTTAGTTGGCTGCAGTTTTTTGCCTAACCTAGATTCTTCTTCACATGAAATACCAAGCTGGGCCCACGTGAATACCATTTGGCCATGAATTACCACAAAATCTTTTTCACAGGGGAGGGTGGGGGCGAAGAATCTATTTTAGGGAAAAGTCTTGGTTCTTCACGGACTAAATATCAGCCTCAATTACCCAAGATTGAGGGTATTTAACTTCTTCTGCCTGCATCATTTCACAAAATGGTTGCACCACCATGAACCTTACATGAGTGAAAAGAAAATCTAATGCCAAACAAAACAAAAAATATTTCAGAATTGACAAGAAATTACGTAATATCGGTCAATATTTTGTCGGCCCTCCTTTATTGTCTTTGACCTCTCTCAAACGCCATGGAACACAGTCGACCAAATTTCGACAAAATTCGACTGGAATCGATTCCCAAATACTTCAAATCGCATGCCAAAGCTCATCGGCATTCCTGTAAGCATTTTTACGAAATTTTCGACCGACATAATCCCATAAATTCTCGATCGGGTTGATATCGGGAGATTGGGGGGGGGGCAATTATCGATCCAATCGATATTATGTAAAGTAATGGCTACGCAAAATCAGTGTTGCTATCATTATCGATTTTAGCCGATGTTGATGCTGCCTCTTCATCGCAGATATGATGGATCAGAGTGTACCATGCTTATGATATGAATATCATAATTTTAGCAGAATCCCGATGCATCAATGTCAGGATCAGGATCTGGGATCGGGAGGGGTCAAATCCCGACGGGATCAGGACCGGGATTGGGATCCTCTCAACCTATCACTAGTCACCTCACAGCCTCGCTCATCAAATCATGACTGCTGGCCAGCTAACGTGATTGGAAGTCGCATGGAGAACTGGGCCGGCGCGGCCCAACCCGCAAAACTTCTTAAAAAATATGGGTAAAAGTTTGGGGAGGCTTTTGCAAAACAAAAATCCGCTCCATGAATCAAAAAAGATTTGTCTTCGAAGGAGCGGGCATCTTGTCAAGCTCGAGAAAGCATAAGATGAAACGTTTTACAAAACAGCGTTTGGAATGGAGGGGGTATGGCTGAAGTGGTCGACCATTTTTGAGGGGGGTTCGCGATAAGTGGTCGGCATGCGGTCGGGGGGGGGGGGGGGGGGGGGGGGGCAGGAAGAGTAAAAAAATCGAGATTGATAGAAGTCTTTACTGCGCCATCGACAGTGGAACTGTTCGCCAGCGTAGGCATTAAATGCGACCCCCCCCCCCCCCCGGGGTCAGATGTGGGAGGTAGTCAAGAAAGCTGCTCCGACAACCACGCGTCGTGAAACAGCCTCAATTGAAAGTCTCGATTACACGGTCCGATGATTCGAGACTAGTCAATTACAGTAGTTCTGGCCACGTTCCGAACACTACTCCAAAAAAAGCTAAAAGGCGAAAGAGCTTAACCATGCTATTAACCGGTATCCCATGATCAAATATGCGAAATCAGCATCGACCCAGACGATATTCCAGCAACCATGCGTGTGGCGATGCGAGCAAGCTTTCCCAAGCCACGATTCAAATCCGATTTTCAAACTACCGATTCGATTCAATCCTGGCCAAAAGACCCAAACCCGTTAATTCGATCAACTCCATTCCGACTATTCCAGTTCATTCTCACTATTGCTTGGCGTAACTCCAGCTGATCGATTCTCTCCAACTCATATCCCTCAGCTCATTCTCAGCTTCGCATTATGGCTCTTTTTATCGTATTGCACTGGTATGTACTGCGTGGCTTCGCGAATTGAGTCTAGTCTAGTCTTCCGTTTTCATTTCATTTTTTTCTCGAATTCCGTAAAAAACAATTTTTGCTCAGCTTTTTTCTCATTCGACCGCGCCCTAGCATTTGCATCACCCACCTACACATTTCATTTTTTCGATTGCACCTTACTGTAGTAATTTCGTGTGCTGCGCTTGTGTTTCCAATTTGCACTTGCGTTGGGTACCAATCATCTTCCCCGCCTTTCCTGTTTTTCTGAAAGTTTGTCTCCATTTGCTCAACAGTTTCGTTTTTTCAGTCATACGAGCTCCGCCTCATACATTGTTTTCTTTTGCCATATCTTATGTTGCATTATCGAGATAGTACATTCCAGGGGAGGATAACCACTTGTCTAACTATGTTAGGCTTTTTCCCTTGTGCTCCTTGGGTCGTGCCATTGGAGGCATGTGCAAGTCATCTCAAGCCATGCGGCGGTCCCTCGGGTTACTGGGGGGGGGGGGGGGGGGGAAGGTCTGATTTTGTGTTCGTTTAATGTCATTTTGCACTTAGAGAGTTTGTACCATTTGTGTCGCGCTGTCTTTTGTCCTTTTTGGTCACGTGACTTGTTGGGTGCGGGCAGTGGAAGACCCTTCTTGGCGAGGTAGTAATGTAAGGGGGAAGAAAAGATCTAGTTTATGCACCATGCTACAGTAGTCATGTCGTGTGTGCCACTGCTACCATTGCCTGTTGTGTCTGTTGCCAGCCTGCGTACGAGCGGCTGATGCCATTTTTTAGGGCTTATACGTATGGCCTAGCTTTCTTTAGCTAGCTGATTCATGCACCCGTTACCAGCCTCTGCACAGCTTTCCTTTGGCATTGCTGGCCTTTTCCTCGCTCGCTTTTATGTCTTCACTCGCTATAGTACTAACTAAGCATGAGGGACTATATCAGATTAGCTAGAAAGCACTTATTTTATGATCATGCTTTTCATTTGCAGGCTGGGGTTTTTCTATTTTTGGGGAAATATATTTTCACTTCCGAGTTTGGTCTTGATTATATGTTGTACAGGCCACGTTACAACATTGCCCTTTCAGGCCTATCTAAACATCAGGTACAGGTCATGCTGACTAGTTCCTTCTTTTCGTCTTTGTCCGTGATGTTGCACTGTTAACCTCTTTTTGGTACCTCGTCAGTGTTGCGCGTGTGCGTGGAGTAGTAAACCTCTCTTATCAGACACGAGGTCTTATAAGTTGGCCAGGCGCCTGTGATATCTTGCAGAGAGCTTGCTTTTGCACCAAAGAACAAAGTACAATTTTTGCCTTTCAACGTTCGACTTAACGGTTGGCGATGTTCCCTTGCGAGAGAAAGCAGGGGTTGAGTGGGGCAGCACTGACCGCATCACCTCACAGCATATGGTGTCATGCCTTCCAGGGAGCCTTGCAAAGCTCGCATCCTGCTTGCTGTCAGTAACCCCTTGTCGTTTCAGATATATGTCTTGTCAGGGCGCCAAGGTGTACCGCAGTGCGGACGGCGGCAGCTGTACAACCTGTTTTCTGTGAGAATATACAGGCCCTCCACGCTCCGCATAGTGCCACGTGTACATTCCTAAAGTAAACAGATAGTAAACAAGGAAAAATTATTCCTAATAATTCACGTAACCAAAAAACGTTCTGATGTTATGTGTGGTTGTAGTTTGAGAGTGCGACAGTTCTTCTTCGCTCTCGTCAAAGGAGGGCTCGGCTGATCTTACAAGCGAGAGATCCAAATTCTTTAATAGCCCAAGCCTGTTAGAAAGGCTTATTACTGCAGGGTATCGATCGCTGAGGCCCCGATTCCTCAACAACCCCTCAGGCGTGTTCTCTTGGGGGGGGGGGGGGGGGGGGAGGGGGGTTCCTGCCCCGATATGCAACCTGCATCAGTCCAGTCACAGCTCAATAGCTTTTATGTAAGCCCCTTCGGCATGAAAACCCACAATTCAAGGTTCCTCAGCTTTTCCATGCAAAATTCTAGGATAATCCAAGGCGTCAAGGAATTTCGAGGACTGTGGGAACCCTGATTAGTGTCATTAGCAGAATTAACAAGGAGCGGATTGGTGCGGCTTCGATAGATGCTCATGCACCTCCAACGTTCAGCCTAGGGTCCACGCCCATTCCTCTAATCGTAAATGTTCCATTCTAGTCCAAATCACAGATCGTTTTTTCAGTCATTTTCCGGCATTGATTATGGGGTATCTATTATACCTGAGAGGCCGGCCCCGAAACAATGCAAAACTTACAAGGGAACATCGCCAACCGTTAAGTCTAACTTTGGAGACCGAAAAATTTTAAGATGTTCATGGGTGCAGAAGACAGCTCCGTGCAAAATATTAGAGGCGTCTGGCTAACTGCTCAGTTGTGGTCAGCGTCTAAAGTCCTGCAGTTTTGCTTGGTAAGGGAGCTGACCGTTCGAGAAAACATGCAGAGTTTGTTCCAAACTCGGTATTTGGGCTCGGAGTTTCGAGTTTAAGCTTTCAACACTCTGGTTCGCGGTTTTTTCTTGAAAAAACCCAAAAAATCCCGCAGAATTGCAAAATTTCACTGCATTCTACTGTAAGTGCTAACCACTGCTGACCAGTTGGCCAGACGCCTCTAATGTTTTGCACAGAGCTTTCTTTTGCACCCAGAAACATAATACAAGTTTTGGTTTTCCAAAGTCATACTTAATGGTTGGCGATCTTCCCTTGTTAGTCACGTTCTGTCGGCCGGCTTATAATCAAACCGAGTTTTGGTGTACCCGAATAAATTTAAAGACAGGAGATGTGAACGAATATATATGATGTGGACAGAGTTTCCACCGGCAGGATATGTTTTATTTGATGTGGAGTAACATTGTTGCGAAACATTCGTGCAAATAATTTGATAAAATTTAAGGATTTCTCAGTGTTCCGTTTTGGCTTCGCAAGGTCTGCTTTGAGGAAAGTAAAGGTCAGCCCGCCCCGAACATGAGCTAGTTCTCCTTAGGCTGGCTTAGGCTTTGGCAAGCTGTCAATGTTCCATTTGTTTCTTGCTTCTGCTCGCCTTCTGCAAATTCTGCATCTTCTCGGCAATGAACAGCAAATAGTAGCAGAGAATGGCTTTCTTATTGCACGTTTTTTTGCGACACCGAGGCTCGCAGTTCGACTCCTACACGGGCTAGAATTTTTTGGTGTTTGTTGGTCTTCTTTCCACGGGACAGAGGAACGTTATTGTAAACAAGAATTACGAGGGTAGTCTAATCGCAAGAATTTTTGCCCAGTCAAAAAAAAGAACAGTAAGGTATCGCGTATGATAGAGGCACAGAAGAAGTACTTCTCAAACCTGCCTACACCCTTAAACAAAGTATCTTATCTGCAAAAAGACGACCACAAGTAAGCAGAATCAATCAATTATGGCAGACTTAGTTGAAACAAAGGTTAGCCCAAGAAACAAATACCTAGATTATATATCATAATCAATCGTAAATCGATTCGGACAATTACATGACAGCGCAATCCTTGTCCCGCTTTCCATCCTTGGGATTTTTTAATTCACCATTTGACTCATACTTCTCCAAGTAATTTAGCTGTTTTTGATTAATAGCGCCGCGGCGATGGCTTAAAAATAAAAGAAATCTGCTCCTTGTATAAGTATTCTACTAATCGTAAGTAGCAGGACCCGAGACCAAGATATATTGTGATGTGATATAGTCATTCAAAACAACTTCTTAACCTTATCTTCAGGTTTCAATTGGCGCCAATGTGATATTTTCTATTTCCCAAGGTTTTTTTACCGAGCAAAGCACGACTTTGGAAACCAGATTTACAGTCTGCTCTCAAACTGCCACTTCAAAACTTGATACTTACAGGTGGATCAGTTCCACGGCATCTTCGTATTTCATTCCCATTTCCATCAGAGCTAATGCAACGAGTACGGGGCCCTAAGAAAAAAAAACTAAAACAAACTGTTGAACATTAACGAGCTTATATTGGCTGCTATATTTACACAGTGAACTGGTGCTTACATGCCCAAACCGACTATGCAATGAACGGTGATACAGGAACCTGGATTAGTCGAATAGCGATTTTCCACAAGCTGAATCTGCTTGTCTCGAACTTCTTTTGGAAGAGACGAGCCATCAGGGAATTCTCAATCCTGAATAAACAAAAGATTACAGTTACATCCGGAATGTAGACAAAACCAAAAAACTATTCATCCATCCTAACAATCCAAAAAACGTCCAGACACACTCAGAAACTTAAACCATCCAGACACTAAAGCTCCTACGATCGTAGGAGCTAGTGTCTGGATGTCGTACTGTCTGGACAGGGTTTTTTGCTTCTGTCCACATTCAGGATGTAAGTGTATGATTTACCAAAAAAGTCTGGTATGACAGACTCAAAACTTTTAGACCAGCCAATGCACACAGTGGAACCAGGGCTTTGGATGGCTGGTCTACTCGTGACACGAAGAGAGGGCCTGGCATGCTGCGCACTGCATGCAGTGTGTAATCATCACTCGCACACTGATGTTTGTCTAAGTCAGAATCAAATCTAACATGCTTGAGTGCTGTGTACTGCTGCTGTTTGAACACACCAAGGATACCAGCTGTGGTATTCCACCCGGGCAGCCTGACTATGCTAAAGCGCTAGTGCTGCGAGTGAAGTGATAGCTTCTCGTGGATATACCTAAGCCTCGAAAGACACTGCCAACAATCTTTCCTCCCCTTCTTTAAACTTCAGTAGGCTCATGCTCATGTCTACCCCATCAGCAATGTAGCGGTTCATCTTTACGTATATCTTTGCTTCGGGAATGTACACGCCCGCCGCCCATGGTACCGCGTGTAGATTCCAAAGAAAACAGAAAGCACAGTGTGACACGGACAAACAAACAAAATGATCTACCCAGCCTGAAGTCGAACATTCGCCAGTATTGCGCACGCAGCCCGAGAGGCAGACACTCCCAGCCCACTATGCAAACCACGAGCTGGATCTTTCAATGACCCTCTGCTGGTTGCTCACGATCAGTTGTGCTGCTGATATGATATTCATGAAGAAAAAGAAAAAGCAGCGTCTGTTTGAGCACGTTTTCTAATCGACCATGGTTGCGTTTTGCAGCGGCCGAGTAGACCAGCCATCCTCGGCCCTGGTTATCCACTGTGTGCATTGGCTGGTCTACAAGTTTCGAGTCTGCCGTAACAGACTTTTTTGAAAATAATTCTCCTAGATCTTTGGCATGCATCCTCATCAGCAGTAGCCGCTGGGAGATCATCAGCTTTACTGTACTGTACTGTACAGCATTTTTCAAGGCATCTCTTTCGCATTACTAAGCAGTATCAGTAAAGCATGCCAGCTGTACTTTCTCTCTTTAGTATCATTTTGTCACAGAAATGACTTCGATGGTGGTCGTACAGTCGCAAGAAAGTGCTACATCTTTGCAAAAGATCAAACCAGAGAAAGCCACAGAAGATCTCGTCCAGTGGCATGTGCGAACTTGGTAGAAATATGGGTGTGAGTAGAATAATTGGTGGCAGCGGCGGCTGACTGGCTGGACCTCAAGGCCCTTCATTAGGTGAATTGGCTGGACCCCCAGGCCCTTCATCAGGTAAGAATCGAACTGGTTTTACAAGCAAGATGCATGGTGGGATTTTAGACGCCTAGGTTTTGTGTGGCAATGTTTTGTTAGCAGAGCTTCAATTCGACTTCTACGTATATAGTTGCAGGCATTACCTGAGAAAGGAGTGTTTTCTGCTTCCTTATGTATGTGTTCTGATGCTGGTGATTCACTGTGTAGGTGAAAGGCATGTGTAGGTCTTCTAGATATTTTCACTGCCTAAACGTAGCTTTGAAAAGCACGAGCGCATGCATAGAGCGTGAACAGTGGATGAATACACGAAGCGCACACCAAGCAATGTTTCCGAAAGTACTGTGATATCCTGCCATGGCACTCACAACAGACTCTTTTCAGCCTATTCATTTTATCACAGCAGAGCCCATAGCCGAAGGCCTGATCCCTTAAATTCAACCATCCTGCCCGAAGTCGGCCTTCCTTCGTGGGTCAGATGACAGCTCGGCCAGCCACCACACAAACTCCATTCGCGACTTCATTCTCATTAGCCGCTTGCTACATCGAGCTGTTGGTTTTGATTGGACCGGCCTCATCGACCGAATCGTTGACATCGATTCAATCGATTCCTTTCGATCGTATTAATCGATTGATCAGTATAATCCAACAATTGCATTCATCTGCGGCACTGCGCGTGTTAGCAATTCGGTTGAATAACTTAGCTGGCTCTATAGTCGTGCTGCGCTGGTTTACGATAAATCGATCGAATCGATGATTTATCCAGACGCGATCAGGATCGATGCGCGGGGCGCGTGGGTGAACTCAACCGCCTCGAGCCATACCATATTTGCTACCATACAAGAAACTATGCAAAAATTGGTACCGAAAGCAGGGAATAAGAATCGTCTTCTGTTGTGGCTTTTCCCGAGTGGGAACCGTCGCGCACAGTTTAATCCGATGGAGACCACAGGGGTTCTGAACACCAATCCTGGATTCCATTATTACTCGATGGGAGCTACAGAAGAAGAGTTTTAACGTGCATTGCTAATAGTACGTGGAACCTTTCAGGCTTCTTGCACTGTGATTGCGTGAGCTGAATTATCATGACCGAAGGAAAAGTTATGTAGCAGCCATGCCTGTGTTGTGTGCACCTCGCAGCACGCGAGTGCTTGGTGATGTGGTGAATCATGAACATGAACATGTAGATGGCAGACAGACTACTTGGATTTTGGCTTGGAAAACTTGGCATTGCTTGCCAAAATGATGTGCCAATGTTAATTTTTGTAATAAGCATTCTACTGCCAACTCCATTCAACCTAAGGTTGTATCGGATGTCAAGTATTCCATGATTCCATGCTGTACGAGTGCTGTACGGGATTTAATCCCTTGTGACGGAGGTCGGTTTGCGAACCATAAATCTCGCAGACCTTGACCGCCTGGCAGTGAGTGACTCATCCGGTACCGCCGAGGTGCTCCGAGTGGAGAGACGGAAGCCAAACGAGGTGGCACTTCCGGCGGTCGAACACCAACTAGGTTTACAACCCACCCGCAATCGCCCGAGGAAGTCAAGGATTCCCTCGTGTAAAGGCGCTCCGTGAAGACACGCAGCCATATAAGCTGGCTCGACTGCTTAGCGCTATAGGCAAAACGGGCTTTGGCCTAAAAAATAAGTCAATCTGAGTCACCGCGTCTTTTGTACCTCCGAACACGATTTCACTATTTCTGATTTTTCCTGAATTCAGCTATTGGCGTAGAAAAGATTTTTGGAATACGTTACATCAACAAATATCACAAGAATATCCTAGCCGTTGAGTACGCTTGTCGGAATCGCCAGGTTGTGGAACGCTTGTTCGAAATGGGAAAGCAGGACATCGGTGGATATAAAATGAAAGTTTGAGGCTTCAACAAGAAACAATAATTTTTAGAGATTTCTCGAAATGCGTTTTTGTTTTTTATGAACTTGAGTATTGTATTTGGCGATCCTCTAGCTGCTGCCACTTATATGTGAAGTAATAAGTGCCCTCCACGTGCTATCACAGTTATAGAATTGGCTCATTTGCTCTTCTGTGTACCGTGCTCTCATTTGCGACCACATCTTTGCAACCGAGAGATATACCTCTCTTGCTTACAGGATCACCGCGCCCATTTCAAAGTCACTGTTCAGCAATGTTATTAGTTCACTGGGTTCGGCTCATTGCATGGGGCGCTGTCGTCCAGCAGAGCTCCCTCTGATCTCTCACGATCCCAACGTACATAAGCTCCTGGGATGCGGTTATCCGAACTGAAATTTTGGCATGAATACTCGCGGTGATCAGCGCATACAAGGAGACGGTAAAACAGCCAGTACAATTTGACCATCCTGAGTTTATTCGGAAACACTCAGTCCCACTTGGATTATTCACAGTACTTAACCCATCTCCAATTTGAACGCTATGGTGCACTACATCAGTATTTTAAAAAAAACTTCTTGTAGTAAATCTTTGCTGCTCTTGCACGCCATGCCGTTAGTAACTCTCACAGTGCCGTCTAGGTGCTTCAAGCAGAGAAACGGAAGCTATTCGAGTTGCAGTATTAGCTGTTTAACACCGGCGGTGCTCACAGCCAACTTGCATTGTCTGAGGTGCTCCAGGATGCCCTTGTTTGGAGGTCCTCGCGGAGACGCTGCTTTGTGTGCTGGTCGTAGCTTACCCTTTCCTTTAAGTTTTGACTATATTGGAATATTTAACAGTCACCTCATTGAAAAATTACAGTTACCGCGCGGGAATTTTCCTTTCGTGTCACTATTTTACAGCAAGCTTTCTGGAATACGGCCTCAGACCAATGTCCTATTTCTTCAGTCAGGCTTTGATTTCTTTACTCCACAATACTCGGCATCAGCACACGGTTCTGAGGCACATTTAAGCAGGTCATCACGCTCGTCAGCATCAACATCAAATCGACGTCTTCACTGCAGGCTCATTCCGGTGTTGTAGTTCTTGAGTGCGACAACCAGCTCGCATGGTTGGATGATCGAGGGCTTTCAGCAAGCATCGTGCGGCCGATTGCCCCAGTGCTTTTGGTGTGATTGTCGGCAGCGGCAGACGGAAACTGATTTTCAACTGCTCCATCCCTAGTCTGAGGTACAGTAGTGCGCTTCATGTAGATTTTTTTCGATGCTTTTCACCTAAAAGAAGCAAGTTCATTCTTAACACCAACGACCATGTGAGTGACTCACTTGTCCGTGAGTCCGACACCGACGTCCACTAGCGCACCTCCAATGCATCTAGTGCCGTGCAGCTTGTCTGATGATCCGACGTCCGCAAATAGACACTTGGCTTCAGCGCGGTGGTTGCATCCGTTGCCAAAAAGAAAAAGAATTATTAAAGGGTGTTAGCCTTTAAGTTGGTCCTATTGCTCCTGAGCTAATCCTGTCATTGAATCTAAGTTGAACCTGCAGCATCCCAAATCAAGCCTATCACCCCCAGTAAAAACCAGGCGTCTCCTATGTTGAGTCTGTCAAACCCCAAAGTCGGACCCTGCCGCCTCCCAAGTCAAACCTATCGCCGCCCCCAAGTTAAACCGGTCGCCCCCTACAAGTCGAGCCTGCCCCCCAAATCGGACCTGCCATTTCCAAATCGTGCCTGTAACGGCTCCGAAGAGTCGTTGCTTCTGGCACTCTCTGGGAAACAGCTTCTGGCCTGATCCGGTGAGCCTTTCCCGAATCGGACCTGCCATTTCCAAATCGTGCCTGTAACAGCTCCGAAGAGTCGTTGCTTCTGGCACTCTCTGGGAAACAGCTTCTGGCCCGATCCGGTGAGCCTGCCCCCCAAATCGGACCTGCCATTTCCAAATCGTGCCTGTAACAGCTCCGAAGAGCCGTTGCTTCTGGCACTCTCTGGGAAACAGCTTCTGGCCCGATCCGGTGAGCCTGCCCCCCAAATCGGACCTGCCATTTCCAAATCGTGCCTGTAACAGCTCCGAAGAGTCGTTGCTTCTGGCACTCTCTGGGAAACAGCTTCTGGCCCGATCCGGTGAGCCTGCCCCCCAAATCGGACCTGCCATTTCCAAATCGTGCCTGTAACAGCTCCGAAGAGTCGTTGCTTCTGGCACTCTCTGGGAAACAGCTTCTGGCCCGATCCGGTGAGCCTGCCCCCCAAATCGGACCTGCCATTTCCAAATCGTGCCTGTAACAGCTCCGAAGAGTCGTTGCTTCTGGCACTCTCTGGGAAACAGCTTCTGGCCCGATCCGGTGAGCCTGCCCCCCAAATCGGACCTGCCATTTCCAAATCGTGCCTGTAACAGCTCCGAAGAGCCGTTGCTTCTGACACTCTTTGGGAAACAGCTTCTGGCCCGATCCGGTCAGCCTGCCCCCCAAGTCGGACCTGCCATTTCCAAATCGTGCCTGTAACGGCTCCGAAGAGCCGTTGCTTCTGGCACTTTTTGGGAAACAGCTTCTGGCCCGATCGGGTGAGCGGCCTGACCCAACTCAATAAGAGGCTTCCGACCCAGCCCGGCGGGCGGTTTGGGCGCAACCCAGTTAGTGGCCTGACCTAACCTCGTAAGTTTAACTTCTGACTCAACCAGGGAAGCTCTGGTCAAACCAGGGACTGTTGACTTGATCCAGTTAGCCGCTCCTGGCCAAGCTAAGAAACAACTTCAGGCCCAGCCCCGTTAGCAAATTCTGGTACCAACCTTATGAGCGGTTTTCTCGATTCCACTGCTTTTGCCCGAAAATGACGATGCGAATTCGCCGTTTGAAGACGGGATCGTCCAGCTGATCTGAAGTTGCACTGCCCGTGACGATGTTTGCTGGATTCGAGTCGAACTTGCGCCGTTTATCGTCGTTCAAATTGCCCTGAAGAGCAGCTCTGGCGCCAGGGTTGAGAGAGAAGAAACGAACCGACCATCCGCAGCTAGCGCAAAGATAGCGAATGAAACTGCTGCTATGAAGAGACTGTAAAATGACCCACTTCACAACCTCTCAGCTTAACTGCGGGAAAGCTCGCGCTCTACAGTAACTACCAGTATATATTTTTGAAGTTTAGATACAATTCAGCCGGTCTACATGCAGTCGTTGGAAAAAGGAGTGGAAAAAAAGCAACGCACAGTGTCACAAAAGATCATCATTGCAGAAGGCTTGTAATACGAACTTGGGGTATAGTGATGCTGGGAATATAGCAATTCGAACTTTGTAGTTGGATGCCATCTACCATATAGTTGGATCCATCGTACCCAGTCATATTTTCGCGGTAGACAAGTACTCACGTCAGTGCATTGCTGTAGACCTGCCAACCTGCCACACGATTAGGGCAGACCCAGAATAAAAGGAGAGGCGATCGTTTATGTGTGTGGTCCATTAAAAAACACTAAAAAGTGGGTTAGTTTCAATGCATATCAAGAACCCATCATCAAGGATTGTCAATATCTCTTCATACGTTACTACGGTCACACTGTACGATCAGGCAGTGGTGGCTGCATAGTGATCCATCGTCGCTAGTCTTCTGATGTACAGCCTAAAAGCTGATGACCGCACAAAAGTCTCGATAACAGCAAGGACCCGGTTCGCCTATAGCTGGCTAAGCAGTCAGACCATATAAGCAAGGCTGTGCGGGGTCCAGCGTACATAGCAGAGTCCCAAGTTCAAGTTCAAGCATTACTGCGACCAAAAGCAGGAAGAGCGCACTAAATTGGGCAGATGCAAACTTGATAAAAAAAGAGAATCATGCGTTAAAAGTCATCAAACGAGCAGTCGAATTAAAATTACTGAGAGAAGAAAAACCAACATACTCAGATTACGAATTCCATGAATACATATTTGAATATTCGAAAGCCTGCGTAAAAACATAGGTACGATGTTTCTGTAAAACCAAATGATGACTGCCAGTGTCCCTCTGCGTGTCTCCACTGGGAGTACCTCCACAGTGGACTGGACACCGACTTGCTCGGAAGATGGCGGGTGGGCTTTAAACCTGGTCGGTGTTCGACAGCCGAGACTGTCTACTCGTTTGGCTTCCCTCTCTCCACTCGAAGCACCTCGGCGGTACCGAGTGAGTCACCCACGGCATGCTGTGCAAGGCGGGCGAGGGCTTACCGGGGATCGAACCCGGGACGAGTCCTAGTCATACAGTCATGTTCGCACATTTCGGTTCTGAATATGCTCGATGACGAAGTCGGGATCACGGTCCCAACTCAATTACTAAGTTTCGCAAAACCAGAGGCTGTTCGCACTAGGCAGCTCCAGTGCATTTCTTGCAAAACTCGCCATCAGCTGGGGTCGGAAAACTGTTGTCTAGCATAGTGAGAGCTCGGCCGCAGTTGGAGGAAACCTCCGACTGCAGCTTGCTTCAACCCTGGTGCGAAGTTTTTTGATTATCGGAGATCGAGAATCCTCTCCCACAGCTATAGCTACTGTATAGATTGTATGTGCATACCTACAGCATAGGCTGGTGGGGGGGGGGGGGGGGGTGGGAGGTACCGCTTTTTAAAAGTTACAGCAGTTAAGAACGTGCTCGACATAATGGCATAGTGAATTCCTCACTCGCCCGCGATGTTCCGCTCCAACAGCATTAATCTTCCCCACAGTGCGCATGATGCGCTCTATTACGTTGTAATGACACAAAATAACATTTCCAGACAGAATTAATCCTTGTTTTTGTCTCAAGTGACTGCGACCGAAGACGACGATGGCGAATTAAATGAAGCTGCTGAGAATGTGGTTCCTGTTTTGAAGACAGCTGATGCTCCAAAAGCAAAAACTGAACTAGTCGATGCAGCGAATGTACTCGTAAGCTGTTTCAAATAAGACAAGCAAATTCGACTAACGCAATTTTTCGTCACTTCTAGAAACAGATCAATGAAGCACATTGCGATTCTAGCGATTTGTAGAACACAACTCGGCTAATTTCCTCGAAATATCAGCAAAATAGACTCGTTTTCCAAACTCATAGCAGGTAACTGGAGATTAGGGTCGGACGATAATAAGCGGGTCTTAACTTAATTTACAATACCGATTAGTCAACCAAAATCCGTGAAGCTCGTGACAGCAATCCAGCGTTCCTCCGCCAATACTCTTTCAAGACTGGAAATCCAACTTTCGGCCTAGTTGGTTATTTCGGTTGGTCAGGCCACACGTGCGATAACACGCAGCCTTGGTCAGCGTGTTAAGCAGTGTGCAGTGAGAGCAAGGGGGATGATCTTCCTTCAGGCAAGGAGGGGCTGCACTTTACACTCGACCAAGTTTGAGTGAGCTGCTAGTTTTTCTCTTTTCGTGGCCCTGATAGCTCAGTGGTACGACATCAGGATCGCAAGCGGAAGTTTGCGGGATCGAATCCTGGTGGGCGAGGTACATTTGCACTGAGCAGCGTCACTAAAGCAGAGCCCTCCGGGGTGGCTGGTTTAGGGTTCCAGCCTCAAAGCGATCCCTAAAGCTTCGTGGGTTATCTTACCCCGTGTAAGTCTTTTGTTAATTTTTGACCATTATGAATCAAAAATACTGGGAAACCGTGGGCATACTGTAAGTTGAAAATTGACGGATTCACCTATTTGAGGATTCTGTCGCAGCAAGTATCCAACTCCTGATGGGTGTACTCTCTATTTTGCATTTGGTCATGAATTCTGATGGCGCCAGGTTCACTATACCAAAATCAGGATACGTACAAAGTTTTAAAAATTGTGAGAAGATGACACTTTGACAAAGTCAGACAAATATTGACTTGCAAGAACGATTATTTGGCTGATGTTTTTTAAATTTTTTGCCGAATTTAGAGGCAACAGCTGCCGAACTAAAACGCCAGTCAAATATTGGATTTGCTGCGACCAGTAAGGGAAAGATGTATAAATTACAAGTTCGAATTCTTCCACCTGCTAATTTGGCTTGTACCAAGAAATTTCTTTCAATTTCCAGCTTGGCTCAAGCGGCTAGTTAACGAACGCATTGTATGTATTGCGTACAAGCAAGTTTGCCAATTCGTATATGCGTACACATTCCGCCTGGTGTACGCATACTGTATACGCATCCAAATTTCAATGCGATGCACAAACTTTGCGTACAGTATGCGTATTTTGTATGCAACCAACCCTACCTATTTCGCATCTGTGCATCGACTGCTTAAGTGACAGAATTACGGCCATATATGGCCGAGTCCGCTTATAATCACAGTCGCGTAGGAAGCGACAAAGTTGCGAAATTATAAAAAGCGAGAAAACACGCACCTGCACCATTATGGCTAGATTTTTACTACGGTAGCAATTCTCTGGCCATTAACATCGAGCAGCGTTTAAGCTAGCCTGGCCTGTGGCCTAAATTGGGTTAGGCCCCCACCGCGCCTAGTTATGGGCGATCGTGTTCGAATTCAGGCCATTATGTGTGCCCCTTCACCCTCGATCGAACTGCACCCAATTCTTTTTAGTTACACCGCTTTTTTTGTGAATTCAGCCCGTAGGTCCGATCAGGTAAGGAAAGTATTCCCGACCTGACTCGAAACCTAAAATCCAAAACCCAAACCTGACCCGACAAGGATTTTCTCTGACCTTTTCGGCTGAGATTTCAATGCCACTTCTGATGCCACCCATTTCCACTTCTGATCACTCGACATTATCGATTCTTGCCTCGGTTGCTTTAAAGAGACGAGTGCCTGACAGGCGTACCATCCCGCTGATCGAACGAGTGGACTGGGCTAAAGTTAATGATCACATATCGACCCTGGACCTTGTGCGATTGGTAAACTCGTCGTCAACAGTCGATGATGCCTTGCAACAATTGGCTAGCTCTTCAAATTCAGTTCTGGACAAGCATGTGCCCAAACGTTTGGTTCGCATGGACAAGCGATGTCCTTGGATGAACAGCTGTCTGCTTTGCCTCATACAAGAGAAAAATACGGCATATAAACGTTGGAAGCGAGATGGCAATTCTGTTGCGGCTGAGGACGGCTGTTTAGTAAGTCCGTCGCTGGCCTTGCCCACCTGGCTCTGGGCGACTCGGATTTCGAACAAGTAAAGAATCAGGAAACTGGTTCCCGAACACCAGTCGGGAAGGTCCCTCTTCTCGCCTAGTATCATCCTGGGATGCTGGTGCTGGCACAAGATGCCCTAATGTGGAGGTGCTCCTAGTGGAGACACACAGAGGGGAACTGCTGTGAGAGCTGTTCACCTCACGGCCTTGCTTATCGTATCAAGACTGCTGGCCGGCTATTGACAAAATGGCGGGAAAGTCCCGTGGAGAACTGGGGCGCCACGGGGCCCAACCCAAAAAATTGTTCGAGAAATATAAATACAGTCGAGTCCACTTATAGTCACACCGGATAATGTCACAGTCCGGTTATTATCACAGGTTTTCAAAGCCCCGAATTTTTCCCCTATACTTTGTGTGTATTTTGAGTTCGCTTATTATCACGCTGAATTCGGCCCAGTCCGCTCACTGTCACATAAATTTTTTGGCAGGGCGGGATAAGTATTAAAAAAGCGTCACATTTACACCCTTGGTTGTCTGAAACAAGTGCAAAATCGTCAAAAACAAGGATATCTCACAAGAAAATTCTTGCGTGAAGGCGCATGGCACCTTTATGCTTTAGCTTTGATCTGGCTGATCGTCAAAATTTTGATTTCTTGGATACAAAAGCTTTTGAAAAGCGTTTCGTCTTTTAAAACGCGAGAAATATATGAAAATGATACGAAATGGGGAAAAACGCATAAAAGTGAAGTCTTGGCCATTTTAAAGTGTACTTCGGTTTTAGTCACAGTCCGGATATTGTCACATTTTCTTCTCGTCCGGAGCTGGTGATATTAAGCGGACTCGAGTGTACCAGTATCGATATTCTTTGAAAAAAGGTTCGCTAGATCCTGTTTTCATCAATGCAAACACTGTCTTCCAAGTGATATGCGTTGCAGCGTTATATGAAGTGCTCAAATACAATATGCGGAATATGCCAGAAAATGGTACAAAAGGTTTTTCTGGTTTCTCACACCGCGAACAAAAATAATATCCTTTTGTTCGATTGTTTGACACAAGTTCAGAAGGATTACGCGCTTTTTCAAAATCGATAGCGATCGATTTGTCAAAATCAATCAATGATTTAAAACTCGGAAAAAGAATTTTTAAAACCCCTGGACCCCCAAACCTCGGAAAGGGGACCACAACCTAACCCCCACCCCTCGCTCCGACCGGGGGGAAGGACGCCCCTCAGGCACCCGCTTCTTTAAAACAACCGGGGGGAAAGAAGGTAAAAAGGGGAGGGGAGAAGAGGGAGAGGAAAACCCGGGGGGAAAAGGGGGGGAAAAACCCCCGCGGGGGGGGTTGGGTTTTGGGATTTTTAGGTTCGGGGCGGGGCGGGGAATCCTCCTTACCTGATCGGACCTAGGGGCTGAATTCACAAAAAAAGTGGTGTAACTGAAAAGAATTGGGTGCAGTTCGATCGAGGGTGAAGGGGCACACATAATGGCCTTAATTCGAATACGATCGCCCATAACTAGGCGCGGTGGGGGCCTAACCCAATTTAGGCCACAGGTGAGGCTAGCTTAAACGCTGCTCGATGTAAGGGCTAGAAAATTGCTACTGTAGTAAAAATCTAGCCATAATGGTGCAGGTGTGTGTTTTCTCGCTTTTTATAATTTCGAAACTTTGTCGCTTCCCACGCGACTGTGATTATAAGCGGACTCGGCCATATATGGCCGTAATTCTGTCACTTAAGCAGTCGATGCACAGATGCAAAATAGGTAGGGTTGGTTGCATACAAAATACGCATACTGTACGCAAAGTTTGTGCATCGCATTGAAATTTGGATGCGTATACAGTATGCGTACACCAGGCGGAATGTGTACGCATATACGAATTGGCAAACTTGCTTGTACGCAATACATACAATGCGTTCGTTAATTAGCCGCTTGAGCCAAGTTAAAAATTAAAAGAAATTTCTTACCACAAGCCAAATTAGCAGGTGGAAGAATTCGAACTTGTAATTTATACATCTTTTCCTTACTGGTCGCAACAAATCCAATATTTGACTAGCGTTTTAGTTCGGCAGCTGTTGCCTCTAGATTCGGCAAAAAATTTAAAAAATATTAGCCAAAGAATCTTTCTTGCAAGTCAATATTTGTCTGACTTTGTCAAAGTGTCATCTTCTCACAATTTTTAAAACTTTGTACGTATCCTGATTTTGGTATAGTAAACCTGGCGCCATCAGAATTCATGACCAAATGCAAAATAGAGAGTACAGCCATCAGGAGTTGGATACTTGCTGCGACAGAATCCTCAAATAAGTGAATCCGTCAATTTTCAACTTACAGTATGCCCACGGTTTCCCAATATTTTTGATCCATAATGGTCAAAAATTAACAAAAGACTTACACGTGGTAAGATAACCCACGAAGCTTTAGGGATCGCTTTGAGGCTGGAACCCTAAACCAGCCACCCCGGAGGGCTCAGCTTTAGTGACGCTGCTCAGTGCAAATGTACCACGCCCACCAGGATTCGATCCCGCAAACTTCCGCTTGCGATCCCGATGTCGTACCACTGAGCTATCAGGGCCACGAAAAGAGAAAAACTAGCAGCTCACTCAAACTTGGTCGAGTGTAAAGTGCAGCCCCTCCTTGCCTGAAGGAAGATCATCCCCCTTGCTCTCACTGCACACTGCTTCACACGCTGACCAAGGCTGCGTGTTATCGCACGTGTGGCCTGACCAACCGAAATAACCAACTAGGCCGAAAGTTGGATTTCCAGTGTTGAAAGAGTATTGGCGGAGGAACGCTGGATTGCTGTCACGAGCTTCACGGATTTTGTTTGACCAATCGGTATTGTAAATTAAGTCAAGACCCGCTTATTATCGTCCGACCCTAATCTCCAGTTACCTGCTATGAGTTTGGAAAACGAGTCTATTTCGCTGATATTTCGAGGAAATTAGCCGAGTTGTGTTCTACCACTCGCTAGAATCGCAATGTTCTTCATGGATGCTGAGATCAGCTAGTAGCTCTATGCACGACTAGTCGTTCGTTTCGAATTTCGTTTTCTTATTGTAAGTTTTTTAGGTTGATTTCACTTGGCGAGGTGTCTTCATGCGAAACACGATTTTGGAATTGCTCGACATGGAAATTCACGATCCAAGGCCAGCAATATTTTCAGTCCAGGACTGTCTTTCATGCTGTTCGGAACGGTTATCTGTATTTGCAGACAAGGTCACGTAATTAGTTACAGTATGGGACTGGATATTTTAGATGCACTGACTACAGGAAAAATACGCAATACGCAAACTTTCACGCATACTTTTTGGAGTATGCAATTCGTTTATGACGCAATACGCATACGCATTCGAGAGACTTTGCGTATGCGCATTTAAATCAAGTAATTCCACTAACCGTAATGCAAAGTAACTTCGATATATGGAGCCTTTTTAAGGCCGTGGTCAACACAAAATTTGGACACACCAATGGGTCAAAAGTACTGTAGTTTTGCAAGTTCCCACTACTAGAATTTCAGAAACCTTTTCACGCCCGTTCGACTCCAGGATTTTCTGAATTTGCTTCATGCATGCAAAGACCTGCGTTCCCACATTTACATTCTGCGTAACTTTGAAGAATGTCAGATGAATTCCAAGATGTGACTGACCCAATTTTCTTTTTTTTATTTTTCGGGTTTGGCCCCGTGCCGCCCCAGTTTCCCACGGGACTTTCCTGCCATTTTGTCAATAGCCGGCCAGCAGTCTTGATACGATAAGCAAGGTCGTGAGGTGAACAGCTCTCACAGCAGTTCCCCTCTGTGTGTCTCCACTAGGAGCACCTCCACATTAGGGCATCTTGTGCCAGCACCAGCATCCCAGGATGATACTGGGCGAGAAGAGGGACCTTCCCGACTGGTGTTTTGGAACCAGTTTCCTTATTCTTTACTTGTTCGGCATCCGAGTCGCCCAGAGCCAGGTGGGCAAGGCCAGCGACGGACTTACTAAACAGCCTTCCTCAGCCGCAACAGAACTGCGGCCTCCCCGTCA